>PVHT021183644.1:142784-187775 GCA_004024745.2 Catagonus wagneri
CCAACGACCAGGAGTTCCCATTGTGGCTCAGCAGTAATGAACCTGACCAGTATCTATGAGGATGCGGGTTCAATCCCTGGCCTCACTCAGTGGGTTAAGGGTCTGGCGTTGCTGTGAGCTGCTGTGTAGGCCAGCAGCTGTAGCTCTGATTTGACCCCTAGCCTGGGAACTTCCACATGCCATGGGTGCGGCCCTAAAAAAAATAAATAAGTAAAAGATGTGCCTTCTGTGGCCCAGCAGGTCTCCGTGTGTGGTCGCAGGACGTCTGGGATCCTGGAGACCTTTTCTGGGGGTCTGTGAGGCTTTCTCTTTTCCAACTATGTATCTGTGTGAGGCCAGATTTTCTTCCTATAATTCAACCCAAAACATGGCACTGCAGTAGACTGAATGCAAATATGAGAATCCAGCTGTCTTCTATTAAGCCTGACAGCAAAAAAATTTACAAGACTGTAAAGCAATGCCACCCTTTGCAGTGATGTTTTGGGGGGGGCACTCACGGCATGTGGAAGTTCCAGGGCCAGGGATCGAGCCTCGCCCCAGCAATGACACCAGATCCTTAACCTGCTCTGCCACAGGAACGCCTCAATTTTTTTTGCTGTTGTTGAAAGTTACAATTATTTTTCGTATTATATATCTTGTCTTTTTTTCATGTTATATATTTTGTCTTTTTTTTATTTTTATTTTTTTAGGGCTGTATCCGCAGCATATGGAGGTTCCCAGGCCAGGGGTCCAACTGGAGCTACAACTGCCTGTTTGTTTACACAACAACAGTCAGCCACAGCAACATTAGATCTGAGCTGCGTCTGCGACCTGCACCACAGCTCACGGCAACGCCGGATCCTCAACCCACTGAGCGAGGCCAGGGATCGAACCCTGCATCCTCATGGATGCTAGTCGGGTTCGTTAACCACTGAACCACGAAGGGAACTCCCAAGCCCGCCAGCTTTACGCATCATTCCTTGTGCTGCGTACACAGCAGATCCAGGCCAAGGGTTCCCAGACATCAGCATGCGTGGTGATCACCTGCAGGGATGGCGCGACCAGTTTTTCCAATTCGGTGGGTTTCTGTGGATCTGAATCTGTGTTTCTTTTTTTCTTTTTTTTGGCTTTTGTCATTTTAGGGCCGCACCCATGGCATATGGAGATTCCCAGGCTAGGACTCAAATCAGAGCTACAGCTGCAGGCCTGTACCAAAGCCACAGCAACACAGGATCCGAGCTGCATCTGCAACCTACACCACAGCTCACGGCAACACCGGATCCTTAACTCACTGAGAGAGGCCAGGGATCGAACCCGCAATCTCATGGTTCCTAGTCAGATTCGTTAACCGCTGCGCCACGATGGGAACTCCTGAGTCTGTGTTTCTAACAGGCTCTGGGACTAGAACCCACACATGGAGAACCGCTAGTCTAGGTTATTGCTTCTAGGATTTTTTCCAAACTAACCACTAGTCTAGGTTATTGCTTCTAGGATTTTTTCCAAACTATTTTACCAGCTACATTAAGTAAATTAATTTTGGTCTGATACATTAATTAGAAATAAAAATTTGGCAGATGTTAGCAGAAAACTAAGCCATTCTTAGAGCCTTGACAATGGGATGGAATGTAAATGGAATGATAAGAAAAAGGAGCGTTTCTGCCAATTCAGAAGGATGAACAAGCAGGTAAGCAGTGGGGTGACAGGTGACGCAACCAAATCACCCTCACATCTAACAAGAATTTCCTTTTGGGAATCCAGCATTGCCGTGAGCTGTGGTGGAGATCACAGATGCGGCTCGGATCCCATGTGGCTGTGGTGTAGCTCTGATTCAACCCCTAGCCTGGGAACTTCCATATGCTGCCGGTGCGGCCCTAAAAAGAAAAAAAAGTTTCCTTTTGGGAGATTTGCCTTTCAGTAACATTCTTTTAATTTCAATTTTAAAATAATATTGTCATAGTTTTTAATTAGTTAACTGACTTTTGGCCGTGCCCAAGGCATGTGGAAATTCCCGGGTCAGGGATCAAACCGGTGCCACAGCAGCGACCCAAGCCGCTGCAGCGTTAACGCCAGATACCCAACCCGCTGCGCCACAAGAGAACTCCAGCTGTCTTGGCTCTAAAAATACACAGACACACCGTATTGTGTGGAAGACTGTCTCCCCGCCCCCCAAATTCACGTCCTTCCAGGACCTCAGAAAATGACCTTATTTGCAAACAGGGTCCTTGCAGATGTAATTACTCAAATTAAGATGAGGTCATTCTGGAACTGGGTGAGCCCTTAATCCAATATGCCTGGCATCCTTACAAGACGGCACGAGCTGCAGAGACAGACACACACAACGAGGAGAAGGCCGCGGGAGGACACAGCACAGCTCCCAATTGTGCAGCCACAAGCGGAGGAACGGCCAGGGTTGCTGGCGACCCGCCGGAGTCAGAGAACGGCCTGGAGAAGACTCTCCCTCTCAGCTCCTAAAAAGACCCTATCGCTTTATTTGTTTTTGGCGTGAGGGACTTCCCTGGCCACGGCAGTGACAAGGCCGGGAGTCCGTAAGGTCAGCTCACCAGGGAACTCCTCTCTCTCTCTCTCTCTCTCTCTCTCTCTCTCTCTCTATATATATATATATATATTTTTTTTTTTTTTGCTTTTTAGGGCCGCACCCACAGCATATGGAGGTTCCCAGGCTAGGGGTCAAATCGGAACTGTAGCCGCAGACCTACACCACAGCCACAGCAACACCAGATCCGAGCCGCGTCTGCGAACTGTACCACAGCTCACGGCAGTGCCAGATCATTAACCCACTGAGCAAGGCCAGGGATCGAACCTGCAACCTTATGGTTCCCAGTTGGATTCATTTCCACTGTCCCATGATGCGAACTCCTCCTACTGTTTTATGTCACTTAGTTGGTGACAACTTGTAACAACGGCCCTCAGAAATGAATAGAGGTATCAAGGAGATGGGAAAGAAGACTCGGGCATCAGACACTGTGCTGCCTCCCGCCCTCCCGAGCACCTGCTCCTCGTTCCTGCTCCTGCTCCTACAATCGGCTCTGCGAGGGCCCTGCCCACCTTCACGCCCTCACAGTCCCTCCCGGCTCCTCTAGGCGCTCCCTGCAGAGGCGGCCAAGGGCTCTGCTCAGCACCAGATCACGCACAGCCTTGAACTGGGACACTGGGCTCAATGAAGAAATCCCTTCCTCTTTCTGCCGTTGGAAGGTTACCCTGCAGTAGAGATGATGCAGCTCTTCAGAGAGTGTTCAGGGAGAGGGGACAGTCCATCACTCTGGGTGGTCAGTGCTGGCACACACGGATGCGAGCCCCTTCCTGCCTCCTTTGTCTGGCCCTCCCCCCACGCTCCTGGGACTGAGCCACCTATTAAAGCGGAAGCACTGGCCCTTGCTTCTGGCTCTACTTTCTGGGGAACCCAGGATGAGACAGGTCCTCAACAGATAGCCCTGCTAACATTTCAGAAACAGGTCAATAAATATTAAGGCAATAACACAAGAGTTACTGCTGTGGTGCAAGAGGATCGGCAGCATCTTGGAAGTGCTGGGACGCAAGTTCGATCCCCAGCCCAGCACAGTGGGTTACGGATCCGGCATTGCCACAGCTGTGGCTTAGGTTGCAACTGTGGTTCAGATATGATCCCTGGCCTGGGAACTCCATATGCCATGGGACATCTTAAAAAAAGAGAGAGAGAGAGAGAGAGAGAGAGAGAAAAGAAAAAAGAAAGTTAAGTATTAAAAAAATGTTAAAAAATATCAAACGATTCAACTGACAAAGGCTTAATCTCTAAAATATACAAACAACTTATACAACTCAACAGCAAAAAAGCCAACAACCTAATGGAAAAATGGGCAGAAGACCTAAATAGACATTTCTCCAAAGAACATAAGCAGATGGCCAACAAGCACATGAAAAAATGCTCAACATCACTGATTACCAGAGAAATGCAAATCAAAACTACGATGAGGTACCACCTCACGCAAGTCAGAATGGTCATCATTAATAAGTCCACAAATAACAAATGCTGGAGAGGGTGTGGAGAAAAGGGAACCCTCCTGCACTGTTAGTGGGAATGTAAGCTGGTACAACCACTATGGAAAATGGTATGGAGGTACCTTAGAAAACTATATATAGAACTACCACACGACCCAGCAGTTCCACTCCCAGCATACATCCAGACAAAACTTTCCTTGAAAAAGACACATGCACCCATATGTTCACTGTGGCACTATTCACAATATCCAAGACATGGAAACAACCTAAATGTCCACAGACAGATGATTGGATTAGGAAGATGTGGTATATATACACAATGGAATACTACCCAGCCATAAAAAAAGAATGAAATAATGCCATTTGCAGCAACATGGATTGAACTAGAGACTCTCATACTAAGAGAAGTAAGTCAGAAAGAAAGACAAATACCATATGATTTCACCTATATCTGTAAACTCATATATATGGCACAAATGAACCTTTCCACAGAAAAGAAAATCAAGGACATGGAGAACAGACTTGTGGGTGCCAAGGGAGGGGGGGAGTGGGAGGGACTGGGAATTTGGGGTTAATAGATGCAAACCATTGCCTCTGGAGTGGATAAGCAATGGGATCCTGCTGTAGAGCACTGGGAACTATGTCTGGTCGCTTGTGATGGGGCTGATAGTGTGAGAAAAAAGAATGTAAACGTGTGTGTGACTGGGTCATCTTGCTGTATAATGGAAAATTGACAGAACACTGTAAATCAGCTATAATGGAAAAAATAAAAATCATTTTTTTTTGCCTTTTTTGTCATTTTAGGGCCGCACCCGCGGCATGTGGAGGTTCCCAGGCTAGGGGTCTAACAGGAGCTGTAGCCACTGGCTTACACCACAGCCATAGCAACACAGGATCCGAGCCGTGTCTGCAACCTACACCACAGCTCACGGCAACGCCGGATTGTTGACCCATTGAACAAGGCCAGGGATCGAACCCGCATCCTCATGGTTCCTAGTCGGATTCGTTAACCACTGTGCCACGACGGGAACTCCAAATAAAAATCATTATTAAAAAAGTTTTTAAAAATGGGGGAGTTCCCTTCACTGTCACAGTGTAAGTTCAGTCCTGGTTGGGGAGCTGAGATCCCATTTCAAGCTGCTGCATACAGTGAAAGAAAGGAAGGAAGCAAGGAAGGAGGGAAAGAAGGAAGGAGGAGTGAAAAAGAAAGGAAAGAGTAACCACAGTTTCTTGTTATTCTTTCTGAGAGGACATGTATATCCAAATATGCTCCTATTGACTTATATAAATTGGCGTGTACTATATACATATTTTGCTTTTTAGGACCGCACCTGCGCCATATGTAGGTTCCCAGGCTAGGGGTCAAATCAGAGCTACAGCTGCCGGCCTACACCACAGCCACAGCAACGCGGGATCCGAGCCGAGACTGTGACCTACACCACAGCTCATGGCAACACCAGATCCTTAATCCACTGAGCGAGGCCAGGGATCGAACACGCATCCTCATGCTTACTAGTCAGATTCATTTCTGCTGCAACGGGAACTCCGAGTATTTTCTTTTTTTCACTTAAAATCCATCTCGGAGAACTTCCATGCTAGCATCCCCAGGGCTACCTCTTTTTTAATTCCCTCAAAACTCTCCAGTGTACGCTATGCTATATTTTATTTTTTTTAACTAGTCCCCTGATTGGTGGACATTTGAGCTGTTTCCAATATCTTGCCATTTCCAACAACACGTCATTCTTGTAAATAGATATTGGTGGGCTTTTACAAGTATTTAACAGTATCAACTCATGGTAGTAGAATTTGTGGGCTGAGCTCTAGCAGAGGCTAGAGAGCAAGAGAGCCTGTTGATGCAGTTTAGCCACGCCATCCTCCTGGGACTGTGCAGGAGAGGAGGCTGCAGGGTGGACCAGGAGAGGGAAACAGAAAGCTGCTCGAGTAGCTGGGAACACATCTGGCTGCGAGCAACAGGAAACAAGAGCGACACGTCTTAAACAGAGAGGTCCATCCATTTCACGTGATGAAAAGTTCTGGAGGAGGGCGAGCCAGGCCCGGAGCGGGTTTTCTGGACCGTCACCTAGTTCCAATTGCTCCCGCCTCCTGCTCTGACATCCTTAGCACTGGGCTTCGGTCTTAAGGATTTTAATCCGGCTGCTGGATCTTGAGGCGGGGTGTTCTTGTTTCAAGGTGGAGAAAGGGAGAAGGGTAGAGACCAGGGGTAAAGGCTGCAGGTGCATCTCTCTCTTTTCAGTTCAGATAGACATTTGTTGAGTCCATCTTTGTGCAACATAGAAATATCCATCTCACCCAAGAATTTGGAAAGATCATAACCCTTCATCCTCTCCAGGACAGATGCCTTATTGAAAAACGTGTCTCCTCAGCTGGGAAACTCATTTCCTAATACTTCAGTAACAATCGGCTGTATTTGGTAGACGGAGGGTTCTGAAGCTCAGAATCTTCTTAGAAAACAGTGGGTAGCAGACCAGTGGCTCCAGCTTCCGGCGCTCTTGCTTCATTTCAAGGATGCTGGCGGTGATGTGGCTGCTTCCCTGGAGATTCTGGGTTTCCTCTGGTCATTCATTGGCTCTCTCAGCAATCCATAGTAATTTCAGCTGCACAGTCTTCACTCCAACATTCTCTGTGCAAATGGAGTCACGTTCAGTGGTGACCTCTGTGGCCGGGAGTGGTGGGCTCTGCAGCGACAGAGGATCCAATGGCGTCTGCTCTCTTCCCAGAGGCTCGGATGCGGCTGCAACCCAGATCAGTGTGGGAAGTCACAGGGGAGCCCCGGTCAGGCCTCCTGCATCCCGCTCACTGGACAAAGCAGGGAGGTGCTTGCAATGTGTTCAAGCGAGTCCCTTCTGAATGGCTTTCCCAGAAGCTTTTCCTGTCTGTCCTGAGTTGAATATTTGCAGAGTGACAAGGCCAGCCCAGCTGCGGGGGAATCTAAGGTCCGGAGTATTTCTGTTTTCCCACCTCTATGGGAGGGGAAGGCAATGGGGTGGAGCTATGAATGACACAAGGGAACCAATCTATAGAGTCTGCTACAATTAAAAAGCACAGTACTTTGGAGTTCCCGTCATGGCTCAGCGGAAGCAAATCTGACTAGCATCCATGAGAACGCAGGTTCGATACCTGACCTCGCTCAGTGGGTTAAGGATCTGGCGTTGCCATGAGCTGTTGTGTAGGTCATAGACACGGCTCATATCTGGTGTTGCTGTGGCTGTGGTGTAGGCCGATGACTGCAGCTCCCATTTGACTCCTAGCCTGGGAACCTCCATATGCCGCGGGTGTGGCCCTAAAAAGCAAAAATAAATAAATAAATTAATTAAAAAAAAAAAAAGCAGTAGATAGATGTGCTTTCCTGATCCAAAGGACAAATGCTAATAGCATTTTCTTGCTATTCCTTCTGAGGGAAAAAAAAAAACCCAAAACTTTTATTTCATGTTAATTTCTATGTTTAAAAATTATACAAACAGGTTCATGCTGTTTTATATTTTTTAATCTTTTTTTTGTCTTTTCAGGGCTGCACCCACGGCATATGGAGGTTCCCAGGCCACGGGCTGAATTGGAGCTTTAGCTGCCAGTTTACGCCAGAGCCACAGAAACACGGAACCCGAGGGAGCTATGTCTGCAACCTATACCACAGCTCACAGCAGTGCCGGATACTTAACACACTGAGCAGGGCCAGGAATCGAACCTGTGTCCTCATGGATACTAGTCAGGTTCCTTACCGCTGAGCCACAACTGCAACTCCTGTTTTGCATTCTGCGCTATTCATTTCAAAATACGTCTTTAAGCAGTTCTAAATGCGCATGTACAGACCACCTGTGGGATAGACGGACACGCATAAATGATCCAACCAGCACTGCCAGACACTGCGCTGGTGTCCAGGGTTTTACTGTTAAAATGAACAAGCTGGTGCAGTTTTGATAACTGTTGTCCAACTGATCTTCCTTAAGGTTGCGCAAGGATGCGGGTGCCTGCTTCACCGCCACCAGTGCTGCGCGTTGTCAAGGGCTTACCTTCTGCCGGGCTGCTAAGTGAGCGTAACTAAGTTACGTGCCTCTCTTCAGCAATGGCTGAGGTTAAGCATTTTCTAGTGTGAGTGAAAAAATGGGGCTGCCCTATCAGTAAACAAAGGGTGGTGCGGCCATCAAGCCTTCACATTAGTCTCCCTAACAGGGAGCCCTGAGGAGCTCGGGATGGAAACAGGACGCCTGCCGACAAGCCCGCAGCCACCGCAGCCACTGCCAGTGGGGCACCTGAGGAGACTCAGGATGGGACAACACAGGACAGACGCCCCAGAGGACGTATCGAGGGAATGATGTCAGCGCGCCCACTCTTGCATCTCGCATTGGTAGAAAAAGTACTAAATTCATTTACTTGAGATGTCTGGTTTTCTTTAATTAATAGCACTCTTTTTTTTTTTTCCCCCTTTTTATGGCTGCACCCATGGCACATGGAAGTTCTGGGCCAGGGACTGAATCTGAGCAGGATTCTTTAACCCTTTGCACGGGGCCAGGGGCCAAACCCAGACCTTCACAGCAACTGGAGATGCTGCAGTTGGATTCCCTTTTGTTTTGTTTTGTTTTGTTTTTTTAGGGCCGCACCTGCAGCATATGGAGGTTCCCAGGCTAGGGGTCTAACAGGAGCTGTAGCCGCCGGCCTACACCACAGCCACAGCAATGCGGGATCCGAGCCGTGTCTGCAACCTACACCACATCTCACGGCAACGCCGGATCCTTAACCCACTGAGCAAGGCCAGGGATCGAACCCGCAACCTCATGGTTCCTAGTCGGATTCGTTAAGCGCTGAGCCACGACGGGAACTCCTGCAGTTGAATTCTTAACCCACTGCGCCATGGCAGGAACTCTGAAGGTATTAGTTTGAAGCTCTGTCTAGCTGGTGTTTGTCGCACAAATTCCTGTACCCTGGTTCCTCCCTTCCCTCTCTGGGGCTGTCCCTCAGCGCCATCTGAGAGGCTGTGTCCCAGGCTTAAGTCCTGTTTTGTCTGCCAAATAAATCATAACTCAACTTTTTGGTTGTGCTTTATTTTTTTTCAGTTGACATTAGTTTTTGTGCTTTTGCCTTTTCCCCACTAAATATCAACGCTAGAATGAATCTCTATGACAGCAGGGATTTTCGCTTTTGTTTACTGCCTTATCCCCCGAACCTAGAAAAGGACTTGCACACAGCAGGCACTCAGTAAGTACTTACACGGAAACTTTCCCTGCAAACCCGTTGCATATTTTCTATTGAAGTTTGCCCTTCCTCCAGTTGATAGACCTGCCAGCTTCCAAATCCATTCATATTTAAATGACCAGAAATTTTCTATTTCCGTCTCAAGCTTCTACTAAGCGCCTGAAGAATTAACTATCTGTTTGACAGACAAATGTCGACTGTAAATGACAGATGATTCGACTCAAAAAAAGTTCAAACAGTAATGCAATTTAGGGTCTCCCAATGAGAAGTCGAGAGCCGGGGTGACCCCAGGGGGTCAATGTGTTGACTCAAGAAACCTCACCGAGAACCTGGCAGCTGCCATCATTCTGGCTCCCTCCAGTCTTCACACCCTCACCCAGGAAGATCCAGAGGAAGAGAAAGGATTGTTGTTTCTTTGAGTCTTTTTTAAGAGATAAGAAACTTTCCCCAGAAGCACCTTCAGCAGACCTAGCTCGGTAGCTGGAGCCACAGGGTGCCTTAATCCAATCACCGAGAATAGCAACGTCATTATTATGATCAGCTTCGGTCATTTAGGATTTCTCTTTCAGGAGGTGGATGGGGCTAGCACTTAGAGAGGCTCATAACCAGAAGGAAAGAATGGAGGCTTTTTTGGGGGGCGTGGGGGTTGAATCGGAGCTACAACTGCCGGCCTACACCACAGCCACACAGGATCCCAGCGGCGTCTCCGGCTTACACCACAGCTCACGGCAATGCCGGATCCTTGATGCACTGAGCGAGGCCAGGGATCGAACCTGCAACCTCATGATTACTTGTAGGATTCATTTCCACTGCACTACAACAGGCACTCCGCCCCTCCCCCGCTATGTTGACAGACTCCACGGATGCTATTATTTCTCTTACCGATGCAAGGTACCACACTGTTTCTCTCACATACTTCCTTTTTCTCTCTTTTCTGTCGTTTTGCCTTATCTAGGGCCGCACTTGCAGCGTATGGAGGTTCCCAGGCTAGGGGTCTAACAGAAGCTGTAGCTGCCGGCCTTTGCCACAGCCGCAGCCACACAGGATTCGAGCTGCGTCTGCAACCTACACCACAGCTCACGGCAACTCCAGATCCTTAACCCATTGAGCAAGGCCAGGGATCGAACCTGCAACCTCATGGTTCCTAGTTGGATTCGTTAACCACTGAGCCACTCCTCTCACATACTTTCTTACAGATTTTCTTGGGGCTGAGAAAGGTAATTTTTCTCCCCCCTATTTTCCTCTGGGCTACCACGATCATAAAATTAAGAGTAAAACAGAGGTGATAATACCTTAACCTCAAAAATAATCTTTTAAAGTACAGTTGATTTACCTTAACATTTTTTAAAAGGATTACTACGTATAGCATTCCTTACTTTTTTCAAATCCATGTTCTTTGCTATAATATCTATTCGGTTTTCAGAAAAATTGATGGATAACATTGCCAAATGTTCATAGTAGAAAAGGTTTTCCAAGTTCTGGGTTATAAACCACCCCTTTGTGACAGGAATGGGGGAAGAAAGAGGAGGTTCAAGACTTTCCATTTTTACTTTGTATCTTGACAACTGCCTTAATTTTTATGTAATAAGCATGTCTTGCTTTGGTAGTCAAGATTTCACAATTAAAAAAGAAAAAAATTTCGCATTATTGAGTACTATTCTGGAAAAACTGTCCTTTTTTTGTTTTGTTTTTTTAGGGCCGCACCCATGGCATGTGGGAGGTTCCCAGGCTAGGGGTCGAATCGGAGCTACAGCCGCTGGCCTACAGCCTATGCCACAGCAAGGCCAGATCTGAGCCGCGTCTGCGACCTATACCACAGCTCACAGCAACGCTGGGTTGTTAACCCACTGAGCAAAGCCAGGGATCGAACCCCAAACCTCATGGTTTCTACTCGGATTCGTTTCCGCTGAGCCACGCCAGGAACTCCTGGAAAAAATTATCTTATCAAAGTGTTAGCTATTACACTATACTGCTACAGAGCAACTTTTTTGGAAATTAAAATTATTCCCAGCTGATTTTCAATAATCAAAAATCATATCTTGGAGTTTCCATTGTGGTGCAGCAGAAACGAATCCAACTAGGAACCATGAGGTTGCTGGTTCAATCCCTGGCCTTGCTCAGTGGGTCAAGGATCCGGCGTTGCCGTGAGCTGTGGTGTAGGTCGCAGAAGCGGCTCGGATCCCGCGTTGCTGTGGCTGCGGCGCAGGCCGGCAGCTGTAGCTCTGATTCATCCCCTAGCCTGGGAACCTCCATATGCCGTGGGCACAGCCCTAAAAAGACAAAAAAAAAAAAAAAATCAGATCTTAAAGCAGGTGTAGATCCTAAATAAAGCAGAACCTCTTTCTTCTTGGGCAGGTTAATATTTTCTAGATTTTGCAGCCATGTATTACAAGACGATAGTTTAAAATATTAACAGGATCTCCCCTACGGTTTATGTACTCCTGTTGTCTCAATTAGAGGAATATCTACTAATAAGTTTTCGGTAGACTAAAGGAAAAAATCCTCAGGGTCATCACAAAAGCTTCAGGAAAAAGCATGTGGAAAAAATTAAACACCCCTTTGTACTTAAACAGGTATCATAAAATTAGACTTCTCTTGTGGCTCAGAGGGTTAAGGATCTGGCACTGTCACTGCAGCAACTTGAGAATGTAGAGTTTGAAGAGCAGAGAAGCCAAGACAGAGTTTTAACGGAGGGGCTGGAGAGGAGGTTGCTGCCCAGAGCTGGGCCTCCAGGGACCTGCAGATTCGCCCTTCGCTGACCAGCGAATGCCCAAGGCCAGAAAGAACTAGCTGAAAGGGGCAGGTGGAAGAATCCAAGTCCACACAGGCCCAGAATCCAAGTTCCCACTGGCCAGTGAGAAAAACATCGTACCAGAGAGGGCATAAGGTTAAGAATGAGCGATTGCCTCAGAAGTGGAGAAAAATCAGCCTGAGGCTAATGACTGTTCTGCTCTTATCTGATAAGGCCTCAGAAAGATCACACTGTGCCCAACTCACTTAACCTATGTCCCAGAACAAAGATCAAGAATATTTAAAACAAAAATATTTAAAACAAAAATTTAAAAAGAAAACAAAACAAAAACCAAGAATATCCAGCACCAAGAAGGTAAAATCCACAATATTTAGCATGTAATAATGAATTACCAGGCATACAAAGAGCAGGCTAAAACGGCCAATAATGATGGAAAATCACCAGTAATGACAACAGAGAAGTAGCCAGACAAGCACATCAAAACAGTTTCTATAATAGAATTCTCTATGTTCAAGAAGGTTGAGGAAATAAAAAACATGCTATGGAGAGACATAAAAGAAATTAAAAGTGCTCAAATCAACATGGCGAGATGAAAACTGTAACATCTAAAGAGATGAAAAATACATCAGATGAGACAGTACAAGAGAAAGATCAGTGAGCTTGAAGACACCAATAGAAACTATCCCAAATAAAACACAAAGAGTAAAAAGCCTTTAGAAAGTGAACAGGACATCAGTAAATAGGATATCTTCACGTGGCTCAATGTACATGGACATGGAGTCCTCGAGAAGAGAGAAGGGGACAAAAAATTCTGATGAAATAAGAGTCATGGAGTTCCCATCATGGCTAGTGGTTAACAAATCCTACTAGGAACCATGAGGTTGCAGGTTCAATCCCTGGCCTCACTCAGTGGGTTAAGGATCCGGTGTTGCCGTGAGCTGTGGTGTAGGTTTCAGATGCAGCTTGGATCCTGTGTTGCTGTGGCTGTGGCGAAGGCCGGCAGCTACAGCTCCTGTTAGACCCCTAGCCTGAGAACCTCCATATGCTGCAAACGCGGCCCTATAAAAGGCAAAAAGACAAAAAAAAAAAAAAAGAAATGAGTCAAAAATTTTCTGAATTTGATGAAAACTGTAATCCCACAGATGCAAGAAGCACAATGAACCCCAAGGAAAAGAAAAGAAAACTCCCTTGTGCTAGGGGATCAGGTGCTGATGTAGCCTGGACTCACATTATAATTAAAGACACACAGACCAGTGTTATAGAGAAAACGTAAAAGCTGTGAGAGATGACGACACGCTATGTCCAAAGGAACAAGAGAAAGAATGGCAGGTGCCCTCTTGTCGAGATTTCATGATACATGATTTTTTTTGGTTTGTTTTGTTTTGTTTGCTTTTTTAGGGCCACACCTGCGGCATATGGAAGTTCCCAGGCTAGGGGTCTAATTGGAGCTATAGCTGCCGGCCTACACCACAGCCACAGCAACGCCAGATCCGAGCCGCATCTGCAACCTACATCACAGTTCATGGCAACGCTGGATCATTAACCCACTGAGCGATGCCAGGGATCAAACCCACAACCTCATGGTTACTAGTCGGATTCATTAACCACTGTGCCACGATCGGAATTCCTCATGATGTATGTTTAAGGGCAGCAGAAATATATGCAGACATGAAAATTAGTAACAGTGTTCTGTGACTCTGTATAGCACTGCAGTGGTATTTTACAGAGATCATCTAAATGAGTTCTTCCCAATATCTGTGTTCCTTTTTTCTTTTTCTCAAAATAAGTATATACTTTTTATTGAAGTATAGTTGATTTACAATATTGTGATAGTTTCAGGTGTACAGTAAAGTGTTCAGTTATACATATTCATACGTATCTATTCTTTCTCATTATGGGTTATTACAAGATACTGAGTAGATTTCCCTGTGCTATATAGAAGGTCTTTGTTGTTTATCTATTTTATATAGAGTAGTATATATCTGTTAATCCTAAACTCCTAATTTTATCCCTCCCCCCTCCCCTGCCCTTTCTTTTGTAGCAAGAGAATCCCTGATTTTTTGCAGGACACATGACTGTGAAACCGGCCTTTTCTCTGCTTTCTTCTAACCAACATGCAGAGGAGAAGGGCAGGAGCTGCAGCAGCCATCTTGGACCCTTGAGACCAACTTGGTGAAACTCAGCAGAGAACTGGTAGAAGGGGTCTGCATCCCCAACACCATGAAGCACCGTACCTGCTCTGAGTCTCCTGCCTGGGATTTTTACCTGAGAGAGCAGTGAACTTCTATCTACTTAAACCACTGTTTGGGGCACGTGCTCGCTTCCAACTGAACCTCAGCCTCCCTGATGCAAGCAGGTGTCAGAATCTCTACTTTGCTTACACATTAATCAAGTTCCAAACCTGTGGAAAAGCCTGGATTTGAACCAGGGCGGTTGTTCTCTAAAACCCTTGATATTTTCAGATATATTCACTGTTCTTACCATGAATGTTTAGAAAAACGGCAGCTGTGCCATTGAAGGTTTTTCAAAGGATACTAAATCAAAACATCGAGAGCCACTAAGAAGTTCTGCTGAAACTCTCAGATAAAGAAATACTTAAGAACATCTAAAGACACAGCTCTTAAAGGGAACGTTTACATTGGAAGTGACATAAGCTGAATTTTCTAAAAGTCAGAAGACTGGGAAGAATGCACCCTCAGGGACCAACATTTTCTTTGCAACAGTGTTTCTGTCCTTTGTGACCTGGTATTTTACAGACACAGAGAGTCTGCGACGAGTTAGGGGAAAAGATAACACCTCTAGGGTTTACAAAGTCAAAATCCTACTGTACCAAGATATCGGTTGTTACCATTTCTAATGAGAAGCGGAGGCTGGGTGACGGCCAAGGCCGAGCAGCGGGTGAACTCCACCTTGTGACAGGTTCTGACACCACATCCCCTGGGCCAAGTCTCCCCTGCGTGGGGGGTCCCTGTAGACCCAGGCAGGCACGCTGCCCGCCCCCTTGCCCTGCAGACATTCAAGAGCTTTAGTGTTCAGCTACGTGACAGAATCAATACGAAAAGTCATTTCTGGGATGGATTTCACCTTGTCACTGTCTACATCGGCGGGAGAGAGCTTCAGGAGGCCCAAGAGGACCCTGAACCGACATGGCCTTCACCTTCACATGTCAGGACAGGAAAAGGCCTGTCAGACACAGGATTCCATGTGGAACATACATATAATAATAATTATTATAATGGCTAACTTTTTTGTTTTTCTTTTTTTTTTAGCTGAGCCTGTGACATGTGGAAATTCCCGGGCCAGGGATCGAACCCATGCCACAGCAGCAACCCAAGCTGCTGCAGTGACAATGCCAGTTCCTTAACCCACTCTGCCACAAGGGAGCTCCCATCATAGCTAATATTTATTGTGCTGTTATGTGTCAGGTACTGTTCTCAGCAGGACTGGCTACATAATTTGCAAGACCAGGAAAAAATGAAAATATGGAGCTGCTTATTCAAAAAGCAGATGGAAAGTGCTGTTAAAATACCAAACTAAAATATTAACTATTAAACTATTAAGCTTTTCCCTGTGTTCTGTAGTCAGTCTCTAGGCGTCTTGGGATGATTTTCATTTTCTAATGTCACTCTCCTGGGAGAGCACAGACCCTGCCAGGTAGCTGGGGGCCCTGTCCTGTCAGTCGGTGTCCACACACACTTCCACCAGCTGCTGAATGCCCTACCTCACAGCCCCCAAACCAAAGCACCGGCCTGGCTGGGGGCAGGCAGCCTACACCAACCCCGGGCAGACAGGTGGCCCCCCTCCCCAAAGGGCTTTGCAGGCTCTGCCCCTGAAAACACACGCCCTGTGCCTGGGTTAGGAGTGGGCACTGCCAGCCTGGGGGAGAGTGGGCAGGGGTGATGCTGCCAGGCCCTGGTCCCAGACGTGCAGGGCGCATACCCTGGCTGTTCGGTGGGCACTGGGGCAGGGGTGCCGGGAACCCATCGCAGGAGGGCACAGACCACCGGAGGGGACAGCCTGAGCCCCTGGCATCTGCTTGCTCATGTCCCGTGGGACTTCACTCACAAAACAGAAATGCCAAAGATGAAATTATTGAAAACTGCAAGAACCCAGAGCATTCATCCCAAGCATGGGGACCTTTCGAGCAGCGGCCCTGTGTCACTGCCCTCGCCACATGCCCCTGCAGCCCGCTTTTGTGGTATTACTTCTTTAATCTTCACAACAAGCCTGTAAAGCCTGGTGGTATTACTGTGTCCATTTGACAGATAAGGAAACTGAGGCAGAGAGGGAGGAAGAAGCCTGCCTCAGCAGGTGGAGTGGGGGGTCCAGCCCAGGCCTGACTCTGAGCCCGCATCCCTCACGTTGTCCAGGCGACTCCCTTCAAAGGCAGAGACAAAGTAAACCGCCAGAGACGCAGGCCTCACTCTAGTCCATCTGGCGTCGCAGCCCTAAATGAAACTGTTTGTTGTTGTGCTGATAATCCTCTCTCAGAGCAGAAGCAGGAACATTAAAACTCTGTGAGGTATCAGTTTAGGAGACCAGGAGCCTCTGTCAGGCCTCTGGAGCTAAGCGGACGGGCTTCCACAATTAGCTCTGAGGCGCGCTCAGCTCCCGCTGCGCGTTTTACAGCCGGGCATGCAGGGGACATGCTGGTCAGCCCTGTTAAAGAGGGACGTCATGCGCAGGTGCCAGAGTCAGTCAAGACTCCGAGGAACCTTCTAGAGCTGTACAGCAGCTCTTTTCACTGCCCACACTTCTGTGTTTGTTCCTGGTTTATTTCACCGGAACAGACTAGGGTCTTTGAAGATAAATTCTCAAAGGGATTGCTGGCTCCCCTAATCCATCTGCAAGTCCAAGGTGATCGCTGAGGAGTGATTGGAAAGTTTCTCAATGACACAGACATAGCCAGTGATATGCTGGCAAGTTTGAATAAATAGCTCACTGGGATGCATTTTTTAAAAAAGTTCCTGATTTGTAGTGTTTGATTTCTGTGGTGTAAACACTACACGATGCCTGATTTCTGGCTACCAAAGTGATATCCCCCTGCTTGCAAAATCCCTGCAATCATACCAGTCTGCTCTTGCAGGCTGATCAGCCGGCACCCCCCACCTCCACTCCCCACCCCGGGGGGTGGGGGGTCCAGCACACCCAGGGGCACAGCCTTTCTTCCAAGTGTCCACAAGTGCTTCAGGTGGGTGTCCTAACTGTCATAATGCCTGAGGGACAAAGACAAGGAGCTACAGTTCAGTAGCATCTATTTTAACAGCCGAACAAAGATGCCAACACGGGGTATTTTTGCTGCAGGGACCCAGCAAAGACTCAGACTTCAGCCAAGAGCGACGCTGGAAGCGTCCAACTGCGACTGCGCTGGATGAGTTCGGCTGGAGATGGCTGAGCTTGGCCACCGGGAGGACCACAGTCTCTAGGAAGGAAAGACCTTGAGAACCAGAGGCAGAGGTGATTGGATGCCTAATCGGTGGTTTGAAGGGTGCGGGGCTGAGGTCGCAGCAGGGACGGAGCCTGGGGGGGACTCTGCGCATGCGCAGAAGGAGTAACTGCAGGGAGGATGGCACCAAGAACCGAGTGACCTTACGGACTGAACTTAATTGCAGAAAAGCATAATAAAGAAAGGATGTGTCTGTCCCTCCTTTATATTAAAACCTTGTATGCCTATTACCTGACTTCCTCTTGAATCTGCCTGCCGTCGGCGTTTCCCCAGCGTCACCACTGGCGTCACCCTACTAGGCTTCATTCCTTACCGACTCTTGGAAGAGATTCCCATTAGGGCGACGCCTCTACCAAATATCTCTTTTTAGAGTTTGGGAGTAGGATGGAAGGGCACTTTTCCTCTTTTTAATGGCATACGCAAGTTCCTGGGCTAGGAACTGAACCCGAGCCTTAGCTGTGCAGTAAAGGATCCCTCAACCCACTGAGCCGGTGGGAGAATCACCCCGCTCCTCCGCAGCGGCCGGAGATGCTGCAGCTGGATCTCCACCCACTGCGCGGCTGCAGCGGGAACTCCTGGAAGGCCACATTTCATTGAGTCTGTCCTACAGGCCTTTGGATGGCTTTTTCATGGGGGGACCAGAGTCGTGTTGCAGGCTTCCTTCCTGTTTCTAATCCGGCTGGTGCTGAGGACAGGGGAGAGCTCTCAGCAAACTTCTGATATTAAGGAGAGTATTAACATTAGAAATGAAAAGATAGAAAAAGTATGAAAATATTTATAAGAAAGGAAATGTGCATAAATACTTCATTAAATAGCACGCATTTATTTTACATGTGTACAGCACTCTTGCTGCTGCTTAAAAATAGACTGATGAAAGACGATTTGGTGGGAGTAATTGTTTGGGAAAAAAAATCAATTTAACATCACTTTGCTTTCAATTTCTGCTGCCAAAAAAGCTCATGCTGTATCTTCTAATTCAAACATAAGTGTCTCCAGAAACCTTTGGATCCCGTATTACAAAGCCCCATCTGTTTTACCCTCTCAAATTAGCATTTTCGCTTAATTCACTTATGAATTTCCTGACATTCACTTGATTTCCCCCACTCTTGTCATCTAAAATCACAACTGGCATCTTTTAGACTTGGATTCAACTTAGAAAATAATTTTTAGCTTTTAAAAGTCCTTTTTAGTAGTAAGCGGTGTATAAATAAATAAGATGTAAAACTAAATGGTGCAAATATGTATGTACAAAGATGTTCATTGCAACATTTATTCACAAAGCAACAACTGGAACCAAAGGTCTCTGAATTGAAGGGTAGTTAAAGCAGTAATATCTATCTATTCATCAATCGATCCTGATATGGCAGGCTGCATATGATATGTTAAGCGGAAAAAGCAAGTTGAAAGATCAGAATACAGATAATTTTATGTATAGAAAAAGAGCCAAGCTCTATATACGTCAGAACACAGAAAATGGACGGCAGGTCACCTCAGGTAAGGATGCCACTAACCCTGGGGTGGGGGCCAGGCACAGGGGGTGGGTAGCAGAGGGACAGTCACATTTCTCTTCTGCAGGCTTGTGTTACGTTTGAATTGCTGCAATAAGAATGTGTGGCTCGGCGGTTAATGAATCCGACTAGGAACCATGAGGTTGCAGGTTCGATCCCCGGCCTTGCTCAGTGGGTTAAGGATCCGGTGTTGCCGTGAGCTGTGCTGTAGGTCGCAGACGCGGCTCGGAACCCACGTTGCTGTGGCTGCGGCGTAACCCCGCCTGGGAACCTCCATATGTCGCAGGTGTGGCCCTGAAAAGACAAAAAAAAAAAAAAGAATGTGTGGATTTATGTTATCTTGAATTAAAAAATCCAAAGCAGGAGTTCCCGAAGCAAAACGGGAATCAAACTAGAAAAACGAAATCGACTAGAAATCATGAGTTTGCAGGTTCAATACGTGGCCTCGCTCAGTGGGTTAAGGATCCGGAGTTGCCTTGAGCTGTGGTGCAGTTCGCAGACACAGCTCAGATCTGATGGTGCTGTGGCTGTGGCTGTGGCGTAGGCCGGCGGCTATAACTTCGACTGGACCCTTAGCCTGGGAACCTCCATATCCCGTAGGTGCGGCCCTAAAAAGCCCCCCGCCCAAATCCAAACCAGGGAAAAGCTTTTGAGTTGCCAAGTGTATATAATAAATTAGCAAACAATTCACTTATAAATACAAATAAGGATCATCAGGACTTTTGAGGATTTTCTTCCTAGCTCTAGTTTGAATAACTTCATATCCACGTAAGAGGAAGTTATTAGGGACAACCAGTGTGACTGTGTGTCTAGTACGCACAGAGATTATAATTTTAGGTGGAACAAGGACTGAGGCACATATTTGTGGGTGTAAAATTTTGTTTTGTTTTTGGGGAGGACATTTCCCTAATGATGATGATGATGAAAATGATAAATTGTCATTACTGTTCAGCAAGCAATATCTCAAAATGATTTTTCTCGTATAAACTCATGTAATCCTTTTTTTTTTGTCTTTTTGCCTTATCTAGGGCCGCACCCGCGGCATAGGGAGGGTTCCTAGGCTAGGGGTCTAACAGGAGCTGTAGCCGCCGGCCTACGCCACAGCCACAGCAACGCGGGATCCGAGCCGTGTCTGCAACCTACACCACAGCTCACGGCAACGCCGGATCCTTAACCCACTGAGAGAGGCCAGGGATCGAACCCACAACCTCATGGTTATTAGTCGGATTCATTAACCACTGAGCCACGACGGGAACTCCATAACTCATGTAATCTTAACAACCACCTAATTACGAAGATTCTATAGTTATTCCCATTTTACAGATGAGAAAAGGAAGCAGAGAGAGGTAAAGGAACCTGGCCAAGGTCACACGGCTTGTAAGGGGTGAAGTTGAGATTCAAACCCAGGCAGGAGGAAGCCAGAGTCTATACAACCCAACCGCTCCCTTAAAACTGTAAAGCCGAATAAATACCTGCATCCGTTAGGCAGTAGCCTCAAGAGGATGGAGAGTGAGCTCGGCCCCAGGGGAGCAGGTCCAGCACTGCCTTTTCCTGTGAGCTCCCTGTACCCTCCCAGGCTGCCACCTGCATTGTCTCTCCACGTACGCATCCGAGTTTTCCTTCGGATGCTTATTTTCTGGCATTTTTGTGTGACTGCACTTAGTTCAGGAAGGTAGTGAACTTGGAAGCAGTTACAGGAGGAGCGGACACCAGAGAAATCAAGGGGCTCTGGCTGTGGTCACGGAGGGAGGACAAGGAACAGGATGGGGGTGGGGGTGGGGACGGAACCTAAAACTATCATTCACGCAGTATCTTGCTAGAGCCTCACCAGGGCTTTGCTCAAAACCCTCCAGCCCCCACCTTTAGCCCGAGGTAATATAAATCTTTAAGTTAAAGGGTCCAGAGACAAGAAAGGAAGCTGCAAATAAAAAAACCAAACAGAACCGGAACCAGCTGAGACCAAGAGGGCATTGAATCTGACCTCTGACAGACCCTGAGTCTCATTATATGCTGATGTTATTACATGAGCACATTAAATGACACACCTATCACTAAGGACCAAAAAAAGGGGGGGATAAAAAGAGGGTGGCACCCTACTCCCTCCAAAAAGACTTGCAGGAGTTCCCTGGTGTTCCCCTGTCCCTGTGGAGCAGGTTCGATCCCCAGACTGGGAACTTCCACACGACAGACTGTAATTTACCTTGTGGGGCACATAATCCAACTGATTAAATGCTTTCAATAGTGAATTTACGGTAAAAGTAGCACTACCTCTAAAGACAGCGTAAAATGGCACTCATTCCTTTACACACTCAACAATATGTATTAAGCATTGTGAACAGGTGCCATTCTAGACACCAGGAATATGACAGAGAGCAAAGCAGACCCAGGACCTGCTCTCCAGATGTTTATGGTTTAGCAGAGGAGACATGCTAATTATTGCAAAAATCTGTAATTACAAAATACGTCAAAATATGTCAAGTGCTGTGAAGGAGAATCGCAGGATGTCAAAGCACCTGGCCTGAGCTGATGGTTGGGGAAAGATTTCATCAGGCACCTTCAGGTGCGGAGATGAGGAAACTTTCAAGGCACAGGGAACAGCGTGTGCAAAGGTCCTGCGGTGAGAAGGAACTTGGCTTCTGGAAAGCGAAAGAAGGCACCAGGGTGGGCACCCTCGAGGGCTGGGGAGGTGTGAAGACTGGCACGAGATGGGGCTCAGGGCAGGCAAGAACCACAGTAAGGTTATTTTGTTTGTTTTTTGTTTGTTTGTTTTGCTCTTTAGGGCCATACCTGCGTAATATGGAAGTTCCCAGGCTAGGGGTTGGAATCAGAGCTGCAGCTGTCAGCCTACACCACAGCTACAGCAACGCGGGATCTGAGCTTCCGGCCTACACCACAGTTCTCAGCAATGCCAGATCCTTAACCCACTGAGCGAGGCCAGGGATCAAACCCACATCCTCATAGACACTAGTCGGGTTCCTATCCCACTGAGCTACAATGGGAACTCCTCACAGTAAGAGTTCTGTTCCTCTTTCGTACTTTCTTTTTTTATTTTATTTTATTTATTTTTTATTTTTTTGTCTTTCTGCCTTATCTAGGGCTGCACCCGCGGCATGTGGAAGTTCCCAGGCTAGGTGGTCTAACAGGAGCTGTAGCCGCCGGCCTTCACCACAGCCACAGCAACGCGGGATCCGAGCCGCGTCTGCAACCTACACCACAGCTCACGGCAACACCAGATCCTTAACCCACTGAGCAAGGCCAGGGATTGAACCCGCAACCTCATGGTTCCTAGTCAGATTCGTTAACCACTGAGCCACGACGGAAACTCCCTCTTTCATTCTTTCAAAACATTTGGAAGTTCCCGGGCCAGGGATCCAACCTGAGACACAGCGGTGATCAGAGCCACTGCAGTGACAATGCCAGGTCCTTAACTCAATGAACTACAAGGGAACTCCTTTTGCCCCTCTTTCTAAGAACAAGAGGAAGACAGTGAAAGGCGCCAGTGTGCCCTGAGCAGGTGGAAGGGCCCCCTGGTCAGAAAGCAGGACGGGACTGGAGGAGGCAGCCTGACCCCTGCTGGCTTCCACCTCCGCTCTCAAGCCTTGTGTACAGGGGCCCGCGCTCTGTAGGGTCCCTCTGCCTGCAGGTCTGAAGCAGAAAGCTACCTCCTCCTAGAGGCCCTCCGGCCTGCTCCCTGTTTTCGCTAGGCCCCGCAAGCCTTTCCTTCCTCGTGCTTATTTCACTGGGCAATCCTTTCTTTTATCTAGCTTGCTTTATTTGTTTCTAATCTTCCTCAAATAAATTCCAGGAGGGAAGGCCATGGCTGTCTGGATCTCCTTTGCCTAATACCGCCATCGGGTACAAAGAAGCCGGGTAGACACGGCCAGCGGGAGGAGGGGGAATGGAGTCCGAGTGGACCTTGGGTGGGGCCGCGAGGGAGGAGGTGATGGCAGGGGCAGGTGTCTGACACGGACCGAGGGAGGAGGTGATGGCAGGGGCAGGTGTCTGACACGGACCGAGGGAGGAGGCGGGGCTGAAGAGCAGCGCTTGGGCCCCCTGACATGGTCACCGATCTGGGACCCTTAGTGACTTGTTTATGGGGGTTACAGTGACCACAATCTTCTAAATTAGAAATTAAAACTGAGAAAATTTGGGAAGTAACCTGTGGCACAGTGGGTTAAGGACCCGGTGTTGCCACAGCTGCTGTGGAGGTTCAAGTATGGCTCAGGTTTGAGCCCTGGCCTCGGAATGTCCACGTGCCACAGGTGTGGCCAAAAAAAGCCCCCACGAAAACCAGAAAAATTTTAAATCCTTAAGTGATTTTATTTTACTTTGTCTTTTATTTTATTTATTTGTTTATTTGTTTTTTGCTTTTTAGGGCCACACCCGGGGCACATGGAGGTTCCCAGGCTAGGGGTCTAAATGGAGCTACAGATGCTGGCCTACACCACAGCCACAGCCACAGCAACGCGGGATCCGAGTCACGTCTTTGACCCACACCACAGCTCACGGCAATGCTTGATCGTTAACCCATTAAGTGAGGCCAGGGATCGAACCCGCAAC
Organism: Catagonus wagneri; assembly: GCA_004024745.2. Taxonomy (NCBI): domain Eukaryota; kingdom Metazoa; phylum Chordata; class Mammalia; order Artiodactyla; family Tayassuidae; genus Catagonus; species Catagonus wagneri. Next base: position 166,234 of record PVHT021183644.1, read on the forward strand.
CTCACGGTTCCTAGTTGGATTCGTTTCCACTGCGCCACGATGGTAACTCCATGTCTTTTTGCCTTTTTAGGGCCACACCGTGGCATATGGAGGTTCCCAGGCTAGGGGTCAAATCGGAGATGTAGCCGCCAGCCTACACCACAGCCACAGGAACTTGAAATCCAGGCTGCATCTTTGACCTACACCACAGCTCACAGCAACACTGGATCCTCAACCCACTGAGCGAGGCCAGGGATCAAACCCGAGTCCTTATGAATGCTAGTGAGTTTGTTAAACCGCTGAGCCACGACGGGAACTCCTAAGTCCTTAAGTGATTTTATGTATATTTTATTATTATTTCTTTTTTGTCTTTTCCAGGGCTGCACTGGCAGTATGTGGAGGTTCCCAGGCTAGGGGTCTAATTGGAGCTATAGCTACCAGCCTACACTACAGCCACAGCAATGCGGGATCCAAGCTGCGTCTGCGACCTATACCAAAGCTCACGGCAACACTGGATCCTTAATCCACTGAGCGAGGCCAGGGATCGAACCCGCAACCTCATGGTTACTAGTCGGATTCGTTAACCACTGAGCCACGATGGGAACTGCCTAAATCCTTAAGTGATTTTAAATGAACAATAATAGACCCACTATACAGTAAGTTAATTTTTATGCAAAATAATAACGGTTTTCCCAAAACAAAACAAAATTTAGTGACAGGTGACTTTTTTTTTTTGTCTTTTTGCCTTTTCTAGGGCCACAATCACAGCATATGGAGGTTCCCAGGCTAAGGGTCTAATAGGAGCTGTAGCTGCCGGCCTACACCACAACCACAGCAACGTGGGATAGGAGCCGCGTCTGCAAGCTACACCACAGCTCACGGCAACGCCGGATCCTTAACCCATTGAGCAAGGCCAGGGATCGAACCTGCAACCTCATGGATCCTAGTCGGATTTGTTAACCATTGTGCCACGACGGGAACTCCTGACACTATTTTATGTTTTTACAAATCTCTTCAGTGTCTGGGATATTAGGAGACAGGTGGACCCTTCAACCTGCTTCTTGAATTTAATCTGCTGCAATAGCTCAAGCCGTGGAGCCTCTGCAAGGCTCTGCTGTACCCTTGGGAGAGAACGAGAATGAAAAAGGCAAATAACGTGTCAGTATGAGTGTGACAACAGCCCTGAAAGGATCTTTGGAACCGTCCTCCTGGCCAGGGTCTCGGGCCACGCTCTGGGAACTGCCGCATAAAGAAGCAAAAGATTTATACAATGTGAAGACAAGCGTCAGTAAGGATGACTGCCGCATGAAGGAGACGCTTCAGAGGCAAGACTGACAAGCCCTTGTTACATCGTTATCACTGCTCACGGCCACTGCGTGTTTTAATCCTCAGCCACTCTGCGGAGTGGGCACCATTAGTACTTCCTGTTTACACGGCAGAAACTATGATGACTTGGCGACGTTAACCAGCACCAATTTTATGTTTACATGGATATGTCTGTGTATCCTTTTTTCACAGTGAAATTGGACATTTTAATTAATTAATCTTCTCATTTTGGCCTTGCCGACGGCCTGTGGAAGTTCCCGGGCCGGGGACTGAACCTGCCCTACAGCAGCAAACTGAGCTATTGCAGTGACAACGCCAGATTCTTAACCCACAGAGCCACCAGGGGCCTTCCCAGACATTTTGATTTTTAAGAAAGTGACCAAAACAGCTAATAATAAATGTTATAGCTTTTGGACGGTGAGGCTAAGCCTGGCTGCAAACAATAGCCTCAGACTCCCTCTGTCATCTGCCATTACTTTAGAAACCTGTGATTTCAATGTATTTTTGAGCCATTCCATTTTTAAGAGCCCATTTGGGAATCTTAAAAATTAATTAAATCTTTTGTCGTCAAAGTTTAATTCTTCCACCCCTGGCCTATTATCTACGGCTCTGAGAAAAATTGCCAATCACTTGGGTAATTTGCACCTAAAATAAAGGTTCAGGGAAGATGAAATTAGAAGCAGCTAGAATAGTGTAGTTCCTTCATTTCTCCTGCTACGGTTTTAGACCAAAATTCACAGAACCTTCCTCTGTTTGCACGGCTCCCTTTTTCAGGCAGCAGGCTCACGGCTCGCTTATTTTCACCCCGTAACGTTCCACGTTCTTCTGTTTGCAGGTCTCCTTTCTGCGGCCTGCCCACTCCGCCCGAGCCCCTTTCTTCTCATGACGTCAGTCCTACTTGTCACCGGCCTGGTCTCCACCCCAGCCAGAGTGGCAGCCCTTGGCCTAGAGGACATCCTGTGTGCCGTCCCTACCCCGCCACTCACAGAGCACGGGTCCGGGTCAGGTGCTGCAGTCGGCATTTCCATCTCAGCTCCGGCCTCAAACCCCCGGGAGGCGGTGTCACCCACCTTACAGCTGGGAAGGTGCATTTGGGGGTGCTGAGGGGCCCAGCCTGCACAGCTGGAGAGTGTACCCGTGCTATTGGAACCCCGCTCCGTCTGACTCGAAAACCTCCTTCTAAGTCATTGAACTCGCTTTTACCTCTGTGCCCTTTAAAACGCTGTTTTCAGGGAGTTCCCATCGTGGCTCAGTGGTTAACGAATCCGACTAGGAATTCGGGTTGCGCGTTTGATCCCTGGCCTTGCTCAGTGGGTTAAGGATCCGGTGTTGCCGTGAACTGTGACCTACACCACAGATCCCTAACCCCCATCTGTAGGTTGCAGATGCAGTTCGGATCCCGCGTTGCTGTGGCTGTGGCGAAGGCCGGCAGCTGTAGCTCCTGTTAGACCCCTAGCCTGGGAACCTCCATATGCCGCGGGTGCTGCCCTAGATAAGGCAAAAAGACAAAAAAAAAATTAAATTAAATGCTGTTTTCAAAATAATAATAATAAAATATATATATACATGTATATATATACACACACACACACACAAAACTGAATCACTTTGCTGTGTACCTGAAACTAATACAACTGTACATCAACACTGTAAATCAACTGTACTTCAATAGGAGCTCCTGTTGTGGCTCAGCAGGTTAAGAACCTGACTAGTATCCATGAGGATGTGGGTTCAGTCCCTGGCCTTGCTCAGTGGGTTAAGGAACCAGCGTTGCTGTGAGCTGTGGTGTAGGTAACAGATGCAGCTCGGATTTGACTCATAGTCTGGGAATTTCCATAAACAATGACGACCTATACTTCAGTAAAAAGAAAGGAAAGAAAAAGAAAAAAAAAGGGGAGCTCCCATCGTGGTGCAGCACAAATGAATCTGACTAGGAACCATGAGGTTGCGGGTTTGATCCCTGGCTTCACTCAGTGGGTTAGGGATCTGGCGTTGCCGTGAGCTGTGGTGTAGGTCACAGATGCGGCTTGGATCCCGCGTTGCTGTGGCTGTGGTGCAGGCCAGCAGCTGTAGCTCCCATTCCACCCCTAGCCTGGGAACCTCTATATGCTGTGGGTGTGGCCCTAAAAAGACAAAAAGAGAAAAAAAAGGAAAGAAAAAAAAAGGCACAGGAAATCTGTGTGCAGCTCTCGTGGGTATAAAAGTTAGCTACTGCTGCAAACCAAACTCTCCCCAAACTCAGTTTCAGAACTAAGGACAAAGACTCTCTCCTTGATGGACCTCAGTCAGGCACCGGGCCTCAGCCTTGACCTCTGAGAACCACAAAACCTCAGCCAGCTTGTCCGCCCCTCACCTGAGACTTGGACAGACACTAGCCTGGTTTCTAACAGCTCAAGACCGTGACCCTGGCACGAGCCAGCCCTCCTTGAGCTCCTGCCTGGGAAAGCTCAGGTTGCCAAAAGAATTTTCTGTGAGGTTTACCCTCACTCAACACCTACCTTGCCCAGCAGCTCTCAGAAAACAGCCCCTCCACGCTTTTTGCAACTTCCCACTTCCCGGACTCCGCCCCAGACCTCACTGGTTCCTCCTCCTCTTGCCTTGAAACATCCGGGCTCTGCCCAGAGTGGAGCTCCGGCGCCACCTCTCTCCCATGGCAACGGTCTGAGTGACATCTGTCTGGTTGCCTTTGATGAATGCGCGGCACTGCTGCTCTCCGACCCTGCAATGAACGCTTACTAGCGCCCACAGTTTCAGTGGGCCAGGGATTCGGGAGAGCCTCAGCCGGGTAGTTCTGAGTCAGGGGCTGCGTAGAGACTGGGGCTGCACTCATTCGAAGGCTTGACTGGGGCTGGAGGGCTCCCCAAGGTGGCTCACTGGCCGGGCTGACAAGCAGTGGGTGCCGCCTGTTGGTATGAGGTCTCATGAGGTCTCGGTTTTCATGAGGACCTTGCCCGAGGGCTGCTTAATTGGTGGCTGGCCTTCCACACAGTGCAGACAGAGAAGGTAGCGCTCTGTGTCCCTGGTGTCCTGACCCTGGGAGTCACACACGGTCACTTCCGCAGTGTTGTAGTGACTCCCCAGGCCAGCAGACTCCAAGACTGGATCCCGGGAGGCGGGAGTCACCAGGGACCACCGTGGAGGCTGGCTGACTCTGCCTGTAATCCCTGTCCTGACCTCGGGCGGGTCAGGGAAACACTCAGGGCTGGAACAACGAGGGGAGGGCTGGCTTTGATCTGTGCGGCCCCTCCCAGCCCTGAGTTGGTCTTCTATTAACAAGAGAGCTGCTCAGTGAATGAAAGAGTTAATGTGCTTACAGCAGCATTTGTCACAGAGAGTAACTCATCTGCCAGGGTCTGGCCCAAGTCCTAGAATTGGGTGGCTTGTTTTGTGGGGGAGGGGGAGGGGGGTCAGAGCAGCTGTCTGGGTTTCCCATCATTTCTCCTCTCACTTCCGAGGTCAGGGAGGTGGGAGGGGACAGGAACAGGTGGCTCCTGACTAGGCTGGCTTGGACCAGCCCTGACACAAAGACACTAAGGATTTGGAAGGGAAAGTGCAGGCCGGGAAACTGGCAGGCTGCCCTTGGAAGGCGCTGGTCCTAATTTTGCTCCTTTTAGGAGTTTTGCACCTGATTAATGATTCTGTTCAAGATGGATTAAGCTGCTGGAACCTTCCTCCATTGAGCAGTGCCAGCTCTTTCCTTCTCTTTAACACTTTTTGGGGCTCATCCCAGCCCGCCCCCTCCCCCAGCTGGGGGCAACTCACTGGTCCAGGACGAGCTGGGCTTTTCCCTGGAAGGGCTGGAGAGGCTGAACCTCACCGCACGCACCGTCCCCGACGTGAGGGGCTCAGGGGGCGTTGCAAGTGAGGGGAGCTCAAGTCCAAAGCCTACCTGGACCCTTGACTCTGAGTCTCGTGACTTCCTCAGTAAATTTCGTTCCGAGCAAATACTGTCCCTTTCAGAGGATCAGCTGGGATCCAAGGATCTCCCTCCAGAGAAAGGGATCGCTGTGGGCTGACGGGGTGCCAAGTGCCCCGACGCCCCAGGAGCCCGGCACAAAGCTCCTCTGTGCCGCGCCGCCGCGCCGCCTGCTCTTCTCCCAAGACTTTCTTCAGTGTTTCTTTTCCAGTTGACTTCGTTATTACAGTGTGCGGACGGGGGGGCAGGAAGGTCTCCGAGGCTGGGCCTGGCCTGGGGTCAAGGAAGTGGGGAGTGGGGCTCCCCCGCTGCCTGGGCAGCGCCGGAGGTCCTGGGTCACAGTCCCGCTGATGGGACCCTGGCCCGCCTTCCCGGGCTCCCTTCCACTGTGGGAGTAGAGGCAGGGCCTGTCCTGGGAGCCAGCTTCTCTGGCTGGGCTCTGGTGGCTGGCAGCCTAGGACATTTCTTTTTCCTTTTTCTTTTTGTCTTTTTAGGGCCACACCCATGGCATATGGAGGTTCCCAGGCTAGGGATCGAATCGGAGCTGTAGCTGCCAGCCCAAGCCAGAGCCACAGCAACGCGCGATCCAAGCCACATCTGCGACCTACACCACAGCTCACGGCAACGCAGGATCCTTAACCCCCTGAGTGAGGCCAGGGATCGAACCTGTGTTCTCATGGTTCCTGGTCGCATTCATTTCTGCTGAGCCCTGACGGGAACTTTCAGGACATTTCTGCAAAGAATACCGAGTATGGAGCGGGTATGAGTGAGGCAAAACTGCTCAGCGCCAGTTTAATGAGTACGACCAACACTTAGAGGCAAAGGACATACAACTATGAATGTAACAAAAATCGACTGAGTAATTAAAAAAACAGGCAAAGGATTGCTGTTGGAGCAGATGAAAGCAGAGCCACAGACCAGGGACCAGGGGGCTTTTTCTGCCTTTGGGTGGAATCAGCACACTGGGGGGCTCCTCTCCGCCCACACCAGCCCCCGCCAGCCTCCCCTGGAACTCAAGACAGTGGTGGCCCCCTTCCTACCCAGACACGGCACTTCCTCCTTCAGTCACCTTTTCTAGGGGTTCCGGGCACCTCCAAAAGCTAAACCACATGCCATCGACATGAAACATCTGCTTTGCATTAATAGCATTTTAAAAAATTAGACCTTTTAAATTTGTAATCAGGCAACTAGAGTTTCATTTAAAAAAAATTTTTTTTTTTTTTTTGCCTTATCTAGGGCCGTACCCCCGGCATATGGAGGTTCCCAGGCTAGGGGTCTAACAGGAGCTGTAGCCGCCGGCCTTCGCCACAGCCACAGCAACGCGGGATCCGAGCCGCGTCTGCAACCTACACCACAGCTCACGGCAACGCCGGATTCTTAACCCACTGAGCAAGGCCAGGGATCGAACCCGCAGCCTCATGGTTCCTAGTCGGATTCGTTAAACACTGAGCCACGACGGGAACTCCTAGAGTTTCATTTTTGAGGTCATTTCACAGGGAAAATGGGAAAGTTAATATGGAGCACGAAGGTCAGCCCGAGCAAGCGCGATGAAATTCCCAGGTCACCCAGGTCTTGCCCCTCGCTTACATGAATAGCTGCCAAATACACTGCCTAAGGACAAGGAGCCCATGACCAGCTCACACTGCGGGTGACAAAGTGGCCATTGCCAAGTCACCTGGGCTGCTGTGGCCGATACTGGTCAGCGCCTGCAGCACATTGCATGTGAAAATACTCCAATATGCCTCCAGCAGGCATTGAAACACACGCTGCTGCAACGTCGCCCACGCTGCCTCGAAATCTGCTCTGGCCCCCCTCTAGGCCCCTCTGGGAGCTTCTTAAAGTCCAGCTGCCAAAGGGTTCAGTGTGGCAGAGCTGGTGTCCAGGACCCTGTTCCAGAGACAGAGCTAGTATCCGTTTTCAAACATTTTGAGCGTTACCCTGGCTTTACCCACGACGATAATATGTGTTGGCAGCACTACCTGGAAGCTTTGCTGGGGCGACGCTTGAGGGTCTGATTCACTGAATCTGAGAGCGAGTTCTGGTATACGGGGCGGGGGTAGGCAGAGCTTCAAACCCTTCCTAGACATCAAAATTTGATTTATTAACATTGGCAACAGTTACAGGCCATCTTGCCAACAAAGTTCCTGAAATTGAAATCGCATGAAACTTTCCTAGTTCCTGCTGGTGCCACATGCGCCCTTTCCTTTCTAAAGCAGCAAATTCACTTAAAAATAATTAAGAAAAGATTGATGGGATTTTGGAATTGTAATGAAAAATATGATCTCATTAGTAAGTCATGAGTCAGGGCCAGGCACTCTGTCAGATGTATGCACTTCTGCATAATTAGAAGAAGCTGATGCAAGGCGAGCTAATAATGGCACGAATTAAAAAATTGAAATGGTTTCCCTTTATACTTTTTGTGCTGAAATTCTTCCTTCTGCAAAGATTCAGAGAGAGATCTCTTACCAAAGAACTCTATCAAATGTAACTGAGTTGGTGAAAAAGAAGACGGTGATAAAATCACAGAAGGGACAGAACCCAAGGGTCCTTTCCAGTGAATCCGTGGCCACGTCGCGCTTAGGTGACCAGCACAATGTGCACCTTTCCTGCAGGTGATAAAGATACACCTGGGGCAAGCACGTTTTGAAAAGAGCCACTAGATTAAGAATGAAAGTTCCATGTAATCTCTGATTTGAACCATAAACAAAGCGGTCACCCGTCATCAGAGAAGCACTAACTTTGAAAAGGCGATAAGGAGCTCAGAGTGGGACAAACAGGATGGCAGTCTCTTCTCTGCCACTTCCAGCTGGGTGGTCCTGGACCCGCTGAAAGAGTCTAACCCTTGATTTACTCATCTGTTAAATGGGAATTAGAAAACCAACCTCTTGGGTTTATTGCCAGCATGAAACGAAGTAACATTTCATTACACTTACATTACTGCACAGAGCAGGCATTCCTTAAAAGTTATGGATCCATTTCCTTTTTCCTCAGGAACACTACTTTGTTGACATTGAAAGGTTAATTTCCCCTTGTTGGTTTCAAAGGGGCAAACTTTTTTTTTTTTTTTTTTGCTTTTCAGGGCCGGGCCCACAGCATATGGAAGTTCCCAGGCTAGGGGTCAATTGGAGCTGCAGCTGCCAGCCTACGCCACAGCCACAGCCACAGCCATGTGGGATCCGAGCTGCATCTGTGACCTACACTGCAGCTTGCAGCAACACTGAATCATTAACCCACTGAGCAAGGCCAGGGATCAAACCCACATCCTCATGGTACTAGACAGGTTCTTAACCAGCTGAGCCACAACAGGAACTCCAGTTTTAACTTTAGTTGGGAGGCACCAACGAGGTTTTTTTTTTGTCTTTTTGCCTTTTTTGTCTAGAGCCGCACCCACGGCATGTGGAGGTTCCCAGGCTAGGGGTCTAACAGGAGCTGCAGTTGCCGGCCTTCGCCACAGTCACAGCAACGCGGGATCCGAGCCGCGTCTGCAACCTACACCACAGCTCACGGCAGCGCCGGATCCTTAACCCACTGATCGAGGCCAGGGATCGAACCTGCAACCTCATGGTTCTTAGCCGGATTCGTTAACCACTGAGCCACGAAGGGAACTCCTGGTTGTATTACTTTCTACACCTTGCCTCTACACCATCTACTCCAATCCTGGTCTCGCTTCTGTGTTCACCGAAGGCTTTGGCACCGGTTTAATCTTCCATCCCATCATCTCTAGTGACGTCAGTGCCCATCTGAACAATCCCCATAAAACTCCAGCCCAAGGCTGCTTCACCTCTAACTCCCACAGTCTTCCCTCCTTTCTTTCTCAGTTACTTGTTGCAGTGGCACACCTAAACTTTGCCAGCCTTGGAACTACAACTGCTTATCAGAAATACCATTCTCAAACTCTAAGTTCTTATCTTTCCAGTCCCTCAGGCCACCATACTACCTCCAGAGCACTGTTAAATATAAGTGCTGATAGTGGGCATCTTTCCTTACTCCTAAATTCTCCTAATTTCTTTTTCTTCCGTCCTTTCTTCCTTCCTTCCTTCCTTCCTTCCTTCCTTCCTTCCTTCCTTCCTTTCTTGCTTTCTTTCTTGCTTTTCAGGGCTACACCTGCAGCATATGGAAGTTCCCAGGCCAACAGTCGAATCAGAGATTCACCTGCTGGCACCTATGCCATAGCCACAGAAATACCAGATACTTAACCAACTGAGCGAGGCCAGAGATGGAATTCACATCCTCATGGATACTAGTCAGGTTCATAATCTGCTGAGCCACAAGGGGAATTCACTCCTTATTCCTAATTTCAAAGGAAAACTTTAAACAATTTTCTTCTTTTTATGGGGGGAGGGCATGCCCAAGGCATGTGGAAGTTATTGGGCCAGGGATCGAACCTGTGTTACAGCAGCCACCTGAACCACTGCAGTGACAATGCTGGATCCTTAACCTGCTGTCCACAAGGGAACTCCTAAACATTTTTTTTTTTTGCCTTATCTAGGGCTGCACCTGAGGCATATGGAGGTTCCCAGGCTAGGGGTTTAATAGGAGCCGTAGCTGCCAGCCTTCGCCACAGCCACAGCAACGTGGGATATGAGCCACATCTGCAACCTACACCACAGCTCACAGCAACGCCAGATCCTTAACCCACCGAGCAAGACCAGGGATCGAACCCGCAACCTCATGGTTCCTAGTCAGATTCGTTAACCACTGAGCCACGACAGGAACTCCTAAACATTTTTCTATTAAGTACCCGTGTGGGCTTTTTTCCCATCATTTTAACACACTGATTAAAATGATTTTTCTCCTTTATTTTGTTAGCATGCTAAATTATACTGCACACCATATATATATATATATATATATATATATATATTTTTTTTTTTTTTTTTTGCTTTTTAGGGCCACACCCGTGGCATATGGAGGTTCCCAGCCTAGGGGTCGAATTGGAGCTACAGCTACTGGCCTCTGCCACAGTCACAGCAACACGAGATCTGAGCCATGTCTGAGACCTACAGCACAGCTCACAGCAATGCTGGATCTTTAACCCACTGAGCGAGGCCAGGGATTGAACCTGCTACCACATGGATCCTAGTCAGGTTCGTTAACCACTGAGCCACGACGGGAACTCCTGCACACTGTATTTTAATAAACAGCTTTTTCATTCACAATATACACTCAAATTGATCATAATGCAGTAACTATTTTTACATTTTCACAATCACTTTGGCAATATTTTATCTGGCATTTTGCATATGAGTTTATGAATCTTATTGGCCTGCAATTTTTTCATTATATATTTTTATGTAATATCCTTGGCAGGTTTGGTACAAAATTATGCTGCCTCATGATGAGCTGAGGAATGTCCTTTTTCAATTTGCTGAGACTTTTGTGTGAGACTGATTCTATTTCTTTCTTACATGTTGATAGAGTTCACAATGAAAGTCTGTTCAGCTTGAAGTTTTCTTTAGAGGAAGGTTTTACATTCAATTTCATTTACAGTTATAGGACTATTCAGGTTGTCTATTTCTTTCTGTGTCAGCTTTTTCATCAGAAATTTCAAATCTTTTACATGACGTTATAATATCCTCTTATCATCTTTTGCCTTTTTTCCCTTTTTTTTGCTTTTTAGGGCTGCACCTGTGGCATATGGAGGCTCCCAGGCTCGGGGTCTAACTGGAGATGTTGTTGCCTGCCTACGCCAGAACCACAGCAACAGCAGATCCAAGCCGTGTCTGCGACCTACACCACAGCTCACGGTAACACTGGATCCTTAACCCACTGAGCAAGGCCAGGGATCGAACTCTCAACCTCATGGTTCCTAGTCGGATTCGTTTCCACTGAGCCATGACGGGAACTCCACAAATCTTTTTAAAGAACCAATTTTTGGCTCTAGTGATTTGTTTTCTATTTATGCTTATTTTCTATTTCATTAATATTTATTCTTACCTATATTATTTTCTTCATTTGGTGTTTTCTGATATTCTTATTATAACTTTTGAAGAAGATACTTAACTCTTAACTTTGTTTTTCTTCTTCGTTAATATAGTATTTAAGGCTACAGTCTTCCCCAAATATTGCTTTAGCTGTATGCCACTAGACTTCGTTATTTATTTTTATTATTTATTTGTTTATTTATTTAGTCTTTTTAGAGCCGTACCTGCGGCATATGGAGGTACCCAGGCTAGGGGTCTAATTGGAGCTGTTGTTGCTGGCCTAGGCCAGAGCCACAGCAATGCCAGATCTGAGCCACGTCTGCAACCTACACCACAGCTCACGGCAACACTAGATTGTTAACTCACTGAGTGATGTCAGGGATCGAACCCATGACCTCATGGTTCCTAGTCGGATTCATTTCCACTGCACCACGACAAGAACTCCTATTTATTTTTATTAAAAAGACGTTTTTATGGCTGCACCTGTGGCATATGGAAGTTCCTGGGCCCAGGGTCGAATCAGAGTTGTAGCTGAGGCCTATGCTACAGTCACGGCAACACCAGATTCAAGCTGTACCTGTGACCTAGGTCGTAACTTACAGCAATGCCAGATCCTTAACCCACTGAACGAGGCCAGGAGTCAAACCTGCATCCTCACAAAGACAACATCAGGTCCTTAACCTGCTGAGCCACTAGAATTCCTAGCCACTAATGGAATTCCTCCCACTAGAATTGTATATGATATTTTTCTTATCATTCAGTTTGAAATATTTAGAATTTCTACTGTTTTTGTTAATCCATGAATTATTATTAATATTAATATTAATATTAATATTAATATTAATATTTTGCTTTTTAGGGCTGCACCCACAGCATATGGAGGTTCCCAGGCTAGGGGTTGAATTGGAGCTACAGCTGCTGGCCTACACCACAGCCACAGCAATGCTGGATCCGAGCCGCGTCTGCGACCTACACCACAGCTCACAGCAACGCAAGATCCTTAACCCACTGAGTGAGGCCAGGGACTGAACCCACCACCTCATGGTTACTAGTAGGATTTGTTTCTGCTGCGCCACAAAAGAAACTCCTAGAATTACGTTTTTTACTTTCCACCAGTAAAGATGTTTAAAACTTGCATTAATCAGTTCTAGCATAACTGCACTGCAGCCAGGGAAAGCATTCTGTTTATTTTCAATCATTTGACAACTGTTGTGATTTCCTTCATGAGGCGAGATATGACCAATTGTTGTAAATGTTCTCTGTGTGCCTGCGGAATGGCACTCTCTGCACTTTTTGAGTGGAGTGCTCTATCCGTGTCCTTAGGTCAGTTTCTTTTTTTTTTTTTTGATCTTTTTGCCTTTATGTAGGGCCACACCCGCGGCATATGGAGGTTCCCAGGCTAGGGGTCTAACAGGAGCTGTGGCCGCCGGCCTTCACCACAGCCACAGCAACATGGGACCCGAGCCGCATCTGCAACCTACACCACAGCTCACGGCAACGCCGGATCCTTAACCCACTGAGCAAGGCCAGGGATCAAACCCGCAACCTCATGGTTCTTAGTCGGATTCGTTAACCACTGAGCCACGAAGCGAACTCCCTTAGGTCAGTTTCCTTATCTTTTATTTAAATCATATATTCTTGGAGTTCCCGTTAGCGGCTTATTCACAGCCTATCTCACCTCCTCTGGCGACCTCTGCGCAGGCGGGGTTCAGGTCACTGACCTGATGCTCTTCCCAAAAGACAGCGCAGCGCCTGGCGGCAGTGGGCTTAATAAATGCGCTCCAGTCTTGTTTAATCAATAGCAACTGAAAGGACCGGGAAGATAAGCAGGCTCTCTAGGCATCAACTCAATGCCATGTACCTCTTGTTTTTTTGCTTTAATAATGAGCAATGGATTGGTTTAACGCTCAGCAAAACTGCAAGGTCCTGTGGTCCTGTCACTAATCCAGGCACGCTGATACGCTTTTACATTTCAGTTGCCTCTCAGAAAGGACTCCTAGAGTTCCTATTGTGGCACAGAGGAAACGAATCCAACTAGGAACCATGAGGCTGCAGGTTCGATCCCTGGCCTCACTCAGTGGGTTAAGGATCCAGCCTTGCCAGAAGCTGTGGTGTAGGTGGTAGACTCAACTCGGTGTAGGTCGGTAACTGCAGCTCCGATTGGACCCCTAGCCTGGGAACCTCCATATGCCGCGGGTGCGGCCCTAAAAAGCAAAAAAAAAAAAAAAAAAAAGGGCTCCTTTGCAGCTTGCGCTCAAGGTTGGAAACTATATGACAGATGGGTTCAAATTTAGGGTGAAAGGGCACTGACTTATCTGGTCTATACTGAATCCTAGATGGAGCTGCTAGTTTTGTTTTGTTTCCTTTTTCAGCTGCACCCATGCATATGGAAGTTCCGGGACCAGGGATCAAATCCGAGCCGCAACTGCGAACTACAGCACAGCTGATCTAACCCCTGCCACCACAGACGTAACAGTGGACCATTAAACCCCTGTGGCATAGCAGAAGCTCCAGTAGCTTTTTTATTTTTGTTTTTGTTTTGTTTTGCTTGGCTGCTGCAGTGACAACACTGGATCCTTAACCCGCTGAGCTGGGAGGGAACTCCTGGGGTTAATAGTTTTCAGTAAATTTTCTTTTTTTTGGCAGCACATCCCCAGCCAGGGACAGAACCCGAACCGCAGTTGCGACCTGCGCCACAGCTATGGCAATGCCAGATCCTTAACTCCCTGTGCCACACAGGAACTTCTAGGGGTTGGTGGTATTGAAAGCCTTTTTCAATTTGTCAGAATAAGAGAATGGAGAGAGAGAATGAGCAGGATTACAGCAGCCGCTATTCCTGGAGCCCGAACCGGTGTTAATCACTTTACATTCGTTGTTGTATTTGCAGTTGTCACAACATTTCTATGTGACAGATCGGATAGCGTTCCCATTTCTCACAGGTTAGGAATTAAAAGCTGACCTGGGGCAGCTCCCGTTGTGGCTCAGTAAGTTGAGGACTTGACACAGTGTCCATGAGGATGCGGGTTCGATCCTGGCCTTGCTCAGTCGGTTAAGGATCTGGCGTTGCCACAAGCTTTGGGGTAGGTTGCAGACGTGGCTTGAACTTCCACATGCCTCAAGTTTGGCCCTGGGGGAAAAAAAAAGCTGACACGGTGTACCCAGAGTCCCACACCTAACAAATGGCAAAGCTAGAATACAAATGCTTTTTTTGGCTGATACTCTGTCATGCAGGAGTTCCCAGGCCAGGGATCAAACCCATGCCACGGCAGCGACCCAAGCTGCAGCAGTGACAATGCTGGATCCTTAACCCATTGAGCCCCAAGGGAACTCCTAGAATACAAATTCTTAACTGTCTTTCTTCAAGGTACTCTCATATCAAACACTCTAAAGTTCCAACATTCTTTCATATTCCATGATGTTTTGTGGACTGGAAGGCATGGCCGAAACTTGAATCCAAATTATTAAAATCTTATTGTTGAATTTAGTTACTGTAAAATAAGTGAGGGAATCTAAAGGCCAATTTGCTCCTAAAGTTGTATCACCTGATCCCATCTATTTGGATTTGGCAATTGTGAAGGCAAGAAAATTGGAAGGTGTAGTTAGAGAGGGCCCCCCAGGCCCTGCACACCAGCTCAATACTCCAGCGACCAAACCAATTATCCCTCTTCAGTTTTCACCAGGAAAAGGCCAGAAGTTTGTCAAGGATCATTCACCCTTCTTCTAGCAAAACAAACCTCCCTCCACTCCCTGGAGAACAAGTCAGTTTCAGAGGGAATAAATGGGAGTTCTTCTGAGCTTTCAAAGAACTTAACGGGGAGCCAAAAAAAAGAAAGGAAAAGAGCGAGTGAGCGCACATAAAATGTAAAAAATACTGAAGGGAAAAATCCCTGCCTAATCTGACTGTTAAAATAATTTTACCAAAATTAAAAATCTCTCAGACATTTGAACATTTCTGTGCTTAGAGCTAATAATATTATACATGCATTTATAATACGGTTGGTATTTTAATTATGGGTTAACAACGAGGCCCACACATATTGTTGCTTAACTGAAAAAACTGCTGTACGATAGGCAGTGCAGTCTCAATATATTGTTCAAAACAATCCCAGCTGGCTGAATAAGTGCCACGACATTTGGCGTTATTTTG
This sequence comes from Catagonus wagneri, assembly GCA_004024745.2. NCBI lineage: Eukaryota > Metazoa > Chordata > Mammalia > Artiodactyla > Tayassuidae > Catagonus > Catagonus wagneri. The sequence continues at coordinate 181,526 of PVHT021183644.1, forward strand.
GGGAGAACAGTGATAAAGTACCTTCACGGCTGATCCCGGGCATGACCTTGGACAAGCCATTCGGACCTGGGGGGGGCGCTCAGTTCCCTCAACTAAAGAGTAAGGCTGGAATAGAGCTCTAAGAATTTCTTAGGACATACTCATTCTCCCTTAGCTGGGAGAGCCTCTCATACTGAGGGTGATATTTATATGTTAATTTATTCATCCCCTAAGCATTAATTAATTGAATTATTAATTAGCTTATTTATTAAGAGCACGTACTAGCCACCAGGCCCTCTGCTCCCTGCTAGAAACACAAGCGTAAGGACGGGCAGGCAGAGTCCTCCCCCGAGGAGCCCATGCGCTCGTGGAGTTGAGCCTGGACCAAAGCAGGGCCGTCTGTAGGGCACACCCGCCTTGAGTGTGAGCTGCGGGGGAGTGACAGGCCGCCTGCCCCCCAAAATGCCTCCTGCATTTTTTATTTAATAGTCTCCCACCACGTAGTGCTTCGGTTCAAAGCGGCATCTCCCAGTGTGTATTCTTTGGAAAGTTCATTTATCCCTTTGCCAGACGTCCACGGAGTGCTTGGAAGTGGGCTAAATATTACCTTCACGAAAGGGTCCACCATCAAGTAAGTTTGAGAAATACTGGATTACTCAAAGCTGAGACTTCCTTTTTTTTTTTTTTGCTTTTTTTTGGGGGCCACACCCGAGCCATATGGATGGAGGTTCCCAGGCTAGGGGTTGAATCAGAGCTGTGGCTGCTGGCCTACACCACAGCCACAGCAACATCAGATCTGAGCCGCATCTGTGACCTACACCACAGCTCACGGCAACGCTGGATCCCTAACCCACTGAGCGAGGCCAGGGACTGAACCTGCAACCTCATGGTTCCTAGTCGGATTCGTTTCCACTGCGCCACAACAGGAACTCTCAAGCTGAGACTTCTCATGCTCATTAAAATGGAATGTAGGAGTTCCCGCTGTGGCGCAGTGGGACGGGAGGTGTACCTGCAGCACCAGGAGAGAGATTCGATCCCTGGCCTGGAACAGTGGGTTAAAGGATCTGGCGCTGCCAAAGCTGCGGCAGAGGTCGAAAATGCAGCTCAGATTTGAGCCCTGGCCTGGGAACTCCCTATGCCGCTAGGGCCTTACTTTGGGAGAAGGGCGCATAGGACGAGGGTCTGGCAGCTCACACAGGGTCAGAACACCAAGGCTCTCCGAGACGGAAGCCTGGCGGTGGGGACAGGGGATGCAATGAAAAGCTTTTGTGGATGTATTGTTCAGCATCTTAACTAGAATTAGCATGTTACAGTTCCATCAGAACAGTCTTCCCAGAAACTTGATTTAAGATAATCTCTTTCTTCAGATGGTCTCCAATTTAGAACAGAACCATGACAAGAGATGAACTCAAGTTAATTTGTAAGGCCTTGGAAAAATGAGGCTGGAGCTCACCCCAAACAGCAGTGTCATTTGATTTATTTGAAATAAGGCTGTTGTTTCTGGGCGGGTGATGTCTCTGTCCCCAAGCTGCTGGAAGAGAATGGGCCAAAATACACTAATTGGATGAAATGGAAATTACAGGAATTTGGAAATGAAGCTGATGAAAACGCAACCAGTGCTCATCAAAGGCTAATTATTCTCAACTGGCAAGATGGCCACCTGGGGGTGCGAGTGACCCGACGACAGGCCAGCCGGGGCGGAGGGAGGACCAAGGCCTGGATGCCCCTGCCCGAGGGTGGACTTTTCCAAGAGGTTGTTTCTGGGAGTGTTTCTGACTAGGCAAGATATGTTTGGGGTTCGCATCCTTGTGTTTACCAGATGAAGGCCTGCCTGGGGGCCCCGAGCTCCCGGCCGCAGCGATGCTTGCAGTTAGGAGGATGACAATTCACATTTGTGTGCTGCTCCCGCAGGACTCGGAGCTCCAGGGACTGTAGTTTGCTTCCTCCTTTCTAACTGCTTTGCAGCGTTGGATGAGCTTGTTAAAATGCAGGAAAAAGAATCTTAGACAAGGGTCTTCATGATGGACACAAGAAAAAGAACGGGGGACCCCTTGGTGGCGGTGGGTGGAGAAGTATTTTCATCATCTCCTTCGAGCAGGTGCCTCTCCAGCTTGGGACTCAACTGCCTGATTTGTGGGTTCCACTCCAAACGCCCGTCGGGACAGCTCTGTTCAAAGCCCTGCCCCCAAACTCGATTTAATTCATTCTTTGAGATGACATCCCCGCCTTTTTTTTTGGTTGTACCCGTGGCATGGGGAAATTCCTGGACCAGGAACTGAACCTGCAGCAGCGGCTCGAGCCGCTGCAGTGATGACACCTGATCCTTAACCCCCTCTGCCACAAGAGAACTCCTAGGGGTTTTAAATAGCATTAAGAAGCAGCAAGCTGCAGCTGCCGTCACGTCGACAAGACCATGATGGCGGGACTGGAGGTGGGACCCCCCCCCGCCTCTGCTCATCCTCACCGGAGGCTGGAACCGGGCACCGCCTCCTCCCCACCTCCGCTCAGGACACACCACCTGCAAACAGAGAGAACCGAACTCCTCCAGCTAATCTTCCTGTAACATTTGCTGTTATTTGGGAGAGAAGTTGAGCTCCAGTCCTTCTATTCCGCCATCTTAATCCAATCTCCTCCTCTTCCTGTAAAATTTATGTCTATAAATAAATGACTGGGCTGGGGCTGGACCTCTGTGGCTATTTTTTTTTTCAGGCAAATACAGAAATCCTTGCGTTTTTAGCAATGGCAGGAGAGGAGCTCTTTGGAATAATGGGAAAGATTTACGGAGACAAGAGCTTAGGATAATGTCGCACATACAAACAGCTGAAAACGGAACCGGGGCTCCCTATTCCTGTCTTGGGAACCACACTGCCCGAGCCAGGCCTGGGGCGACTGGGAGTCTGGTGGAAGGAAGAGGGGCGCACGCGATAAGACAGATTCAGCTTCTCTTTTTGGCCGCCCAGCAACACACGGAGTTCCCCAGCCAAGAATTAGTTCTCCACCTAAGCCACAGCTGCGGCCGGATCCTTCACCCACCGTGCCGGGCTAGGGATCGAATCTGCATCCTAACGCTCCCGAGATGCCATGGATCCTGCTGCACCACAGCGGGAACTCCAGATAGATCCAGCTTCTGATCAAGCAAGGAAAGAGCCATAATATCAGAGCACAGATTGCATTTAGGAGAAGATAAACCTTTCTTTTTCTTGACATTTTTTTTTTTGCTTTTTAGGGCCACACCCACAGCATATGGAGGTTCTCAGGATAGGGGTCGAATCGGAAATACAGCTGCTGACCCTCATACACCACAGCCACAGCAACGCCAGATCTGAGCTGCATCTGTGACCTACACCACAGCTCATGGCAACGCTGGATCCTTAACCCACTGAGCGGGGCCAGGGATCGAACCTGAAACCTCATGGTTCCTAGTCAGATAGTTTCCACTGCGCCATGATGGGAACTCCTAAACGTGCAGCCTTAAGCTCCTGCTGTGTCAAGCCTCCTGGCTTGAGACCACCTCCCGTTTGTACAGCACAGAATCCCCTCGGGCCCTGCCCCTTGGACCACTTCTCCTAATGGAGTCTGACATAACGAACCCCCCTTTTTTACTGAGTATCAACTGTCAGGGTGGCACTGTTCTTGTGATCATGGCGGAAGTTGGATGAAAACATTTCAAACGTGGCAGAGGCCCTTCAGGAACTTACAGCATACAGGGAGCAATTAAAATTGTCCACGGCAAATCAAAACAAAAATATGCTGATAGAAGAAAGCCCACCTACTCTTAGAATGCATGTGAAAACATTAAAAAAGTATACCCATGTCCCTGCATGTGACTAGGGCTGGCAATATTGTATCATACTATCTGAAATGTGCTAAGAGTTTAGAGCTGAAGTGTATTCACCAGGAAGGAAAGAGAGAAAGAAAGAAAGAGAGGAGTTCCCGTCTTGGCTCAGATCCCACGTTGCTGTGGCTGTGGTGTAGCCCGGTGGCTATGGCTCCAATCCAATCCCTAGCCTGGGAACCTCCATATGCCACAGGTGTGGCCCTAAAAAGCAAAAAAAAATGTTGATAGTGAAAGATAATTTTAGAAAGGAGTAAAATGATACATGATAGAGTGGTGTGTGCCTCTTTGGCGCCAGGTGGTGGTCTGAAAGGGCTCTGGGGTTAAGCTGAGTCCTGCAGGAACAAAAGGCGCGCTTCCTCAAAGCTCAGGAGAAGGGCATTCTAGGCAGAGCTGGGAGGAGAAAAGTAGCAAGAACGAAGTCTGGGGAAGCGGGCAGGTGCCAGGTCACGCAGAGCTTCATAAGCCCAGGCAAGAGGCTAGGTATTACTCCAAGTGGGGCTGGAAGCCGTTGGGATATTGTAAGAGGGGCTGTGACAAACGCTGATTCATACTTTACAAGGTAACCTGCTGCGGTGTGGCCGGTGATGGCAGAAGGAAAGAGAGGAGGGAGGGCAGTCAGGGCACCCCCCCAGTCTCGGTGACACGGGAGCTTGGGCCGGGGGGACGTTAGAGGAGAAGCAGGGTAGGCTGATTCAGACTCTGGCTCAAAGGCTGCACTGAGCGGGCTTAAAGACCAAAGACTATGGCGAAGAGAGGACGCGAGGAATCACGGGCAGCTGGGGGGAGCAGGTTGCGGGGCGGGGGACTCAAGCGTCCTGCCTGGCTGTATGCTACGTCTGCACTGTTTATTAGACGTTCCCATGGCGACAGTGAGGTGCAGTTGGAAGTGAGTCTGGAGTCGTGCGGAGTGATGGGGGCGGGGGTGGGGGTTTCAGGGTCATCAGCACCTGGGTGGCTTTCCTGCCACGGCGCTGGGTGGAAGGGACCGCACGGCAACGCGGAAGAGCAGTGGAGGAGCTGACTCGGGTGGCGGCGGCGATGGTTATGGCACCTGAGAGGAGGAAAGGATGAATTTCTAAAGGGCTGAGGGTTTTGAAGAAGGAGGGAGGTGACAGGACGCGAGATGATGAGGGACAGAAGACAGTGAGACAGCGGGTGCGGATTTCTCATTAACTCGTCCACTGCTAACTCATCTGCATTCGTTCTTCCCTCGTCTCAGAAGTTCTTCTTCTTCCCAAGGCTGGTTCCTGGACCTCCGCCTCTTCCCTACAACCTCCTCGGTGACCCGGCTCCGCTTTGTTCCTCTGGTCCCTTAGATCCTCAAGATCTCCCTTCCCATAAGCCTCTAGATGCGTTCAGGCCCGTCCTCACTCAAGGCCTCCTCGGACCCCGCCTGCTCCCTCTGGTGTTCTAGCCCTGGCTTTTTCTCTGGTCATCGCCAAGACTCTGCCAAGTCCCTCCCTTGTTTTCTCCATATTCACCTTCCATTTCCTAGTCAGTGGCACTGAAATTTGGTTTCAGCCCCACAAAGCACTACAGTTTCCCTTGTTATAAACATCAACACCCCGAGGTTGCCAAAGGTCGCGTGTATTTTCGGCTCCTACCTGGCTGGTTTCTCTGCATCCCCGACGCCACGGGTCGCTCCCCCCTCGAGTCCCTCCTCCCTGGAATTCTTCAGCATCCCTTTCCGGGTCCTCCACGCGGCCCTGCGCCCTCCTCCTCGCGTCACTCACTGAACGCTGGGTCACCCACGCCCTCTCTGGCATCCTGGACACGTTCTCGCTGGTGGATGGACTCCACGCTGAGGACCTGGGTGGACCTGACTGATGATTCCCAAACCCCAGCCCCTGGCTCAGACCCTCGTTTCCCACTGCCAATGGGCCGTTTACCGATGGATGTCCTGCAGGCACCTCAGACCCTAACTTAACACGTCAAACGCCAAACGCACGTCTTGTCACTTCTTTTCTTCTAAAGAACCTTTCTCAGAGGACAGCATCACCATTGATCTTTGGGGCCGTGTCTGAAGGCTAACACTGCACAAGCCTCCTCACCCTCGCCTTCCCAACCAGACTCCCGGTCCTGTCACTTCTGTGGTTTTGCGATCTGTCCCCTCCTCTGGCATGGCCTTCATGCAGACCATCATTTTTATTTAGGCTATTGTCACACCTTCCTGTTTTAGGACCTGTATGCCTACCCGGAGTCCATCAACACCAACTGAATAATTTTTCTAAAACACGTATCTGATTATTCCCTCTTCAAGCTTAAAATTCTGTGAGGGAAAGAACATAAACTCTGTGACGGACATCCTGTTTCCAGACGGTAAGGCGTCACACGCTGAAATCTCTCCTTTCTGCTTCACACACAGAGAAACGACGGGAAAAATGTAACGATCAATAAGTATGGGGAGTTCCTGCCGTGGCGCAGCGGAAACGA
>PVHT021183644.1:196935-210432 GCA_004024745.2 Catagonus wagneri
TAAAAGCTCCAGATCCCAACCACTAGACCAGCAGGGAGCTCCCTTTTTTACCAGTAATCTATTGATTAACTTCTGTGTTTACTAAAGATAATGCTTATTTCAAAGCTACAGAAAAATTATGTTGAAAGCATAGTTTTCATGCAGGAAACAGGCTGGGGCATATTTCGAGGTTGTTTTCTTTTACGTTTTTAAGTTTTGCCTGAGCTTCAAGTGCTGCAAAGAGAACACGGCACGTGTTCCCTGACAGGGCTGGGGCGCAGACCGCCACGCCACCAGCACCCCGGCTGAGACCGGCCGCCCCGAGGAGGAAAGGCAGGGCAGGTCCACGGGCGGGGGTACCGAGTCACAGGTGTCCTTCTCACCCCGACGTGCTGGGTAGGGGTCCCTGGAGAAAGAGAATCGGGATCGGCTTTTTTGCCATAAGAGAACCCATTTTGGCTAAGCCATTTTGTGACGTAAGCTGGTCTCACAGCTTGGACCCGCCTCAGCAGTTACTGCCCTTAAGGGAGGGAAAGCAGAAACGAGCGGACCACTGGAGAAACTGCAGTACAGCCGTGGGGCAGGGTCTGGCTTCCCAGATGACACACATAATAACCTGCTTTGGGCTTTGCAGGAAATAAGCCCCCCCAGCAATTAAAGCTTGGACTCTGTGGACCCTGGCCCCAGTTCTGTGCTGCATTCTCTGCTTCCCCCACCGCCCCCACGAATATGCACACACCCTTAGCTTAAAACAACCCCAACTTTGCTGTGTAGGGAACCACTGCTTCGGAAAAGATCCCCTGTGTTCTCCTCACTGCGTGGAATAGATCCTTCTCCCGAGCTCTTGGCTTGGTTGTATCTATGGTCTCAACCAAGAGGCAAACCCAGTATTCAGGTAACAGTTCTGCGATGCTAGTTTAAAGGGATTATGGTCACATCACTTAATTAAGCCTTGGTATCCCTCGTCTGCAAAATGAGGGTTAGCCCAGGTTATCTCAGCAGTCTCAGACCTAGAAGCATATGGCCCTAGAGGCACACCGCACAGGGGTACACAAAAATGCTGACAACAGTTACCTTTATTTTATTTATTTAGCTTTTTGGTCTTTTGTCTTTTTAGGGCCCCACCCGTGGCACATGGAGGTTCCCAGGCGAGGGGCTGAATTAGAGCTGCACCTGCCAGCCTACACCACAGCCACAACAACGTGGGATCTGAGTGGCATCTGTGACCTGTATCACAGCCCACGGCAACGCCAGACCCTTAACCCCGTGAGCGAGGCCAGAGAGCAACACGCATCCTCCTGGATACTAGCTGGATTTCTTTCTGTTGCACCAAAATGGGAACTTCCTCGACTATAATTTAATACAAATTTTTTAAATTAAAAAAAAAAAAAAAGGAATGCTAAGGACTGCTGAGGCCCCCACCTCAGACACAGCAGGGCCCCGTCGCTGAGTCCTGGCTCGCGGGGTCCTCCCTGCAGACGGGGCTCCCGGAGGCTCTAACCTTTGTCGGAGCAGGCTCCGGGCTACTAGAAAGCTCTCCGTGCCTACCTACGAAGTCTTTGCTGATCCTGGAGTCTCGCTTCCCTCCCTCACCAAGCAGCTTTGTGGCCCGGGGCCAGTCAATGTCAGCCCTCCCTTCCCTCACCCGTAAACCAGCCAAGCCCCCAACACAGGGTCAATCTATCAGAGATAAATTCCATGATCCGCCTGAGGCCACAGGAAACCAGCGGAGACCCAGGGCACCACCTTCACCCGGGGGCGCCCCTGGACCCGCCCTGGCCCCCCAGGCACTGCCGTTGCAGGGTTCAGATCTGGGCGCGCGAGCAAGCTCATCTGGTTCCAGACAATAGGGACAGAAATCCCCGCCTCGCCCACTTGCGGGAGAACCACAGAGAACCCCACAAATGTTTAATTTCAGTCACAATAACGTGAAACAGACTCGCAGCTTCTCCCCACACCACACCCGCTCTGGCAGCGGGGCGGGGGCGGGGAGCAGTACTTATGCTTGGCTGCAATTTACTCAGCCGAGCGATTGATCAATTAATTATTCCATTCACTGAGCTACTCGAAAGCATTTCTGAGTGTTTACCACAGGCTTCCTCGTGTTGATGGAGGAGCTAGAGCAGGCGGCAGGGTGGACACAGACGCAGGGACCCACGGCCTCGTGCCCGCCTTGGCCTGGGGAGTTGGCCCGGGAGCCTGCCTCTCGCACCCCAAGCGCCCCCAAATCCAGAGCATTCTTATAAACTCCTGTCCTTCTCCTGTCCCATCACCAGATCCCCCTGCCCACCCCAGCCCCACCTTCTCTCCTTCCACCCTCCATCACACAGCGGCCAGCGGTCCTTCTCACTGAGTTTTCTACACAACAGAGAGCATTTTGAAATGAAAATCTTTCTAGAGCTCCTCTTTGTCTTAAATTCTTAAGGGTTCTCCTGCCCTTGAGATAAAGAGCTTCTCAGTCTAAGTGTCCATCAACAGAGGGATGGATAAAGAAGATGCGGTGCACTTATACCATGGAATATTACTCAGCCACAAAAAAGAATGAAACAATGTTATTCGCAGCAACACGTAGGGACCCAATGATTATCGTACTAAATGAAGTCGGACAGAGCCAAATACCATATGATATCACTTATATGTGAAAACTTAAAACACGATACAAATAAACTTATTTATAAAACAGAAATAAGCTCGGAAACAGAGAAAATTTATGGTTATCAAAAGAGAAAGTGGGTTGGGGAGGGATAAATTAGGAGTTTGGGATTAAATAGATAGGTTATCTATCTATTTAAAATAGATAAACAGGGGAGTTCCTGTCTTGTCTCAGCAGAAACAAATCTGACTAGCATCCATAAGGATGCAGTTTCTATCCCTGGCCTTGCTCAGTGGGTTAAAGATCCAGCATTGCTATGAGCTGTGGTGTAGGTCACAGAGGTGGCCCGGATCTGGCATTGCTGTGGCTGTGGTGTAGACCAGCAGCTGCAGCTCTGATTTGACCCCTAGCCTGGGAATCTCCATATGCCGCAGGTACAGTCCTAAATACATAAGATAAATAAAAAAATAAACAATAAAGACCTTTTTTAAAAAAATCTTTTCTAGGGTCACACCCACGGCATATGGAGGTTCGCAGGCTAGGGGTCGAATTGGAGCTGTAGCCGCCGGCCTATGCCACAGCCACAGCAATGCCAGATCCGAGCCGTGTTTGCAACCTACGCCAGAGCTCACGGCAACGCGGATCCTTAACCCACTGAGCAAGGCCAGGGATCAAACCCGCAACCTCATAGTTCCTAATCAGATTCATTAACTGCTGCGCCATGACGGGAACTCCAACAAGGACCTATTATATAGCACAGGGAACTATATTCAATATCATGTAGTAATCTATAAGGGAAAAGAATCTGAAAAAGAACATATATGCGTGTATAACTGTATCACTTTGCTATACACCTGAAACTAACACGGTAAATCAGTATACTTCAATTTAAAAATTTTGCAAATATAATTTAAAAAAAAAGAAAAAGCTTTTTTTTGTGTGTGTCTTTTTGTCTTTTTAGGGCTACAGTGACAGCATATGAAGGTTCCCAGGCTAGGGGTCAAATCACAGCTGCAGCTACTGGCCTACACCACAGCCACAGCAGCACCAGATCCAAGCTACATCTGTGACCTACACCACAGCTCACAGCAACACCGGATCCTTAACCCACTGAGCGAGGCCAGGGATCGAACCTGAGTTGTCATGGATGCTAGTCGGGTTCGTTAACCACTGATCCACAATGGGAACTCCCAGAAGAAGAGCTTCTTAACAGGCCTTACCCAGCCTCATTCCTGCGACTCCCCCGGCCTACACCGTTAGTCAGCCCTTCTCTGGCACCTGCACACTGTTTCTGCTCCTCGTCCCTTGGCTTCGTTCCTCCTGCAGCCCCCCGGCCAGAACACACTGAACAAACCACGGCCACCGCAGACAGCAAGAAGGCTATGGTGTCTCCCTCCTGTAGGACCCCTGGACCTCCAGAAAGGCCCCTGACGTCACGCCAGGCTCTGCCCACATCTCAGCCTGCAGTATCACAATGCTTTGCTTATTTCTGTGTCTTCTCCAGCCACTGCAAGCCCCGGAGCTGTCCTTATACGTATCTGTAACTGTCCTTATACATCTCTGCAACTCTGAGCCTGGTGAAGGGATTGAATAAAGCCAGCCCTCCATGCACCCTGGCGGACTGAATTCACTTGAGATGTGTAACTACGTGTCTGTGTTACCATGGCCTTTGGTTTGGAGAAGAGCAGATCAGCATAGAAACAGATTTTCGAGCAGCAAGTGGGCCCAAAGGTCTAACCAGCACCTCGCTTGCCTCTCATTATTAGGTCAGGCTGAGAAGATGCCTGTTTGCCTCCTGGGTGCTTGCAACTCTCTAAAAAGAAGTATTAGGAAACAGTGCTGTGTGCGCAGGCCAGGCTGCTCCCCTTAACTGCTCTGGAAACGGGGTTAGCAAAACCATCCCAGTCCTTCTGCTTTCTTGTTCCTTTGGAAATGGAGCGGGAGATGGCTTTCCATCAACGCCCACTCCAGAGATTGCTGGGATCAGATAAAACAAAGTCTTTGGAGCCGCCAGCCCGCGGCCCAGCCGCAGAGAGTGACCAGTGGGGCGAGCGCTGGGTGTTGCTGCTGTTGATAATCAGCTGTGCTGGCGGCTCTTGAGAGCGGTGCTCGTCCAGACGTGGGGACGTGCAGCTGTACGGGGAGGGACCCTGCTCGGCTCTGGGACAGGAAGCCCGTTAGCCTGATTTCTGACGTTCTTCGTTCTTGGGTGGAGATGCTGCAGAAAGCACAGTCCGAACAACTTCATGATGCTGGAAAGAAGCTTCTGGAGCTGAAGGATTAGGCCAGCTGCTAATCAGAGAGGGAAGCGTTTCTCTGGTGTCTGCGCCCGCCCTTTTCAGTGATCTCATTTTCCCGGTCTTAAGTAAGAATAATTTTCTTCTTCGTCTTCACTCCATTTGGATATTGAAAGCCACCCTTGCTGACTTTTTTTTAAACCTCAGACTTCGCCATTTGGATACGCATTTTGCTCGTTTTCTTCTATGAACGTTGCAGGCAGATGGAAGGGGGATTAGGCTGATCTTTGCCTGACTCCCCAGTTTGCACAAATCGGGGAGGAGCAAGGGAAGAAGAAATGCTACCTGGGGGCTGACTGATTTTGTGGCTATCACGTTTCCCAACCTTTCATCAGGGGAAAACATGGCTAAAATGAAACGGAAGAGAACAAATTTATTATTATTATTATTTTTTATTTTTAGGGCCGCACCTGCACCGTATGGAGGTTACCAAGCTAGGGATCGAATCACAGCTACAGCTGCCAGCCTACAGCACAGCCACAGCAACGTGAGATCCGAGCCGTGTCTGTGACCTACACCACAGCTCACGGCAACGCCGGATCCTCAACCCACTGAGCGAGGCCAGGGACTGAACCCGCAACCTCATGGCTCCTAGTCAGATTCGTTTCTGCTGCGCCATGACAGGAACTCTGAACAGTGCTTTTCAGAAGAGAACAAAATTTAAATAGCAATTTAGTCTGTCAGGTATACATTGAAATAAAGTAAGTTTAGTCCAACCCTTTTATCTTGGTGACAAATTTTCTGGGCTGTTTTTTTTTTTTTTTTGCCAAGCCCACTGCATGAGGAAGTTCCAGGGCCAGGGATCAAACCTGTGCCACAGCTGTAACCAGAGCCACAGCAGTGACAACACCAGATCCTTAACTCGCTGAGCCACCAGGGAACTCCTGGGCTGATTTTATATCAAAGAGGCTCAAGTTAAAAAAAAAAAAAGCCCAGTTGAGCTCATTCTTCCGTTTTTTCACTTGACACCCAAGACCACTGCCCAGCTTCCAAGGCATGGAAGCAGAGCTGTTCTCCCCACCTCGGGCCTGGCCTTGTCCTGACTGTCCACCCAGGCCTGTCTCCTCAACAATCTCCACTCGGACAACGGCAGTGGCTGCCTTGGAGAAATCCCTGAAATGTTGTTGAGTTCTACTCTTGGCTGAAAAATGGGCTTCCTCTGTCAGGAAGGAATAAATACGGAGCTAAATACATGCAGGAAATCGAGGTGGAAGGTGAATTTGTGCTGGGGCCGCCCCTATGTGGAAGCTGAAGTTGCGCCCACTCGGAGAACAGCCTGCGCTGTGCCCAGGGTCGACGGCAAGGAGACGGCCCGGCGCCAGGTCTGCGGGATGGGGCGGGCCTTGTACACTCAGGGGGGGCTGGCGTGGCGACCTAGTCTGCATGAGAGAGCAACAAAGCTTCCCAATGGTAGGTTTTATTTTAAAATAGCTTTACTGAAATATAATCGACATGCAGTAAACTACACCTCTTTAAAGGTACGATTTGATAAATTTTCAGACAGTCCACCTTGAACGGTCAACATGAGATAATGAGTGTATTTGTCACTTCCAAAGTTTCCTCTTGCCCTTTGTTTGTTTGTTTTCTTTTTAGGGCCGCACCTGTAGCATATGGAGGTTCCCAGGCTAGGGGTCTAATCAGAGCTATAGCTGCCAGCCTACACCACAGCCACAGCAATGCCAGATCCAAGCCACAGCTGCAACCTACACCACAGTTCATGGCAACACTGGATCCTTAACTCACTGAGTGAGGCCAGGGATGGAACCTACATCCTCAGGGACACTATGCAGGTTCTTAACCTGCTGAGCCACAGTGGGAACTCCTCCTCATGCAATTTTATAATCCACCCCTTCTGTCCTGCCCCACTCCTCTCTCCGTACCAGGCTCTAGTCAGGTCCCAGGGTAGCCACCGATCTGTGCCTACAGTCTGTATTTTCTAGAAGTCTATATAAATATAATCAGACAGAATGGATTCTCTAACATCTGGCTTCTTATACTTAGTATACTTGTTTGGCAATTCATCCATGCTGCTGTCTGGACTTGATTTTACAAATGTGCTAGTTTATTCATTACCTGCTGGAGGATACCTGGGTTATTTCTAATTTTAGCAATTTTGAACAAAGCAGCTGTGAATGTTGTGTGTTGTGTACAAGTCTTTACGTGGGTAAATGCTCTAATTTCTCTGGGGTCAGTGTGTTGGGGTGGAATGGCTAGTATATATGCTTGGTGTATGCTTAAAAAAATGATTGACAGGAGTTCCCGTTGTGGCACAGTGGTTAACGAATCCGACTAGGAACCATGAGGTTGCGGGTACGATCCCTGGCCTTGCTCAGTGGGTTAAGGATCCAGCGTTGCCATGAGCTGTGGTGTAGGTTGCAGACGCGGCTCGGATCCTGCATTGCTGTGGCTGTGGTGTAGGCCGGCAGCTGTAGCTCCGATTTGATCCCTAGCTTGGGAACCTCCATATGCCACGGGTGTGTGGCCCTAAAAAGACAAAACAAAAAAAAAAGAAAGAAAAAAAGAAATATAATTGATTTTTGTAAACTGGTATTATATCCTACAATCCTGCTAAATTCTTACTAGTTCTATTAGCTTTTCTGTAGAGTCCATCAAATTTTCAGCACAGATGACCGTGTCATCTACGACTAGAGGTAGCTTTATATTTCCTTTCCTTCACAGCTTCCCTTCTTGCATTTAGTTTTTGGGTCTTACTTCCCACCCAGTACACTATTAACAAGAATTAACGAGGGAAGACAGCCTTGCTTTTTCCCTAATCTTAGAGGGAAAGTGTCCAGTCTCTCATCACCAAGTATGACGCCAATCGTGTTGCCACGAGTCCTTCTTCAGGTGGAAGGAGTCCTCTTCTTAGGAATGGATGAATTCTGTCAATAGCTTTTTCTGTTTTTTTTCCTGAATTTGTTAATTTGGTGAATTATATTGATTGTTTTGTTTTTTTTCTTTTTGGCTGCACCCATGGCATATGGAGGTTCCCAGGCCAGGGACTGAACTGTCACCACCACAGCAGTGACCTAAGCCACAGCAGTGACAATACTGGATCCTTAATCTGCTGTGCCACAAGGGAAATTGGTTCATCTCTTCTTGTGCTAAACCAAGCTTGCATTCATGGGATAAAGCCTCCTAGTCCTGATGCATTGTCCTTGTTATATGTTGGGGTTACTTAGTTAGGAATATTTGCATTGGGAGTTCCCCTTGTGGCTCAGCAGTAATGAACCCAGCTAGTATCTATGAGAACGCAGGTTTAATTCCTGGCCTTGCTCAGTGGGTTAAGTGTTGCTGTAAGCTATGGTGTTGGTTGCAAATGTGGCTTGGATCTGGTGTTGCTGAGGCTGTGGTGTAGGCAGCCAGTTATAAGCTCCTATTCAACCCCTAGCCTGAGAACTTCCATATGCTGTGGGTATAGCCCTAAAAAGATAAAAAAAAAATTTTTTTTTTTTTTTGCATCTATGTTCACGAGGAATACTGGTTGAAAGTTCTTCTTCTATATTGTCTTTTACTGGTTTTGGTAACAGAGTAATCCTGGCCTCACATTATCAGCTGAGAAGTGTCCCTTCCTTTTCAATTACTTGGAAGAGTTTGTGTAGAATTACTAGCATTTATTCCCTCAAAAGTTAGTAGTGTTCAAGTTGAATTCTTACAAGTGTAGGAAAACAGTTTCAAAGACTGAAGTGGTCGCAGACATTACCGGGTGTACCCTGTGCGGCTCAGGCCTCTAGGCTGTCTTATCCCTTCTTTGCCGTCCGGCTGTTAACAACTCTATAAACTGCAGAGAGCCAATAATAATGCAAATGATTCTTGTCCACAGAAATGTAAGTTAACTGTGTCTGGTGGAATGTAATTTATCACTACCCTGTGGACACACCTCTTTTGCATATTCTGTATAATCATTTTATGTCATTTCCTGTTCTTCGAATTATCCTTTGCATCAGTTGTGACATCTCACTGGTTCCCTGTTAAATAAAAGCTTTGATGTGTTCACCTGATACTTGCACAAGAATAATAATTTATACCTTTAAAAGAATAATACCTTTAAAATTATCTCTTTTTTTTTTCTTTTCAGGGCTGCACCCGTGGCATATGGAGGTTCCCAGGCTAGGGATCGAATCGGAGCTTTAGCCACTGTCCTACACCACAGCCACAGCAACGCAGGATCCGAGCCACGTCTTCAGCCTACACCACAGCTCACGGCAACGCCGGATCCTTAACCCACTGAGTGAGACCAGGGATCGAACCCGCAACCTTGTGGTTCCCAGTTAGATTTGTTTTCGCTGCGCCTCAACAGGAACTCCAAGCTAAACTGTTTTTAAAAAAATTTTATGACATGGGAGAAAAGAGGAAGTATGTCATCTATTTTCATGTGTCTCTATTCATCCCTGTATCCATCTATTTACAAGTGTTTTCTGTGGGCAGGGTACTGTTCGGAACACACACACACACACACACACACACAGAGTCTAAGGCGTAACCTTGCTCACCAAAAGGTTACGGAAATTCTCCCACCAGGGCGTGTATAGAGCGCACCTTTAAGAGGTGCTACAAACCAGTGCTGGAAAGAACTGCTAATCAATCAATCGATCGATTAATTAATTAACGATCAGCAAATGGCATTGGACGGGGAAGTGTGACTTCGCTTCCGAGTGCTAATCATGAGCCCCTTCGTGGAGCTGAGGCAGTGAGGGCAAATCGTCGCAGGGTCCCGGGTGAGCTGGCACTCGGACATGCAAGGAGGCTGATTCTCGTTTGTCCCAGCTGGCTTGCCAGTTTCTGTCTAGTGAGATTAATTAGAACTTTTAGAAGCGCTAGTTGGAGCCATCAAGTATTATTAGCAGTCGTGTCCCCGTAATCCGTATGGAAGGAGCCGGAGCTGGAGGCGGACGCTGCTGGGCCTGGCGTTCGGAGGCGGAGGGGCCTGGGGGCTTTGGGCAAAGGCTCCTCGGGCCTGTCAGTGGCGCCGGTTAGTCCCCAAACCGGCCTCTATTATGCTTCCCGGAAAAAGGTCACGTCATCTTCATGCATGTGTCACCCACCAGCAGCTGGAACGCTAACCGCGACACCCGCCGTTGTTAGCGAGACCTGTGATGCCCCATTAACGGGGGGGGGGGGTCCCCACAGCGGCGGTACCTCCCCTCAGCATGCAGGTCCCATTCTAGAATTCTCCGTTGAGGTGATGCTCACAAGGAACTGGTTCATTTCCTTCCGTCTGCGAACGCCTTCCCCAGGTGCTCCCACCTGGTGACGACTGTTGACCCCTGAACCAAGTTCTAGAGGGAAAAATCCATGCCTGCTTTTGGACGAATTGCACGGTTCTAGGGACGGTGACAGGTGCAAATACAGTGGCTTGATGTCCCTTCCATTTACAGTGACAGTGTCACGGATTTACAGTTAGTGTACCGTGCTAGAACTCTGGATTTCTGGTGTGCGGGTGAAGTCCGCCTCTCGGGTAGGGGGGTCAGGTGCCTGCCCTACAGCCAGGATCCCGGGGACTTCCCACCTTCTAAAGGACAACACAACCTGGGTGTACCTGGAGCTCAAAGAGCTGATAAGAGCTGTTTGGGTTTGTCCTGGTAGTGGACATTCGTCACACTGGGGGCTGTGTTTGAATATCTCCCTACACGTGACAGCGTCCTACACTATAAAACATGCCTCTGCTCCCAGAGTCAGAACCCAATTTCCTGTTCTCCGGGTCAGGAACACGGGCAGGCCGTGTCCTCCAGGTGCGCCTATGCTAAGCTTTGACGTGACAGGGACCAGCTGATGAAACAGGTTCTGTCTGGGGATTTGCTTTGCTGATGCTGGTAGTGTGAGTGAGTCCAGATTCAGATGTGGCTTCCGTGTTGGAAGCAGTTACGCCTGCGGTGGAGGGGGGTTCCCAGCATTTGATTTTCGGCAGAGGCCATGGCTGGCAGGTGGCTTTGAGAGTGGCTCCAGGAAGCCCAGCCTCACATCCATTCCTCCAGCCACTCAATGTACCGTGAGTCACCTGTGGGGAATCCTTCTCTGCTTAGGGTCGCCACAGTGGATTCTGTTTTATTTTGGGGTTTTGGTATACCAGTACCAGGATCGGGGGGGAGTTAACGGGCTTTTGAGAAGCTGGGGGTCCAAGGTTTGTTACCTGATTGAGTGGGTCCGGGGACAGCAAAAAGGCATCAAGTGTTAAAGCTCGCACCCCAGCAGTCATGGCATCACTGGCAAAACTGCTAATTCCACGGTCACGCTGTGGCTGACGGGAATGACATCCACGGAAGGCAAGGCTCGGGGGAATCAATGGCCACAGCCACGGAACAACTTACAGCGACAAGAAGGTCAGATTCTGTGGTGCTGCACGGCTGCTTCTTTTTTTGGTGGTGGTGGTGGGGGCACTCACTGCACGTGGAAGTTCCCAGGCCAGGGACCGAACCCGAGCCACAGCAGTGACCTGAGCCGCTGCAGTGACGATGCTGGATCCTTCACCCGCTGCGCCACAAGTAAAGTCTGTATGGTTGCTTCCAAAATACACCGGAGACAAAAAAAGAAAGAGACTAGAAACTCAAAGCCTTAAATTTCGGCTTCCAGCATTTTCGAAAAACCTGGACATTTCTCACTATCCTGAGTGTGACCTCCGCTGACCGCAGCTGGAGCTGCCAGGTCTCTGCTCCGGTCCCATCACTAGCGACCTACAGCCGCTCACAGTTACCACCTGAGCGTTAGGGCTCGTATCAGGAAAGACCGGGATCCTGTGGGCGCGGAGTGGGCCACGCGGGGAACGCGCGTGACCCAGCGTGTGCTGAGCCCGCGGCTCGCAAGCACCCCCGCCAAGGGGCTGCCCTCCGGCCTGG
The DNA here is from genome assembly GCA_004024745.2 of Catagonus wagneri. NCBI lineage: Eukaryota > Metazoa > Chordata > Mammalia > Artiodactyla > Tayassuidae > Catagonus > Catagonus wagneri. The sequence goes on from PVHT021183644.1 coordinate 208,638, forward strand.
GAGAGCCTGTGCTGGACGCAGACGCGCAGAGGGATGCTCATTCTCTTCACGCAGAGCTTCGTCCTCATTACCCGCACGACACTCAGATTTTCCAGCCTGTCTCTAGTTGAGCTGGTTTTTCTTACTTGCAACCAGCGTCCTAAACCTCAGGCTCCTGCTGTAACTTTGGTTCTTCTGCTAAAACAAAGCACAGCAACACAAACCCGCTCACAGCTTTCACCCACTGCCTTTCCCTGGTCCTCGCTGCTCAGGTTATTTTTAGGCGCCAGCCAGCACAGGAAATACACCGAGCGAAACGCACACAGATGTGCAAGGGGCTTCGGGTGTGCCGTGCCCGGGCCCCCTCAGGGATCCACGTTTGCCTGTTTCCCGTTGCGTCTTCAGCTCTACCCGGCCCCCTCTCATTCCGAGACAAAAATCCTGTTTACGCCCGCAAGCACCTTGGGGGGCGTCATCGCTTCTCCCAGGAGCGAGTCAGCTTGTCCCTGAGCAGTTTCTGGAGGACTTCAGGGAAGACAAACACGAACGTTTCGATACAAACACGAGGTCCTGGGAGCTGTGATCCCTAGAGACTGCTCATTTCTTCCAGGCCTGGAAGGGACCCACTAGGGGCTGCGGCTCCTGCCAAGCCTGTGGGGCTGGCTTGCAGACTCGGCAGTTCTGCGTGAGATCCCAGGATTAGGATCCGCTTTCGATGCATCATTCGAGATGTTTCTTGGCCCTCAGTGTGCAGCTGAGTGCTCACATACATTCTTGCTTGAGTGCTGCCCCAAATGGGAAAAAACTTGGAAATAGCCTAAATGTCCCCAGTAGGAGTTTGGCTAAATTTCTTATGGTGCATTTAGAGAAGAAGACTCTAGGTGTTAGGCAGATGGCAGATACCTCGGGAACCATCAAAAGCAAAACAGCTGAAAAACATCATTTTAAATGGCTGCATAAGTTACTTGTCCAATTTTCTATTTTTAAATAATAAGGTTGTTTTGAATTATATTTGCTATTATAAATAATAACTAGATCATTTTATGCATAATTTTATATAATGAAAAACTTTCTTTTGGAGATAATCCTAGAAGGGGAATTTCTAGATCAAAGGATATGGATTTGGGAGTTCCCTGGTGGCCTAGAGGCTAAGGATCTGGCTTTGTCACTGCTGTCTGTGGCACGGGTCACAGGTCTGGCACAGGCTCTGTCCCAGGTCTGGGGATTTCTGCATGCAAGTGCAGTCCCCGCCCCCCAAAAAGGTATGGGTTTTAAGGATCTAGAAATGGATTTCTATTCACATTTGCACTGATTTTCCCTTCTACTACAATGCTTGAAAATTTAATTGCACTCTCCCCAACACTGATTATTACCTCTAACTGACTAAAAATGACTTTCCACATTATTTTAACTTGTGTTTCTAGATTACCAGTTACGCTGATCTTTATTTTTTTTTTTTGGCTGTTCCAGGGGCTTGTGGAAGTTCCCAGGCCTGGGATTAAATTCGAACAGCCTCTGCAACCCATGCTGCAGCTGTGGCAACACAGGATCCTTAACCCACTAATTTAGGCCAGGGCTTGAACCCACATCCTCATAGATACTAGACGGATTCTTAACCCACTGAGTCACAATGGGAACTCCTACAGCAGGAACTCATAGGCTGACCATTTTAAACTATTTTTTGTTATTAGTGTACTTTTCTTTCCCTTTCTTTCTGTCTCTCTCTCTCTGTCTCCCTCCCTCCCTCCCTGCCTTCTTTCCTTTCCAATTTTTAGGGCCACACCCGCAGCATATGGAGGTTCCCAGGCTAGGGGTT
>PVHT021183644.1:230909-261315 GCA_004024745.2 Catagonus wagneri
CTAGGGGTCTAACAGGAGCTGTAGCTGCCGGCCTTCGCCACAGCCACAGCAACGCGGGATCCGAGCCGCGTCTGCAACCTACACCACAGCTCACGGCAACGCCGGATCCTTAACCCACTGAGCAAGGCCAGGGATCGAACCCGCAACCTCATGGTTCTCAGTCGGATTCATTAACCACTGAGCCACGAAGGGAACTCCGACATGAAAAATCTTTTAACGTCACATTAAAAACCCACATTAAATACACCGTCATACATAGGGGGGCCAGGAGGCGGGAGGAAGAATTGACCCTGGACTCAAGCAGCAGAGATCCAGCCTGTCAAAAACTCAGAGGCATTTAGCCACCGGAGACTCAGGGCTTGCAGCTGAGAAATCACAGAGTTAAGTTACAAAGAACACCCAGACCAAGCAACACCTGGGAGAAGGAAGCTGCGTGGGGCCGGGGCCCAGCCGGATGCACCTGGGAAAACTGCAGGGTCCCTTCTGCCACAGGGCTGACCCAGGAGCACAGGAAGTACCCCCCTGCCCTCTTCTCTTCTAACACCCCTCCACCCCCCCGACCCCAGCGAGACGGCCAGCCTTCCTGGGGCCAGGTGCCTTCAGATCCTAATCTGAGCTATTTTAGCATTAAAGAAAAACAGGACTGCATTGGATTGAAATACATCTAACATATAAAAATCCATGAGTTCATAATGATAAACTCCAACTTTTTTCTCACAGTTACATTATGAGGTGGTTAACGAAACAATCTAATATAAAGAAAGGGAGAGAATTTAGTATTTATCCTGCTTTTTGAAATCCGGGGGGGAAATTCTCCTCTATAAGAATTTTGGCTGATACACATACTGACGGCGTGAAAGTATTAGGGTACCACCGCTGCTGAGGAACGCCTAACGAAACGATCGTTCCAGGCAATGATGACTAATGTCTGCTAAAACTATCAGGTAAAGCCAGTGGGCGAACCCTGTGATGCCCCAGATGGACAACGGCGTTTGAACTCGCTGAGCAATTTTAACATCGCTGAGACCAGACAGTTAACATCTGCGCCCCCTGAGATGCAAAAGGAAATTTGTAGCACCCCTGCGAAGTATTCTTGAAAAAACCCAAACTAATACGATGCTTCTAGATTTTACTGTGGGTTTACAGAAAAATATGGAAACTAGAGAAACACTTACAAGAACCCCTTGAGGATATAATCTGCCCAATTTAGAACGTGAAATTCCATGGAACAAATGACCACCTGCTCATTCAGTCACAACGAAATACAACGTTGAACTTTGACTCCATTCTGATTCAAACAAACGCAAAGGCATTTTGCTATAGTTGTTGTTTTATGGGTTGTTTTTTTTTTGCTTTTAATTTTTATTTATTTCTTTTTTCTTTCTTTCTTTTTTTTTTTTTTTTTAGGGCCACACCTGAGGCATATGGAAGTTCCCAGGCTAGGGGTCGAATCGGAGCTACAGTTGCTGGCCTACGACACAGCTACAGCAATGAGAGATCCAAGCTGCTTCTGCAACCTACACCACAGCTCACGGACAACACTGGATCCTTAAACCACTGAGCGAGGCCAGGGATCAAACCCACATCCTCATGGATACTAGTCGGGTTCATTTACACTGTGCCACTAGGGGAACTCCCCAAAGGCATTTTTGAAGCACTGCTGAAATGCTAGATATTGGGTGATAGTAAGGAATTACTAGTTACTTTGTTAAGTGCATTAATAGTTCTGTGGTTACATTTTCAAAAGTATCTTTACATTAGAATCATACACTAAAGTACCTTTTAAGTGGGAATTCCCTTGCGGTTCAGTGGGTTAAGGATCCAGCATTATCACTGCTGTGGCCTGGGGTCGCTGTTGCATCTCAGGTTCAATCCCTGGCCTGAAAACTTTGGCATGCCACAGGAGCAGCCAAAAAACAAACAAAAAAACACTGAAAAGAAAAACAAAATGGAGTGGAGGATAGATGAAAAAAAATGACAGAATGTAGAGAATTATTCGATGGATGTATAGAGCTTACTGAACTATTCCATGTCTGAATTTTGAGAATTTCCATAATAAAACTTCTAAAAAAAATTTCCTGCTTTGGTTTCTCTATGATTTCCTGCTACAGAACAGGGTTATGTAGTACCCTGTTTATCTTAAAGTATCTTTAAGCCTCTCGGCACAGTTTTCCAAACTAAAGATAAGCCATGGATCCCAGCACACACCGCACAGGCAAGGGGGAACTCTGCTAGGTCCAGCATCTTTGCGGTGCCCGGGATACTGGGGGTTAACAGCCTGCGCCCCGCAGCTGAGCGCTGAGCGGCCCCACAGCTGCCAGCAATTAGGCTGGCTGGCGGTCCCCTTAGGAACTGCCTGCTGCCTGATTAGGACTAATTGCCAGCCGGCATCCAAGTCCCCGACCGACAGAAATGGAAGTGCATCGGGAAGGCAGGGAGGGAGGGGGCGGGGCGTCTTCTGGTGAGCGTACTTGTTCTAGTAACCACTGAGCGCTCCAAACGCACCCCGCCAGCGCTACCAGAAAACGGCGCCGTGAAACACTCACTGTTTCCTTTCGACCCCAAAAGGGAGACTTCTTGTCCCCGATTTTGGTCTATCCCCCAAAAGAAGCCTGTTTCTGCCCAGAAGGGCACAATGGCAGTCGTTTCTGGAGCTCCAACGTGCCACGGGAACGTGGCAGGGGGCAGGGCTGTCCGGGAAGCCGGGGGAAAGGCTTCGTGCAGGTGGGGGAGTTTAGCTGAGGTTTTGAGTTTGCTCAAAACCCTTATTCTGCATTAAGCAGATTAAGTTCAGACTCACTGGAAGCTACTGAAAAAACTTACTTCAGATCCTTGCCAGTCTGAAATCTGTGACGGACACCAGAAAAAAACGGCGGTTTTCAGGGCAACGACTTCAACTGACCCCATGCTAGGTCCAGAGAATACAGAGCGGGTTAAGACCTGGTGCTCACACTTGGGCCGGCCTGCACTCTATGCAAATAGAAGACAACAGAGATCGCAGCAAGACTACTCAAACTGCCTGTCTCTAACCCCATCTCCGCAGCTCTCCTAAAACTGAATTTTTTGTTAGAACGGACCACACATGCGCACAGGGAGGTCTGACTTAGTTTGAAATTCAAGGATATTATAACAAAGTATGGACAGTATTATTTGAGAGAACGCGTTTGTGAGTTTACCTTAGATAAGTTTCACAAGTAGGACAAAAGTCCTTACTTAACTGGTTTTCAAGAACTCAAAGTTCCTCCGTGTATTGCACATAAAGGCTGAATTAGATGGAACTCAAGCTGTGAATATGTTTCTCCAGAAATATAATAACATACCCCTTTTAAAGAGCCTATGAAAATCAGGCAAGAGAAGAACCACACTACTATTTTGCAACTTTGTGCAGAGGCAAAACTCTTGTTCCTCTTGCACTGAATGAAACTGTCTGAAGGCATTAAAGAAAAACTACAGTTAAAACGAAAAAGGATTACTGTGTGTTCTGGTTCTTTACCTGAAATATACCTAGAACAACTCTTTCAAGCAGTGCAGAGTATTCATTTGCTTTAAAATCAGATTCACGACACATAATTCACTTATTAAAGTCAGACATCAGCAACTTGAAGTCGCTGGGTATACATGAAAGTCATAATTAACTGCATTTCTGTTAAAATACTCTGAGATTCAGATTTTCCCAAAGTAGTACTGTACTGCTGTTCAGTTTAGACTTGAGATGACGTCAAATGCCATAACCACATCATAAAGAAATCTTTAAACTTTCTGGGGGTTTTTAAGGATAAGAGGAGAAGAAAAGCCCGGGGGAGCGACCTGGGCTGCACTGCGCAGTCGTGTCTCTAAGGTTAGTGGTTATGAGCCTCTTGGTTTGAAGGCTACTTGGTAGGAGGGGATCTTACCGTTACTCTGTGCTGCGGAACCGGAATGAGATCCTGCAGGAACCTGAAAGTGACAGACAGCATTTCAGTGATGGGGCTCAGGAAGCCAAAAGAATAGAACCTGTCAGTGACTGTCAAATTTACATTTTTATTGTATTTTATTTTATTTTGCTTTTTAGGGCAGCGCCCGAGGCATATGTAAGTTCCCAGGCTAGGGGTGAAATCGGAGCTGCAGCTGTTACACCACAGTCATAGCAACACAGGATTCCAGCCTTGTCTGCAACATACACGCCGGTTCACGGCAACGCTGTATCCTTGACACACTGAGTGAGGGCGGGGATTGAACCTGCATCCTCATGGGTTCTAGTCAGGTTCCCCTCCATGAGCCACAACAGGACCTCCAAATTTACCTTTTTTAAAACGCTACTTTTTACGAATGTTTTCGTAAAATAGCCCGATTATAGAGTGAGGAGACTGGTGTTACGAACTACAAAGGAAAATAAATCTCATTGTTCCAGGAAACTCGGAACTCATACTTTGTCATTCAGCCCCAAAGAAGGCAAGTATCCCTTACTGATTACATGTAAAAAGGGAAAGAAAGTGATTCGCCCAAGATGACACAGTTTACTAAGAGCAGAGCGGTGCTCGTGGACACTAGCTGGGTTTCGTTCCCGCTGAGCCACAGCAGGAACTCCGAAATTTGTCTCTTCATTCATTTCCTTTTAAAAAATTCCCTATTTATCCTTTATCTCAGTTGGATGCTTTTTATTTCTCTCCTCTACTTTCTCTTCAATTATGTAAATATTTCCTATAATACAGTCATTGCAGTGCTACCCAGAAGTCTGGGTATTAGAAGGCCTGATAAAGGAGTTCCCGTCGTGGCTCAGTGGTTAACGAATCCGACTAGGAACCACAAGGTTGCGGGTTCAATCCCTGGCCTCGCTCACTGGGTTAAGGATCCGGCGTTGCCGTGAGCTGTGGTGTAGGTCACAGACATGGCTCTGGTCCAGTGTTGCTGTGGCTGTGGCGCAGGCCGGGCGCAGGCCGGCAACTGTAGCTCCGATTGGATCCCTAGCCTGGGAACCTCCATGTGCCCGGGTGTGGCCCTAAAAAGACAAAGAAAAAAAAAGAGAAGGCCCGATAAAGGCATTAACAAGTTTCACAGGTATTAGAAACTTTGCTACTTGCAAACTCCAGGGAAGTTTCACAATTTAGTAACTAGAATCCCATTTCAGTAACTAGAATATCATTCAAACTCAATATATTTGATTATGTTTAAGTTCTATGCAGTTAAAAAAGAACTCAAATAAAAATCTAAATCCTAAAAGGTTTTGGTCTTAAACGTTCATATTCTATTTTCACCCGACTTTGAAGGCAAGTCCTCCTACTCCAGGGGCTCTGGCGACCTGGGTTTGAACAGAGAACTCTGAAATCCAGTCGGCCTTTAAATCGCTCCATTCTCAGGGGCACTTCACCTTCCTCAGCAAAGCAAGCCTTGCTATTTGTTATTCTGCTTTGACTCCACTGTCCTTATTTGAACTCTTATCATTCTAAGAATCCCGAAATCCTCCTTAGAAGTCAGGGTTCCGTTTCACAGTGAACAGGACTCTAGACTTAAAACACCAACCCACTGTATGAGGTTAAGTCGCAGCGGTGGACTCAGAAGCTGATGGGAAATAAAAGATTAGAAGAATCACGCTAGAGTCACAAAGCAGAGAACTTGGGAACCAGCCCTGAGCGCGCTCAGATGAATATAAAGAGGATCTGACTCTGTCCCAGTAAAGTCAACTTCAACAGCGACCAAAAATCCTGGCAAAACGCTCATCTGTCACATTTGGGTAAAGCAGAAGACTGATTTAAAACTAGGTGGTAGCTCAGTGGGCCTGGGATCTGGCATTGCCGTGAGCAGACGAGGCTCGGATCCTACGTTGCTGTGGCTGTGGTGTAGGCTGTAGCTGTAGACTGTGACTGTAGTTCTGGGAACTTCCACATGCTATGGGTGCAGCTCTAAAAAGCAAAAATAAAATGAAATAAAATAAAATTAGGTAGTATCTTTCCACTGTTTAAATTCTCACATGGAATATTTTTCTTCTTTAACAGCTTTCTAGGAGACTCATTCACTCCTGTAAAGTATACAATTCAATGGGCTTCAGTATATTCACAGACATGTGCAACCATCATCACCATTTTACATTTTCATCAACCCTAAAAAGAAAGGTTTCACACGCATTAGAGGTCACTTCCTACTTTCCTCCCAAGCTCCCATCCCTAGTCAATCACTAATCTATTTCCTATCTTTATGATCTGCCCATTCTGGATATTTCATGTAAATGAAATAACACAATATGTGACCTTTTGTGATTGGCTCTTTTCACTTAACATGATGTTTTCGAGGTTCACCCAGTTTGCAGCACGTGTCCAGTTCACAGCCTGCAGAGGGAATGTTCACTGCTTTGCACTGCCAAGTGATGTTATACACACGCCCTGTGTTGTATGTATCCACTCATCAGTGGGGGGACATTTGGATGGTTTCCATTTTTTTGGCTATTGAATAACGCTGCTGTAAACGTGTGCGTACAAGATTCTGTGTGGACGTATTTTCACTTCCCTTGGGTATAGCCATAGGAGTAGAACTGCCGTGTCCTATGTCACCCCCTCCACCTTTTGAGGAACTGCCAAGCTCTCACACTGTAAGCTGTGCCATCTTCCATTGGCACCCACAGTGTATACGGATTCCATTTTCTTTCTTTTTTTTTTACATTGAAGTGTAGTTGATTTACAATGTCATGTTAGTTTCAGGTGTACAGCACAGCCTTTCAGTTATATATATAACTGAAAAATAGTATGCATATATATTCTTTTCCCTTACAGGATATTACAAAACAGTGAGTAGATTTCCCTACGCTACACAGCAGGACTTTGCGGTGGGGTTCCACTTTCTCCACATCTGCCACGACTATTGTGATGATCTACTTTTTGACAGAATACAAAGTGTCATCGAATTGTAGGTTTTTTTTGTTTGTTTGTTTGGGGCCATACCTGCAGCACAGGTAAGTTCCTGGGCCAGGGATCGTAACCACTCTTCCACAGCGACCCAAGCCACTGAAGTCGATTCTGAACCCACTGTGCCATGCTGTTAACTCCTCTTTGTGGATTTTTTGTTTGTTTTGTTTTAGGGCCACACCTGCCCAGGCTAGGGGTTGAATCAGAGTTGCAGCTGCCAGCCACAGCCACAGCCACACTGGATCTGAGCCTACACCCAGCTTATGGCAATGCCTTATCCTTAACCCACTGACCGAGGCCAGGGATTGAACCTGTGTCCGCATGGATGCTAATCAGGTTCATTACCACTAAGCCACAATGGGAATTCCCTCCTTGTTTTTTTTTTTTTTCTTTTCTGCTTTTTAGGGCCACACCGGAGGCAAATGGAGGTTCCCAGGCCAGTGGTCTAATTGGAGCTGTAGCTGCTAGCCTACACCACAGCCATAGCAAAGCCAGATCCTTAACCCACTGAGGGAGGCCAGGGATAGAACCTGCAACTTCATGATTCCTAGTCGGATTCCTTTCCACTGCACCACCATGGGAACTCCTCCCTCCTTGTGGTTTTGATTTGTGTTTCCCTATTGGCTAATGACACTGAGTACTTTTTCAGGGGATTATTAGCCATTTTCTGTAGAAATGTCTATTCAGATCCTTTGCCCTTTTTAAAACTGGGATGTTCACTTTTTTTCTTATTATTGAGTTACGGGAGTTCTTTACTCAGTCTAGATAAAGGTCCCTTAGTTACATGATCTGCAGATATTTCTCCCATTCAGTGGGTTGTCTTTACATCTTCTTGACGGCGTTTGTTGAAATATAAAAAGTCTTAGTTTTGATGAAGTCCCATTTATTTTTACTTTTGTCACTTGTGGTTTTGGGGTCATATTTAAGAAATCACTGCCTAGAGTTCCCGTCGTGGCTCAGTGGTTAACGAATCCCACTAGGAACCATGAGGTTGCGGGTTCGATCCCTGGCCTTGCTCAGTGGGTTAAGGATCCGGCGTTGCCACGAGCTGTGGTGTAGGTTGCAGACGCGGCTTGGATCCCGTGTTGCTGTGGCTGTGGTGTAGGCCGGCGGCTACAGCTCTGATTAGACCCCTGGCCTGGGAACCTCCATATGCCGCGGGTGTGGCCCTAGATAAGGCAAAAAGACAAAAGAAAAAGAAAAAAGAAAGAAATCACTGCCTAACCCGAGGTCATAAAGACATTTGCAGGCATGTTTTCTTCTGAGAGTCTTACAGTTGCAATTTTCACAGTTAGGTTACCACTCATTTTAAGTTAGTTTTTGTCTGTGGCGTAAGAGTGATCCAGTGTCGCCCCTTTCCGGTGGCAGCTGGGGTGCCCTCGTGTCTTACGCTGACAGACTGTTCTTTCTCCACGGAGCTACCCCGGCACCCTGTCAGAATTCATTGCCCCCGAAGGTGAAGTCCTGCCTTCTCGATTATATCTCTTGTTCCATATGTCTAATTCTAAAAACTCATTTATTTGTGGCATCAATTCCAAATATTTAGGAAAGTAAGAAAGTCTCATGATGAAGAAGCTGGAAGGTAATATTGCCTGGTGGCTAAACTCTGTAGAATCAAACTAGTGCGCAGTTCTCTGCTCTGCGGCAAAGGAAACTGTTGACACCAGCGTTTTTCCACAGGTACTGGTTTCTTAGGCAGAGACTGAAGAAAACATTACTTTGTATTACTGTAGATATTTGGGCTAGCCTCACGTGATTAGGAAGATTTTCTGGTCATGCGTGCCTCAGAACCTACGAAACATGGAGCAGCCGGGCCTCAGGAAGTCAAGGAGCCGGGACAGAGGTGGACGGTGTAAAACCCGCAGGCAGAAGGCCTTTCTCAAGCCTGGGGAGCTCTGGAAGCTGCTGGATTACGGGTCTCCACTCCACTGCTGGGTTCTGTGTAGCACTAAGCTAATTCTTGAAAGTCTGTTTCATTCCAGTTTCCCTTTTCTGGGGTGTGGGGGGCAGGGAGGGCGTGCCCACAGCATGGGAAGTTCTGGGGCCAGGGTTCGAACCTGTGCTACAGCAGTGACCTAAGCCACAGCAGTGACAACACTGGATCCTTAACCCACTGAGCCACCAGGGAACTCCTCTAGTCTCCCCTTTGACTAGCTTATTTTTCAGTACCTCAAAGCTTTTCAGTTTACTTTCTTTTCCTTTAAAAAAAATCCCATTTTTGGACTTGAATAAATTTCTATCAAGTTTGAATAATTTTTTTTTTTTTTTGTCATATCCAGGGCCTCACCCGTGACATACAGAGGTTCCCAGGCTAGGGGTCTAACAGGAGCTGTAGCTGCCGGCCTACCCCGCAGCCACAGCAACGCAGGATCCGAGCCGCGCTCTCCAACCTACACCATAGCTCAAGGCAACACCTGATCCTTAACCCACTGAGCAAGGCCAGGGATCGAACCCGCAACCTCATGGTTCCTAGTCGGATTCATTAACCACTGAGCCATGAAGGGAACTCCCTATCATGTTTGAATAATTATATATTCTTTTTTTTTTAACTTCTATTTTTATGTCTTTTTAGGGCCACATCCGAGGCATATGGAAGTTCCCAGGATAGGGGTTGAATTGGAGACACAGCCACCAGCCTACACCACAGCCACAGCAACGCTAGATCTGCGCTGCTTCTGCGACCTACACCACAGCTCACGGCAACGCTGGATACTTAACCCCCTGAGTGAAGCCAGGGATTGAACCCGCACCCTCATGGATACTAGTCAGGTTTGTTACTGCAGAGCCACAATAGGAACTCTATATATTCTTTTTAAATTGGGGTATAATTGACAAATAACATTAATCAGCTTCAGTTACACAACATAATGATTTGATATTTGCATATATTGTGAAATGATCACCAAAATAAGTCTAGTTAACATCTGTCACCATACATAGTCACCAACTTTTTTCTTGTGATGAGAACTAAAGATTTGCTCTCAGCAATTTTCAGATACGTGGTAGAATATTATTAACTGCAGTCACTGTGCTGTACGTCACATCCCCACGGCTTCTTTATTTTACAACCGGAAGTTGGTACCTTTCAACTTGCTTTACCCATTTTGTCCAGCCTCCATTTCTGGCAACCCACCAGTCTGTTCTCTGTGTCTATGAGCTTCTTTCTGTTTTGCTTTGTTTAGATTCAACAAGTAAGGGAGATCATAAAATATTTGTCTTGCTCTGTTTGACTTATTTCACTCAGCTTAACGCCCTCAAAGCTCATCCATGCTGTCACAAAAGGCAAGATTTCATTCTTCTGTGGCCGAAAAATCTTACTATCACATTTTCTTTATCCATTTATGCATCAGTAGGCACTTAGGCTGCTACCATATCTTGGCTATTGTAGATAATGCTGCCATGAACACGGGGAAGCACATATTTTTTTGAGTTCGTACTTTCAATTTCTTTGGATAAATACTCAGAAGTGGAATTGCTGGATCATAAAGTTCTGTTTTTAGTTTTTTAAGAAAACTCCATGCCCTTTTCCACAGTGTGTGCTTGTACCAATTCACATTCCCATCAACAGTATATAAGGGTTCCTTTTCTCCATGTCCTAACCAATACTTGTTATTTCTTGAATTTGTGTGTGTGTGTGTGTCTTTTTAGGGCCTCACCCACGGGCATATGGAGGTTCCCAGGCTAGGAGACAAATCAGAGCTGTAGCCGCTGGCCTACGCCACAGCCACAGCAACTCCGGATCTTTAACCCACTGAGGAGGACCAGGGATCGAAGCTGCATCCTCATGGATATTTGTCAGATTCGTTTCCGCTGAGCCATGATGGGAACTCCCTATTTCTTGAATTTCTGATGACAGATATTCCAACAGGTGTGAGATGATATCTGTTACAATAGCTATCATCAAAATTGTTTGTTTTGATTGGCATTTCCTTGATGATTAGTGATGCTGAGAATCTTTTCACATACCTGTTGGCCACCTGTATGTCTTCTTTGTAAAAATGTCTACCTACAGCTTCTGCCCATGTTTGTTTGCTTGTTTTTTGGCCACGCTTGTGGCATGTGGAGGTTCCTGGGGCCAGGAACTGGACCTGAACCGCAGCAGCAACCCAAGCTGCTGCAGCGACAATGCCAGATCCTTAACCCACTGCACCACAAGAGAAATCCTATAGTGCTTCTGCCCATGCTGTAATCACTTTGGACTTTTTTTTTTCCTAATGAGTTGTTTGAGCGTTTTACACATTTTGGATTTAAACATTTTACTAGATATATGACTTGTAGATATTTTTTCCCATTCAGTAGGCTGCCTTTTCATTCTGTTGACAGTTTCCTTGGTGGGGCAGAAGCTTTAAAGTCTGATGGAGCCCCACTGGTTTACTTTTGCTGGGTTGCCCTTGCTTTTAGTGTCAGATTAAAAAAGCCACTGCTAAGACAGATGTCAAGGAGTTTACTACATAAACTCCTTTCTAGGGGTACTTTTCTTCTAGAAGTCCTGTAGTTTCAGGTCTTTAACCTACTTTGAGTTGATTTTTGTATATGGTATGAGATAGCGGTCCAGTTACATTCTTTCACTTGTAGCTGTTCAGTTTTTCCAATATCATTTATTGAGACTGTCCCTTCCTCATTGTGTATTCTTGGATTCTTTGTTGTAAACTGATTGGCCATATAAGTGTGGGCTTATTTGGGGGGCTCTCTATTCCTTTCTGTTGATCTGTGGTATGCAAATCACAGTACAGTATGCAAACTGTCTTGCCTACAGCAGATTTATTATGTAGTTTCAAATCAGGAAGCATGATGCCTCCACTGCAGTTCTTCTTTATCAATACTGCTTTGGCTGTTTGGGGTCTCTTGTGGTTTTATACAACTTTTAGGACTGCTCTATTTCTGTGGACTATGTCATTGGAATTTAAACTGGGACTACTTTGACTCTCGAGATTGCTCCGTGTAGAATGTTTTCAGTGTACACGTATTTCACCGCCTTGGTTTAACTCATGCCTAGATAGTTTATTCTTTTTTTTTTTCTTTGTTAAAATTATAGTTGGTTTACAGTGTTGTGCCAGGTATCTCAATCTTGTCATGACTGTAAATGGAACTTTTTTAAACTTTCTCGTTCTGACAGTTTGTTGCTACTGGAAAGAAACACAGATTTTTATATATTAATTCTGTATCCTGGAACTTTACTGAATTTATTAGTTCTAACAGTTCTTTTGGTGGAGTCTTCAGGGTTATCTGTATATAATGTCATGTCATCTGAAATTAGTGATGGTTTTACTTCCTCCTTTCTGATTTGGATGGCTTTTGACTTCTTTTTCTTGACCACTTGCTCTGGCTAGGAGTCCTAGTATCACGTTGAATAAAACTACCAAGAGTAGGCATTCTTTCTTCTTCTTTTTTTTTCCATTCTCTGCTGTATCATGGCATATGGAGTTCCCAGCCCAGTGATCAGATCTGAACCGTAGTTGCTACCTAAGCCACAGCTGTGGCCACACGATCCTTTAACCCAATGTGCTGGCCAGGGATCCTTAACCCGCTGAGCTAGGCCAGGGATCGAACCTGCATCCTCATGTATGCTAGTTGGGTTTGTTAACCCCTGAGCCATGACGGGAACTCTCTCTTTTTCCTGATCTTAAAGGAAAAGCTGAATGCTTTTGTCAGAGTCAGATGCTAGCTCTGGGCTAACCTCATGGGTCCTAGTGGGATTCGTTTCCGCTGAGCCGTGATGGGAACTCCAGTAGTTGGTTTCTTTCTTTTTTTTTTTAATCTTTTTGCCTTTTCTAGGGCCACACTCGCGGCATATGGAGGTTCCCAGGGTAGGGGTCTAATTGGAGCTGTAGCCACCAGCCTACATCATAGTCACAGCAACACGGGATCCGAGCCACATCGGCAACCTACACCACAGCTCACGGCAATGCTGGATCCTTAACCCACTGAGCAAGGCCAGGGATCGAACCTGCAACCTCATGGTTCCTAGTCGGATTCGTTAACCACTGAGCCATGACAGGAGCTCCAGTAGTTGGTTTCTTTAAAGTAATTTTTACCGTCGTTAGAGTGGTTTCACTGCAAGAGGGTCTACAGGGCTCCTCACGCCACTAATCCAGAAATCATCTCGACAGATTAGATTTATTTTAAAATGTCATGTTCTATTTGGGATAAAACTGTGTCTTAAGATTTGGAAGGGACCTCTAATGTCAGCAAAGTCAACCTCTCAATTAATGAAGATGTAACTAAACATCCTTCACTCATAGTCCTTTAATCTCTACTTGGTGACAACTTATAACTTCCTACGCCAACGAATAGTTTGATGCTGGACAACATAAGTTAACAAGCAGATCATTTTGACCTGAAATATGCTTGCAATTGATAACAGTTTTGAAAACAAATAAATTGTCTAATCATTCCTTTTTTTTTTTTTTGGTCTTTTTTGGGCCGCACCCGAGGCATATGGAAGTTCCCAGGCTAGGGGTCGAATCGGAGCTATAGCTAGCTGCCAGCTTACATCACAGCCACAATAACTTGGGATCCGAGCCACATCTGTGACCTGCATCACAGTGCATGGCAACACCAATCCTTAACCCAGTGAGGGAGGCCAAGGATTAAACTTGCATCCTCATGGATACTAGTTGGGTTCATTACCGCTGAGCCCCTACTGTCTAATCATTGCTGTATTAAACAATCCTTCAATTATTCGAGACTAGGCATCAAATCTTCCTTTACTCCCTTCTTTTTAAAATTAATTAACTGATGTTTCTTTTTTCCTTTTTGTTCTTTTTGGTTGGCTATGTCCAGGGCATGCAGAAGCTCTGGGGCCAGGCACTGAGCCAGAGCAGCAGCAATGACAATGGCAAGTCCTTAAACTGTGGCCCACCAGGGAAATCCCCGCTGTTTCTTTAAATAACGAAATTTCTGAACCTCTAAACACTGTAGCCACTTTTTAAAAATGTCTCCCTTAAAACCGGTTTAAGTTAGGCGGCTCCCACTGCAGCTCAGCGGGTTAAGGACCTGATGTCGTCTCTGTGAAGACGCAGGTTCAGTCCCTGGCCTTGATCAGCGGGTTAAGGACCTGGCGTTGCCGCTGCGGCTTGGATCTGGCGTTGCTGTGGCTGCAGCATAGGCCTCCACTGCAGCTCTGATTCCACCCCTGGCCGGGGAACGTCCATACACCACAGGTGTGGTCGTTAAAAAAAACCTGATCTAAATTAAACGCAGAGACCTGAATGTGATCCAAAGAATTCAGTGTATGAGATTATTTTTTAGTAAGAGGTATAGGAAGTAAACAGATGGATCAACAGATTAGCATAGGTGAACAGATAGATTAATGACTTTCAAAAATATATTTTCTCAAACTGTAGAGGACGAAGTAGAAGAGACCGTGAACATAATATTCAAAGCTGGGATTTGGGGAACTTGGCTGTCCAACAAGCTCACTTTATCAATCCTTCGAAAACTTTTGGGGACATGAAGTGTGCCTCTCTTATGCTCGAGGAACAGGGCTGAGGGGAGGCTGGGAGGGGCCAGGGCAGCAGAATCAGGCTTCAGTGTCCACCTGCACTGACACAGGCGGAAATGTGACTGTCCCCTCTTTGGGTGTGTGCTCCTGGAAACTGCCTCAGTCACAGGATTCAGAACAGCACCCTGGGAGAGTGGACACAGGCCCAGCGGGGTTTGTACCCATCCCGTCAGGCGCGGACTGCCAAGTTCTTCCGGTACCGCTTAGACTGCCAGGAATTTAGACTCGATTTTAGTTCAATGTGTTACTGGCTGTTCCTGGATAAATGATTTGACCTCTGAATCTCGGACTGCCAACGGTTAAAAGAGGATACTGTTTTCAGAAGGTTGCTTGGTGAGTTGAGGGGGATTTTTTAAATGCCTACAAAGGATCTCCTAACTTTATATCATGTGTCTTTCTTCTCCACACATAGTAGCAAATAGAAGGGAAGCGGAGAAAAAGCTCTGTGTGAAACTAGGAGAAGTTCTAGCTTGGACAGGGAGTATTTGAAAGGGGGGAAGGGAGGTGTCCCCCCGTGACGCAGTGGGTTAAGGACCTGGGGTTGTCACTGCAGGGGCTTGGGTTCCATCCCCAGCCTAGGAACTTTCACATGCCACGCGTGCAGCCAAAACGAAAAAAAGAAAAAGAAAAGAAGAAAAGCAGGAAGAGGATGTGAGCGGCTGCAATTCCCAGAGGCAGGTGCAATGAAGAGATGAGATGCAGGAGGCCCACCGCCCTCAAGGCCAGCCTTGTTTGAGGAGTCGAAAGACCTTGAAATTGTGTGATGTGTCCACTGTAGTAAATCCGCTTCAACCCTATTTTGTGCTCAGTCCAAGTTCTCTGGAAACGGCAAAGCAGAAAGTTTTCATTTTACGAGCTACTCTCTTCTGGGCGTTCTGTTCAGTCCCGTGGTGTCCCCCCAGGGAGTTCTGGAGTATCAGTGGAGACCAAGTGCGGCCAGGTGAGGGCAAGTTTCTAGAGGACATTCCGAGTCTTATTCAGATGTTTCTTTACGTCAGTGCAGGAGTGCTCTTAGCTTTTAATTTTTTTCTTAATAATAATTAAAAAAAGAAAGATCAGAATGCAAACAACTCACAGAGCTTGCTGGGTCTTAGTAACCAGAGCGGCTCACAAAGAGTCTTAAAACTAAACCTGTGTCAGGGTTTCCACCGTGACACAGGAAGTTAAGAATCCCACTGCAGTAGCTTGGGTTGCTGCAGACGTGCTGTGGGTTACAGGATCTGGTGTCGGTGTAGCTGCGGCCACTCATGTCTGATCCTGGGCCCAGGAACTTCCATATGCTCGGCGTGGGGCTATTAAAAAAATAAAATAAAACCTGTGCCAGTGCTAGAAAGTATGTATTTAGCTAATGACTGTGGTTCTTTCATTCTTTTTGTTTTTTTTCACTATCTCACATTAAAACAGATTTGAGATTTATATTTGCAGCCAGAATTTTAAAGGACATCAAGGAGGTTTCCATTTGCATGCTTTTGGAGTACGGCTGGAGTTATTTTCCAAATGAAAGTCAGCAGATAAACAGTCATCTGGTTACTATCCTCCAAGATTCCAACTTTCCACGTGAACAAAACCGTTTTATTGCGGGACAGAACTTCTGCTTGGATGCTTAATCCCAGTGACGGCTATTAGATTCTACTTCGGGCACTGGTAAACCCTTGCCGATGATGTGAAAGAGCCAACAGTTTTTTGTTTGAATAACCTGACGTGCAGTGAATACAGCCTGAGGGTGTCTCACACGTCACTTCTTAATCTTGATCCATTTTCCCATCGCAAATGGCTCATTACTGAAAAGGAAGGGGGAGGAGTCCTGGTGTGTATCGGTGACATGACAGAGATCCCGGTTGGGGGAAGGCACAGCGGCCCTATGGGCTAGAGCGTGAAGAAGAGAATGAGATAGAGTTTCAGGAAGAGGGCAGACGCTAGGGCCGCACTGGGTCTGAAGTCCCAGATTCTCTAAAGCAGCGATGACCAAAGTGCAATCCCAGACCAACACCAGCAGGACCACCTGGGACCGGATTAGGAATAAAGAATCTCAGGCCTCACCCCAGACACAGAGGATCCAAATCTGCATTTTAACAAAATCCCCCGGCAAGTTGTATAAACATTAACGTTTGAGAATCGCTGGAGAAAGACACACCAAGAGTTTTATCCTTGTATGCCGTAACGGTCTCGCCTTATTTAGTGCTCTTAAAACAAACTCATCCTAAAATGTACCTGGACTTAGAAAGATGGTTCATAATGACACAGAGAAAGTGGCCTCTTACAATGCCCCTGTGTTACTCACAGCTTACGCTACGGACTCAGTTAAGGAATATTTAACCAACTCCTATGCGCAAGGTACTAAGATATGTGTCATGGGAAGATATGTATTCTTTACAAAACCTTAATTTTTGTGACTGGGAGTCAGGCCATCCTTAAAATAGGAAATAATCCAGATATCCTGTTATTCTCGAATCTAATTCTCCAGTGTATTGCACTTTTTAAGACTCTCACTAGCTGCCATGAGAAAAAAGGCATGTTGCTTTAATAAATGTTTCATTCCACCAAATGTAAAATGCATGTTATTATACGGAATTAGATTTGTTCTCCCTGTGCACTTCCTGCTCTTCATTAGATGAGTCAAATTTAAATATAACATCGAAAATTCAAGAGTAGTTTCATATGCTCTCTGCCAAATAAATACAACTCCAATTTTAAGCACAGTGCAAGTCTAAAGAAAACAGTCATACTGGGTGTGGATAGTTTAAATATGCTGTATAGGAGACCGCATGCATTACTTCAAGATCATTCAGAGAAATCACAGTATCATTTACCAATGAATTTGGTTATTTTTTTAAAAAATCAGGCTGTCACACTTTTTCTACCTACATTGGCCAAGAGTAACCTGCTCTCCTATGAACCAACCAACCAACCGCTACGGATTATGGAAGTGGTTACTATGTAACCGACACTGTGAAACATATAAAGGTATAGGAACCAAAATCTGTTCTCTAGGAATTTGTAGACTGGACTGGGAGAAAAACTAGATGCATATGAAAACAATGGTCATGGGAGACCCTGTCATGGCTCAGCAGAAACAAGTTTGACTAGCATCCATGAGGACACGGGTTCGATCCCTGGCCTCGCTCAGTGGGTTAAGGATCTGGTGTTGCCCTGAACTGTGGTGTAGGTCGCAGATGTGGCTCAGATCCTGTGTTGCTGTGGCAGGTATAGCTGCAGGTATAGCTCCGATTCAACCCTTAGCCTGGGAATCTCTATGTGATTCCTGTTATTGTTTTCAACTAGAATCCTGCCTGGCTAGAGCAGGAGGAAAAATACCCACAAGGGGGATAAAGTGAAGCTAAGACACCAACGTTTTGCCAGATAAATAGACAAAGCTCCAAGCAACATTAGCTAAGTTACCATCTAAAAATGACATTTTAGATGTAAGCTGGCAGGTATAGCTCCGATTCAACCCTTAGCCTGGGAATCTCTATGTGACTCAGGTCTGCCCTAAAAAGACAAAAAAAAAAAAAAGAAAAGAAAAAGAAAAAAAGAAAAGGTCAAGACAGTATATGTCTCAAAAGAGGGAAACAAACAAGTGTGCAGAAGTTAATTTTGGTCCTGGGTGATCAGGGGAAGTTCACAGAGCACCTGAGATTTGAGCTGGGCACTGAGGCTCAATCTGAGTTGAATAAAATGATAGAATCAGTGTGTGTCTGGAGTAAAGTATTCTCCCTCAGCCACAGTCCTCTCACAGTGCTCTTCCCAAAAGAATTCTGTTCTTGGGACTCTCTCCTAGCAGAGACAGATCTGATTCTAAGGTCCAAATATTCCTATGATGTTAACCATCCAGTTAAAAAAAAAATGTCATTTTTAGATGGTAACTTAGCTAATGTTGCTTGGAGCTTTGTCTATTTATCTGGCAAAACGTTGGTGTCTTAGCTTCACTTTATCCCCCTTGTGGGTATTTTTCCTCCTGCTCTAGCCAGGCAGGATTCTAGTTGAAAACAGTAACAGGAAACTATGGAGCTACACCCCCCTTTCACTGCAGTTCACTGAGTCCCAGGGCCATGTTCTTCACGGGTGGGGCAAACGATGCTGGCAGACGGAGGAACTAAAAGAATGATTCTGGTGAAGCTCTCCAGACCATCTTTCCTAGGTTACAAGCAGAGAAAGTATTCAATAGTGAAATAAAAGAAAACTAAAAACGATCTCATTAAGAATCCGACTGTAGCACCTCACGTGGCTAGGAAGTCTAAGTTGGATCCCTTTCCCGGTGCAGCGGGTTAAAGGGTCCAGCAGATTCAGTCCTAGGCCTGGGAACTTCCATAGGCTGCAGGTGGGGCCATGAAATGAAAAATAAATAAATAAAATAAGCAAGTGAGGAATGACTTTATTCAACTCACTAGCTAATGAGGGATCTGTTGTAAGGATACAGGTTCTAATAAGGATTGGAGGAGCTAGGTTTTCGGTTTTTAGGGCTACACTCACGTCATATGGAAGTTCCCAGGCTAGGAGTTAAATCGGAGCTACGGCTGCCAGCCTATACCACAGCCACAGCAACACAGGATGCGAGCAGCGTCTGCAACCTACACCACAGCTCACGGCAATGCTGGATCCTTAACTCACTAAACAAGGCCAGGGATCGAACCTGCGTCCTCAGTCAGATTCATTAACTGCTAAGCCACATCAGGAACGCCTTTTTTCTTTTTCCTTTTTTTTTTTTCCTGCACCTAAAGTACACAGAAATTCCTGGGGTCAGGGATCAATCTTCACCAAGCAGTGACCTGAGCCACAGCAGTGACAACACCAAATCCTTAGCCCCTAGGCCACCAGGGAACTCCTGGAAGAGCTAGGTATTAATGACAATTTAAAAAGGAATGTTAGGGTAAATACACCTGGTTAGTTATAACACTAGTTAATGTTAGAAATGGCGAGGGAAGAAGGGGGCAGAGATGGGAGCAGTGAGATTTCAAGGATGTTTATCCACCAAGACAGCGACCCGGAACACTAAGCAGAGAGAAAACTCGGGCTCCCCTTAGCTTAGGGAGCAGCTAGTTATATAGGGAAAGGGGTAGTTTCTATTTTTAGCACATTCTATTTTTAGCACAGGTTCTGTGATGGAGTAAGAAACAAGGAAGATAAAGTTATATTGTTATAATTTAACAGTTTCTCCAGCTATTTTTGTCTTGCAGCTTTGCTTTTCATTTTGTACAGTTACTCCCTAACAGTTAATGTCCTGCAGGAACACAAGCTACAACCTCTAGGGTTACCCTTCCCACTGGACAGAAATTATTTGTCTCTAACCAGACAAAACTACAAGCTGTCAAACAACCTGGTGAGTAGAGTCAGAGGCGCAAGCCCGGCAGTGCACTGGAAGGACACCCAGTAGCCTCGTGTGTCTGCTCCAGGTTTTGAATAATTGTTCTGACACTCAGGAGAGGCTCTCAAAAGGTAACGGCAAAGGTCCAACATCATACTAGACAAAGACCAGGACGCAGATCTTTATAATGCATTTGACCTTGTACCAACTGTAAAAGAACACTGTTCGGGCAGGTATTCATTCTGTACAGTTTAAGGAAACGTGATTTGATTTTATGTAATGACAAGATTCAGAGAAGTGAGGGCACAAAAAAAAGTTCCAGTGAATGTGAGCACAGAGGCCATCTACGTGGCGACCTCAGTGATCTGGAACCCAGCTGGGAACCGGCCAAGATATAAATGTGAAGTGTATATAAGTCCAATTTTAGGGCTTTTTGTTTGTTTTGTCTTTTTAGGGCTGAACCCTCAGCATACGGAGGTTCCCAGGCTAGAGGACAAAATCAGAGCTGTAGCTGCCGGCCCACACCACAGCCGCAGCACCGCAGGATCAGAGCCACGTCTGCGACCTACACTAGAGCTCATGGCAATGCCAGGTCCTTAACCCACTGAGCAAGGCCAGGGATCGAACCTGCATCCTCAAGGATGCTAGTCAGATTCATTTCCGCTGAGCCAGGATGGGAACTACTAAGTCAAATTTTTGATTTAATACTAACATTCTTGCAGATCTGGAGCATTCCAGACACATACAGCAGCAGATGTGCTATCAGAGAGGAGCATACAACCCATAAGCACCTGGGGCCGCTGAGTCACAGGCTGCAGCACCATAAACCTCTGAAGGCATGAGTATCTTACAGTAAGGCCCCATCAAGTCACCTTTATATAGGGGTCAGTTATCAAAAACCCTAAATTTGTTTAAGTAAACTCTGCCCAGGAAAGAATGCAAATATACAATTCAAGATTACTTCTACAAAAAATACTTTTAAATGTAAAAGTGTTGTTATTGAAAGAGCTAACAAATCAATTCAGACCCCAGTACTGAATATATATTATGCGCAGGAAACCTTATTGGGCCCTGAGCTATACTAATAACAGATAATTTTCGTGCTTACAAAAAGCTTATGATAGGGAGATATCTTCGCAAACACACTGGATACAAGAGAGTCTGAATGAAGTGTTAGTGTGCATGTAGAAACATAATGGAAAGAATGAGGCATTAAAATTAGAGGAAATCAGGGAAGACTTCACAGAGAAAGGGGCCTTGACCAATTTAATATTCATATGGCTGAAAGATTCTCCAAAAGGAGTGACTGAAAAAAAAAAATGAAACTTTGGGAGTTTCCACTGTGGCCCATCAGAAATGAATCCGACTAGCATCCATGAGGATGAGGGTTCAATCCCTGGCCCTGACACATCAGTGGGGTAAGGATCCGGCATTGCCGTGAGCCGTGGTGTAGGTCACAGACACCACTCGGATCTGGCATTGCTGTGGCTGTGGTGTAGGCTGGCAGCTGTAGCTCTCTGATTCGAACCCTAGCCTGGGAGCCTCCATATGCTGCAGGTGCCATGCTGTTACTGCAATGGCTCGGGTAGCTGCTGTGGTGTGGGTTTGATCCCTAGGCCTGGGAAATTTCACATGCCATGGGCCTGGCCAAAAAAAAAAAAAGAAGGTTAAAAAAGCAAAAAAGGAAAAAGCAAAGAAATATCCAACAGTTGAGGAATGGTTGACAAATTATGGATCCATGAAATATCATGTGGCATTAAAAATTACAATCACATAAAATTTAATGATGTAAAAAAATTACAAAATAGTAAGTGAGGAAAAAAAAGTATGTTATAAAAGTCTGTCAGTCAATATGGTCCCAGTTTTGATTTTTAAAATGAAAGAAAAAAGAGGTCGTTTTCCTCTTCATTTCCAGATTATGTCTTTAGGTCTTATCTCCCACATTTAAGATGTACCTAATTGTTTTTTTTTTTTAGGGCCGCACCCACGGCATATGGAGGTTCCCAAGCTAAGGCTAGAATTGGAGCTGCAGCTGCCGGCCTACGCCACAGCCACAGCAGCTCACCGCAATGCTGGAAGATGGACCTAATTCTAAGCTGACACTTTTTTCCTTATGAGAAACTCTAGAATCAACTAGAGAAATCCTTTTTTTTTTCTTTTGCTTCTTAGGACCACGCTCTAAAAAGGTGGCATATGGAGGTTCCCAGGCTAGGGGTCAAATCAGACCTGTAGCTGCCGGCCTACACCACGGCCACAGCAATGTGGGATCCGAGCCGCATCTGCGACCTACACCACAGCTCAAGGCAACACCGGGTCCTTAACCCACTGAGTGGGGCCAGGGATCGAAACTGCGTCCCCACGGATACTAGTCATATTCATTAACCGCGGAGCCACGACAGGAACTCCCGAGAAATATTCTTCTTTATTATAATGCTTAAGAAAATCTTAGAGTATATATATACCAATAATGTTAATATAACTTAAATTTCTTGATTTTGTAAAATGCAATAAATATATTACTGCTTTAAAACCAGGGTACCAAATATACACACTGACAAGTTGAAAAAAACGGCCTTATTTTCTTTCTTTTTCCTTTTTTTTTTTTCAGCCACAGAGTACAGCAGCTTGATGTGAGATCTGTTCCTAGACTGGGGATCGAACCCATGGCCGCATTAGTGACAGCACCAAGTACTAACCACCAGACCACCAGGGAACTTGCTTTTTTTAAAAAAAATTTTAGATAGTGTGAACACTTCTCGGAACTTAGTCTATAGAACCAACCATAAATGCATAGAAACGTGTGCAAGCACTGTCTTAGCCCGTGTTCCCCAGAAAAAGAACAAGAGGCCAAGCTTACAAGTAATGCTCGATTAGTGAGGGGCAGGGGAGTCAGGAGAGCAAACAGGGGCGCAGGGCAGGCTCGGCACGGCCCCCTAACAGTCAGCCTGGCCTCACGGGGTGTGTTCAGCGCCTAGATATAAAGTGCCGCGTCTAGGTGCAGTCGGCTCGCGGTAGGAAGGGGAAAGAACTTACTGGAAGGTTCCCTCCCTTCCCGAACGCTCCAGCTCAGCCTCAGAGGACAGTAGGCCCCTGTTTCCAGCTGTGTTACTGGCAGTTCCTGGGGAAGCCGGCGGTGGGGCTGGGGGAGCCCCAGCAGGTGGTCTTCATTGTCACATCCGTGGCAGGGCTATGGTGGCGCCAGCTGTTACGGGGTCCACAAGCCCGGAGAACTCTAAGCCATGCTAGCGTTGCTCTGTGTGCGTGCGTGCGTGCGTGCGTGCGTGCGGGGGCGGTGGGGGGAAACAGGCACGGCCGGGCAGTCTCCGGCACCACCGGGCTGCGATGCAGTCAAGCCCTGCCCCAGCATCCTCTTTCGACATCCAGGTTACATAGGGGAATAAGACGCCCTCACGTCCTCTCCAGAAAGGGCAGAGCCGTCTTCACGGTGACGGCCACTATCTCCTCGCGGCACGGCAGGACCCACCAATACTGGTGTCATTTCCCTCCCCGCCATCTACCCCAGGCTGCGCCCCCTTCAGGCCAGCTCGTTGGCTGTTCTGAGCGGCTTAGGGCCGGGCTTCACTGTCTGGCCCTTGCTGGGCCACGGCTGCTTCCACTGCTCACTTCCAGTCATCAGCGGCCTGGGAAACAGGACAAGATGCCCTCACTTTACACGAGAAAGTGTATCTACTCATTTTACACAGGACAGGCGTACCTCGGTGTTCGCACTGTCGCTCAGTGTGCTAGTATCTAGAATCTAGTACTAGAGCCTGACTAGTATCCATAAGGACGAGGGTTCAGTCCCTGGCCGCACTCGGTGGGTCAAGGATCTGGCGTTGCTGTGGACTGCAGCGCAGGTCACAGACACAGCTCGGATGCTGTGTTGCTGTGTCTGTGGTGTAGCCTGGCAGCTGCAGCTCGGATTCTACCCCTAGACTTGCAACTTCCATATGTTGCAGGTATGACCTAAAAAAGAAAAAAGAAATAAAGAAAAGCATACCTCTCACCTATACCAAATCTTTTTTTTTTAATTTCTTGATGAATTTTATTACATTAATAACTGTACAACAGGAGTTCCCATCATGGCACAGCGGTTAACAAATCCGACTAGGAACCATGAGGTTGCAGGTTCGATCCTGGCCTTGCTCAGTGTGTTAACGATCCGGCATTGGCTGTGAGCTGTGGTATAGGTCGCAGATGTGGCTCGGATCCTGCATTGCTGTGGCTGCGGTGTAGGCCAGCGGCTACAGCTCCGATTAGACCCCTAGCCTGGGAACCTCCACATGCCTTGAGTGTGGCCATAAAATGACAAAAGGAAAAAAAAATAGCTGTACAACAATCATACACCACATCTTATTATGGTAGACTGCTGCCAGAACTTTGGAGGCCACGCCACCCTCAAAAGAAGGGCAGGCTGGGGTTGGTGTGGGGAGATCAATTCAGAATACTGATGTCTGTGAGGACTTCTTTAATCAAAGAACCATGAGCACAGCAGGGCTTCATATTTTTCCCTCTCTCGTGTTAATGGTGGGATAGTTTATAGAGTGGTCAGTGGAGAAAACGCAGTCCTTTCAGTGACCTCTCTCAGGTCCCTGATTGTTTAGAAGAATACATCCGTTCTGAGGGAGAAGACCGCATGAGCACAAAGTACTGACGGCACAGGAGGCTAACTTCATCCAGGCAAAAAAATGGCAAGGATTTGATATTATCTCTCCTTATCCACTTACCACCTATCTGTCCGTCTATCCATCCAGTAATTAAAATATTCAAGATCTGAAGTTCCCGTTGTGGCTCAGTGGTTAATGAACCCAACTAGCACCCATGAGGATGAGGGTTCGATCCCTGGCCTCGCTCAGCGGGTTAAGGATCTGGCGTTGCCACGAGCTGTAGTGTAGGTCACAGATGTGGCTTGGATCTGGCACTGCTGTAGCTGTGGTGTAAGCCGGCAGCTGTAGCTCCAATTTGACCCTTTGCCTGAGAACTTCCATATGCTACAGTTCGGCCCTAAAAAGCAAAAAAAAAAAAAAAAAAAAAAAAATACACACACACACACCACACTCCCTGTACCTCTGGCATAAGGTAGATTTTTATGTAATAAACTTGAATAGGCAAACCTGTACTTGGTAACATGGTCTTTTATTTTAAGTAAGATCCAATGTATGACCCTACAAAGGATCAGGACGCTAACACTCGTGGCGGGAGAAGAGGCCTCAGAGGGCATCTAGGCTGAAAATCACAGGATAAATTAAGGTGCAGGGAAGTAAGCTGCCCCCAGATAGCTTTCAGGAAATTCTTAAACCATATTCGAAACGTTAAAGACATGAGTTATGTGACAATCCATAATATTTCCTAATCTTTTAAAAGGGATCCTTTAAGAAACTTCAAAATAAATGAATGAAATCTAATAATTTAAATCTCAAGTGCTGTTATTTCTACAAGATCTTGGATTATATGTTCATTTGTTCATTGGAAGAAAAATCACATTTTCATTTCTTATATTTTATTTATATTAGAGAGAGCACTTCAATATTAATTCAAATATCTATCCATTAAATGCAAAAATGTTAATGCAATATTAAAAATGAAATTTAAATGAAAGCAAGGGGATATCACATTAAGGTTCCCATGGCAACTCTCACTACACTTTCCAGCTTCTGAATTGTAATATGGTCATTTATTACAGGCTCACATAAAATATAATTTGGCAAATATTTAAAGATGTATAGGTTAATTCATGTCAATTTAAGACTTCATATGCAATGTAATATAATACATCAGGCTAAGAATACTCTAAATATTAACCCCCATATTCTTAATTTAGACATACTACATAAAACAGATACAAACTTCCTAAATTTTGAATAGTCTGTTATTGAATAACTTATGTTTTCAATAGCACTCAAAGGAATCATAGCATTTGCAGCTCCCATCATGGCTGAAACCTCAACTTTTTTTTTTTTTTTTGGCTGCACCCATGACATATGGACGTTCCCAGACCAGGGATCAGATCTCAGCCCCAGCTGCGACCTATGCCAGAGCTGCAACAATGCCGGATCCTTAAACTGCCGGCACCGGGTGGGGATCAAACCTGTACCTCAGCAGCAACCCAAGCCACTGCAGAGACAACACTGGATCCTTAACCCGCTCAGCTATCTGGGAACTCCAAAATCTGAACTTTATGTTATATAATTACAAATACAGGTAGGGTTAAGCACCTCTTTCTTTAGTTAGCTAGAGTTTGAGATTACAGATGCACACATTTTGCCTGAGTAGGCAAAATGTAAATCCATTAGTTCACACGAGTTAAAAGTCCAGGGACTGAATTATCTTGGAAATCAAATCATACTGTCAAAAGCCCGCCTTTACCATGGGCTCTGGTTTTCCACCACCTTCAGCAGTACACAGTAAGGGACTGAGAACTCGGAGAAGGAACCATCTGTTAACCAAGCAACATGTCTTTATTAACCTACAGGGAAGAACTCGACTACTACGAAGCTGTATGTACAGGATTTAGAAAAGACGTCAACACTAAACGTTTGTCAATAGGGGTAGGGTGTACAGAGCTTGGATAATGATCAGATCAATGTATTGATGTGGAAAGGTGTCCGGAGTACACTGTCAAGTAAACAAAAGCATAAAACAGTATGTACAGTAAGGAAAAAAAAAGCATAACAAAGCAAAACAAAAAGCCAGACACTATCTCGCAAACAATGTGTATACACGTGTAGAGAAAAGTCTAGAATGATATATTCCAAATATTAATGCTGCTTTATTTCTTGATTTTATTTTTCTGAATTTTTAAAAAATGAATATATTCAAATATATTCAGAATATAATTAGAAGACAGTAAAGAAAGTAAGCGCTCTCCGTGTATAGGTGTGAAGATAATGATACTCTCCTTCACCAAGTAGGAGTATAAATTGGTAAAACCCCCCTGGAGACATTTGAAAACATGGGAAAGTTGCAGCAAATTTATTTCCATATTCTATTTTTAAAAATATTCAGGCAATTGGAAACCACACATTCAAGAATGATTAGATAATTTACCTATAAGAGGGAATACTAAACATCATATAGAACATTTCTGGGTGAAAATACTGCTGATAAAATGTCAGATCAGGATGCTTTTATCTGTAATAGGAAACCCTGACTCAGTTTAAATTATAAAATACCTGGATAACTACAGCAGTTGAACAGAGCCATTTCCTCCAATTCCTCCTGAAAGCAAACGACAATGACCGAAAACGGGGAAAAGTAAAAAGCCATAAAGAAAGAGAAAGAGAGCAACGCAATTTTTGAAGCTGGAGAGCTGGTCGATGGGGGTAGTCTGTCGACCCAGTAAAACAGACAATAAGGAATTCTAAGCCGGCAGCCCAGAAACAGGCTGACTTTCCCATGAGTACTCGATAAACACTCGAGAGAAGACAGCATTTGGAAAGCGGGAGTGCAGTGGAAGAATTTACAGAAGTGAGACGAACCCAGGTTTTCCTAAGAAATCAAAACCGACTTGCAGACTTTAAGGCTAGTGTTCCCCCAACACCCAATCATTAAACTTTCACAAAATGTTGAGGCCGGAGCACCCTATTCATGCGTCTGTCCTACTTACTGTAACCTATGACAGTGAGTTTATGAGGCACACTAAAAGTGAACCTTAATGAACCGATCAGAACATCCCCAAATCTCAATCTGCAGTCCCTTTCTTATTCTAATTTTAGTGCAAAAATATTTAGTTGTCTTTGAAACATTTTTAATTAATTTAAAGGGCTAAAATTAATTAATCTAGTTTTAAAGGACTATTTATAGCCCATTGTTTCTTATTTATGTTTTTTGAAGCCATGTCTGCGGCATGTGGAAGTTCTCAGACCAGGGATCAAACCCACACCACAGCAGGGATGATGCTGGATCCTTAACCCACTGTGCCGCAACAGAACTCCTATTTTTAAATTAATTTTTTGGCCATGCTCGCAGCATGCAGAAGTTCGTGGGGCAGGGATTGAACCTGTGCCACAGCAGTAACCAGAGCCATAGCAGTGGCAACAGCAGATCCTTAACCCACTGCACCACCAGGGAACTCCCTGAATCTTATTTTTAAAAGACTCTCCACATAAAAATGTATGAGTGTTCAGAGCAACACCGTTTAGAATAGCTCCAAACAGGAAACAACGCAAATGTCCAGCAACTGATAAATGGATTTTGTTTAAAAACTGGTGTGTGTGTGTGTGTGTGTATATATATATATATATATATATATATATATATATATGTATATATATATATATATATATCTGCAATGGAATATTATATGGCAATAAAAAGTAATGAAGTACTGACACGATGCAACGTGGAAGAATCTTGAAAACATTATCCTAAGTAACAGAAGCCTCACAAAAGGCAAATCTATAGAGTCAGAAAGTAGATTAGGGGTTGCCAGGGAGAATGACTGAGAGTTTCTCTTGGGGGTGTTGAAAATTTTCTAAAATTAAATAGTTGCACAACCCTAAAAAAACTAAAACCCACCAGAGTATACTTTAAATGGGCGAATTTTACAGTATGTGAATTATATCTTAATAAAGCTATCAAAAAAGGTGTTATACTGCATGTACTCTTCCGCAACATCATTTAGGAAAATTCAGCATTATTGTTTCCAAGACTTATCTGATGTTTCTGCATCTTGCAGGGTGCATCAGGTTTTAATGCTGTTGAGGGCTTCGGAGTGTGAATCTCCTGCCATTTGTCTAGACCACGGTGAGTAGATACTTCTAACTGTTCTGTCTTTAGCTGGTACAAGGCTATTATAAGCATATTTATACCCTCTCCTCCTGCTGCATATGAGCAGGCATTTCTCAAGGATGATACCAGACTAAAGGGGCAGGCGTGTTTAACTTCAGACATAACCCCGAATTAGTTCCTCGGTGCAGCTCCACACGGTTTGCAACCCCGCCAGCACCACCGGGCTTCTCTTTGTTGCCTGCTTTCTTCAGTGCTTGATATCATCAGCCTTCACGTTTCTGTCATCCAGGTATGTATGAAATAACATCTTCACAAGATCTTTAACCTGTTTTCAGACTACCAATGAGACTGAACCTCATTTCGTGTTTTTGACCACTCCTGTTTCTCCTTCTGTGAAATGCCTCCAAATGTTTTGCCCATTTTTCTATGCATTAATTCTTCCTTATCGATTGGTGTGTACACCACCTGGACACAGAACTATATGAGTTGGGAAAAGTAACGAGCAGAAAAATTATGTGCATATTTACGTGTATAAGTTTAATGTTTTGGATGTTAAACATAAGTTGTTCACATGGCTTTCAGTTTGCAGTGTTTTTTTTTTTTTCTTTTCAGGGCCACACCCATGGCATTTGGAAGTTCCCAGGCTAGGGGTTGAATCTGAGCTGCAGCTGCCGGCCTATGTCACAGCCACAGCCGCGCTGGATCCAAGCTGCATCTGCAACCCACACCACAGCTCAACGGCAATGCGTGATCCTTAACCCACTGAGCAAGGCCAGGGATCGAACCCACAACCTCATGGATACTAGTTGGGTTCCTTACCACTGAGCCACGATGGGAACTCCTCAGCTTGTAGCTTTTCATTTTACTTCAATCAATAAAAATTCAAAATTTCAATGTCAAATCTTTCCCTGCCATTATGATTACTGATTGCTTTTTACGACTGTGTGAAGGAGCACTGCTCTACTCTAAGATCACAAATCTGTTCTCATATATAGTCTTCTGTAGTTTTTAATGTTTTACTTCTACACTTATGTCTTTAATCACTGGAATGGTATTTAAATTTTCATTTTTGTGGAGGCACACCACTGCACGCACAAGTTCCTGAAGCTGCACCACAGTAGTGACGATGCAGGATCCTTAATCCGCTCCTCCACTAGGGCACTCCCTGAATTCTTTAAAAAAAAAAAAAATGTACGCTACGTAAAGATCCAGTTTTTTTTCCCCACAGTATCACCCATCCTTGCTACAGTCTGAACAATTCATCCTTCCCAGGGATTTGTTACTTCTGACGTATATAAAGCTCCATATACAGGTGGGTCTGCTCTGGACTCTATATTCTGTTCTACTTGCTGATTCTTGTGCCAACACACAATCTTAATTATCCCGGCTACATAGTATCTTTCCATGTAATAGGCTAAGTCTCCCTCACTCATTCCTCTTTGAGAACAGAGAGCAGTGCTGGAAGAGCACTGCTCAGATTTCCAATCTGTCACAGCGGGTGGGGTTAGCTGCCGGCCCACAGAGAAAGCTGCAGCAGTTGAGCCAAGGTGATGCCCTTCCTGGGGAATTGGCAAATGCCCGAACAAGGCAGGCCCAGCGTTCCCACCCACGGTAGGGCTCCTCTACAGCCTTTGCCCTGGAGCTCCCTGCTGGTCAAGTCAAGATTTTCTCAGAGCTGTGTGGCCAATCTTCAGTTCTTCCTGACAGTCCTTCTTCCTTCCTCCAACCACAGGTGTCACACCTGCAACACATCTGAAGACTCTCCCTGCCTATTCCAGCTCCTTCTCTTCTTCATCTTTCACATCTTATACTTCTAACCACGTTTTGGCATCTTTTCCTAGAAGATCTGAACAAGGGTCTTGGCTATTATTCTTGGTTCCTTGCTCTACTAAATTTAAGAATTTAAGAATCATTTAAGTTCTGAAATAAAGGAAAATGAACAAAAACACTTTAAGATTTTGATAGGGGAGTTCCCGTTGTGGCGCAGTGGTTAAT
>PVHT021183644.1:261415-296355 GCA_004024745.2 Catagonus wagneri
GCGGCCATAAAAAATGACAAAAGGCAAAAAAAAAAAAAAAGATTTTGATAGGAATTACATTGGATCAACTTATCAGTTGCAGAATTGATGTCTTTATAATGCTGAGTCTTTCCATCTGTGAACATGCTATTCTCTCTATAATTATTTAGGTTTTCTTTAGTTTCTTTCAATATAGCCTTGAGATTTTCTAGAAAAGGGCCTCACATATTTTTGTGAGATTTCTAGGAATCTTATCTTTGGTCACAATTGAAATTGTACCCCTTAAAAAGTCCATTTTCTAATTCTGTCGATGGTATTTAATTTAAACGTTGACTTTAAATAGCAAATTGTTAAACTCTTTAATATCTATTTCTAGATGGTTTGGGGTCCCCAAGTACACAAATGAACAATCTTAGAATAATGGCAATTTTGTTTCTTCTTTATGCCTTTTATTCATTTTCCTTGTCCTGTTGTGCTCACCTGTTTAGTATAATGCTGAATATGTGATAGCACTTCTTTTTTTTTTTTTCCTTTTTACAGCCGCACTCGTAGCATATAGAATTCCCTGGTCTAGGGGTCAAATGCGAGCTGCAGCTGCTGGCCTATAACACAGCCATGGCAATGACGGATCCGAGCCACATCTGTGATGTATCCCACAGCTTGCAGCAACGCTGAATCCTTAAGCCACTGAGCATGGTCAGGGATCTAACCTGCATCCTCACAGACACTATGTCAGGTTCTTAACCCACTGAGGAAAATGGGAACTCCTTAGCAGATACTGAATTTTATTAAGAGCTTCTGTATCTACTGATATAAATCACATTATCCTCTAGGTCCATTCATGTAATGGCAAATGGCAAGATTCTGTTTTTATGGCCAAGAAATATTCCATTGTGTCTGTGTATACATACCACATCCTCTTTATCCGTTCATCTATTGCTGGGCACTTAGGTTGCTTCCATATACTGGCTACTGTAAATAAGGCTGGAATAAACACAGGGGTGAATATATCTAATTAGTGTTTTCATTTTCTTCATGTAAGTACTCAGGAGTGGAAATACTGTAACCCGTAGCTCTAATTTTTTGAAGAGTCTCTATTTTCGACAGTGGCTGCACCAATTTACATTGCCACCAACAGTGCACTAGGGTTCCCTTTTCTCTGCATCACCTCTACTGCATTTCATTTGTTCTTTTTAAAGAGTCATTTTGACAGACATGAGGTCGTATCTCACATCTCACTGGTGCTTTCAGTTGTATTTCTCTGATGATCAGTCATGTTGAGCATCTTTCCCTGCTGTCCATCTGTACAGCTTCTTTGGAGGAATGTCTATTTAATTATTTACTAAAAACATTCTTAGCTGTGCCCACAGGATGCAAAAGTTCTGGGGCCAGGGATCAAACCCATGCCACAGCTGTGCCGAGCCACAGATAATGCTGGATCCTTAACCCACCGAACCAGCCATCTTTCTACTGCCCATTTTTAAACTAGGTGTTTTTCTGATGTTGTATGAGTTCTTTGTATATTTTGGGTATTAATCCCGCATTAGATATATTGTTTGCAAGTATCTTTTTCTATTCAGTAGGTAGCTTTTTTGTTTTTTGACAGTGTCCCTCACTGTGCAAAAGCTTTTTATTTTTATTTTTTTGTCTTTTTGCCTTTTCTAGGGCCGCACCCGCAGCATATGGAGGTTCCCAGACTAATGTCTAACAGGAGCTGTAGCTGCCGGCCTTCGCCACAGCCACAGCAACGCGGGATCCGAGCTGCGTCTGCAACCTACACCACAGCTCACGGGAATGCCGATCCTTAACCCACTTAGCGATGCCAGGGATCGAACCCGCAACCTCATGGTTCCTAGTCGGATTCATTAACCACTGAGCCACAACGGGAACTCCTCCATTTGTTTATTTTTGCTTTTATTTCCCTTATCTGAAGAGACAGATTCAAAAATAAAAAATAAAAAAAACTAAGACCGATGTCAAAGGGTGTCCTGCCTGTTTTCTTCTAGAAGTTTCATGAATGTTACATCCTTTTAAATTTGTTTCTGTGCATGGTGTGAGAAGAGGCTGTGGATTCTTTTGCATGTGGCCAGTTTTCCCAACACCATTTTTTTTAATTTTTATTTTTTTATTAATGAATTTCATTACATTATAGGTGTACATTATAGGTGTACAACAATCATCACAATCAAATTTTATAGCATTTCCATCTCAAATCCTCAGTGCACACCCCCACTCCCAACCTGTCTCATTTGGAAACCATAAGTTTTCAAAGTCTGTGAGTCAGTACCTGTTCTGCAAAGAAGGTCACTGTGCCCTTTGTTTAGATTCCACATGTAAGTGATAGCATTTGATGTTGGTGTCTCATTGTCTGACTTCACTTAACATGATAATTTTTAGGTCCATCCACATAGCTGCAATTGCCACTATTTCTTTCCTTTTCATGGCTGAGTAATACTCCATTGTGTATATGCACATCTTCTTCATCCACTCCTCTGTCGATGGACATTTAGGTTGTTTCCATGTCTTGGCTATTGCATGGAGTGCCGCAGTGAACACTGGAGTACATGTGTCTTCTTGAGTCATGGTTTTCTCTGGATAGATGCCCAGGAGTGGGGTTCCTGGGTCAAATAGTAATTCTGTTTTTAGTTTTCTGAGGAATCTCCATACTGTTTTCCACAGTGGTTGCACCAATTTGCATTCCCACCAACACTGGAATAGGGTTCCTTTTACTCCACACCCTCTCCCACACTTATTGTTTGTAGACTTTTTGATGATGGCCATTCTGGCCCATGTGAGGTGGTATCTCGTGGTTTTGATTTGCATTTCTCTAATAATGAGTGATGATGAACATCTTTTCATGTGTTTTTCGGGCATCTGAATGTCTTTGGAGAATTGTCTGTTTAGATCTTCTGCCCAGTTTTTGATGGGATTGTTTGTTTTTTTGGTATTGAGCTGTAGGAAGGGTTTATAAATTTTGGAATTAATCCCTTGTCAGTCAATTCATTTGCAAATATTTTCTCCCATTCTGTGGGCTGTCTTTTCGTTTTGTTTAGGGTTTCCTTTGCTGTGCAGAAACTTTTAAATTTAAGTCCCATTTATTTTTGTTTTTATTATCATTACTCTAAGAGGTGGATCTGAGAAGATGTTGCTGTTGTTTACGTCGGAGTGTTTGGCCTATGTTTTCCTCTAAGAGTTTCTTAGTATCTGGTCTTATATCTGTGTCTTCAATCCATTTTGAGTTTATTTTCGTGTATAGCCAACACCATTTATTGAAGAGGGTCTTTTCCCCACTGAATAACTTGCCTCCTTTGTACTGGCTTTATGATGTTTACATTTTTCCCACTAACTTCTGCTTTGCCTTCCATTTGGGGAAGATTTAATTTGCTGTTCTTTCTCTCTCTCTCCTTTTTTTTTTTGGCTAAGTCTGCAGCATGGATAAGTTCCCAGGCCAGGGACAGAACCCCATGCCAGAGCAGTGCCCCTAACCGCTGTAGAAGAATGCTAGATTCTTAACCTTTAGGCAACCAGGGAACTCTTCCTTTTCCTCTTTAAAGAAGTGCTTATTTTAGCTCCTTTTAAAGCTGTTCCTCTGACTTAATAAAAGGGTTCAAGGCTATAAACTTCCCAAGTATTGTTTTAACAACACTCCTCAAATTTGATATAAATCTCATTGATGAATTAAATATTTCATATTTTCTATTGTGCTATCGCTAATCTGCTTTATTTTGAAGTTTATTCCTTTTGAAATATATGCTGATATTTTTCAGTTTTTCTTCTTGAGACTGTTTTGGTAAGATGCCTGATCTGTTGTCTCATCTGCAAATTTACTGATATAAACTGTTAACGTTCTAAACTCTGCTCTGTCCGCAGTTATAGGTGTTCTTGTTTGTTCCTAAAACTGTATGAGCTCTTTTCTTGGTCATTTGATTTTATTGTTCCTACTGCGTTTTCCATTTCATCGATTTCTATGCAGTTTTTCTCTAGTATCCTGACTTTATTATTTCTCTCACCAGTTGAATGTTAGTATTTCCTTTTCTTTTTTGGCCTCCCTGTGGCATACAATTGCCCAGGCACGGATCAGATCCGAGCCACAGCTGCGGCAACGCTAGATACTTTAGTCCACTGTGCCAGGCAGGGGACTGAGCCTGCATCCTGGCACTGCAGAGACACTGGGGATCCAAAAATTTCATAAATTTTTTCTCTTGTGTTGCAGATATGCACTATTTGCAGAGTATGCAGAGTTCTACAAATTTTCAATAGATCAAATCTGACCTTGTGGGTAGTTTCTTTTTTTTTTTTTTTTAAGCTTCTTGGTCTCCCAGGTATATTAAAATATCCACTGTGATGGTGACTGGCAGTTTCTCCTGGTCCCCTGAACTTTTGCTTTGCGTTTCTGAAGTTATCTCACAGCAGACAAACTTAATCTTCTACCGTTATCTAGTGACCCTTGTTAAAACAGCAGCTATCACCACAGTTGAAGTCTACTCACACAGCTACAGGAGCTTCCTCTGGTATTTCTCTGGTCTTTTTCATCTTTAGGTTCTCAACGTTTCTCTAGCTTTGTTTTAGATGCACTTCCTTAAAAAGTACATAGCAGATTGTCTAATGACCCAAGATCTTTTGCAGAAGAAAATCAACACACTTAGACCTGGATTTATCTCTACCATGTTATTTAGCCCTCTTCTGCCCTATCCACTTTTTCTGGTATATTTGTTCATTGCTTGTTTTCCTCATTTCCTTTTTGCCTCATCATATACTACTGGAACATATATTAATTTTCTTCTTTTATAGAGGCAGCTCTTCAAATCAAGTTCTCACTTAAGTCTAAAGATGATCCATATCTTTATTCTCCTTGAGAATAATGCAAGCTATTAGACTGATATAATTTAAATTATCTACCTTCTGTGCAGGCCTACAGGCAATTGGATACCTAGAATTTTTACTTTATATAGAGTTTTTTTCCTTCTACAGACACTGTCTTACACTACCACTACTTCTTTAGACTTACTTAAGTGCTTACTATCTACTATTACGTCTTATATTTCAGACTCTGAGATAATATTCCTCTTCCTTGAGTATACATTTGTATTTATTTATTCTTATTTTTTATTACGGTCGCACCCACAGCATATAAAAGTTCCCAGGCTAGGGGCTGAATTGGAACTGCATCTGCCGGCCTACACCACAGCCACACCAGATTCAAGCCACATCTGCCACCTACACCACAGCTCACAGCAACACCGGATCCTTAACCCACTGAACAGGGCCAGGGATCAAACCCACATCCTTATGGATCCTAGTCAGGTTCATTACTGCTGAGCCACAGCAGGAACTCCTAAAGTATACATAGTTTCTTTAGTGAGGTAATTTTTGTGGTACATTCTCAGTTGCCGTTCATCCGAAAATAATTATTTCATTTCATTCTTAGATAATCCATACAGAAAAGTAGTCTGCATCAAAAACTCTTGGAATGATGTTAACACCCAGCATATAAGAGCTGAATGCTAAAACTGTATACATACAACAGAAGTGGTAAGTAAGCGCCATTCCAGTTTTGCATAGCATCCACCAGACTTATCAGATGAATGTCTGAAAAACATCCCCAATTTTTTTTTTTTTTGTCATGCCCGTGGCTGTGGAAGCTCCAGGGCCAGGGATCCAAGCTGCACCACTGCAGCAGCACAGGCCACAGCAATGACAAGCCTGCATCCTGAGCACGCAGTGCCACCACGGGGCTTCTGAAATAACTCTCTTCTCACACACATTTTTGAAGAACTATTGTCACAATGATCTTGAGAAGTTCACCTGGAAAAAATGTATCTTTACAGCCACCACCCCCAGCTTTTTTACAGGTAAACGGGTAAGTATCCTAAGAGTTGTGATCACCCACTCCTGCTCTCCTTCTGGTTCCACCAGCACCCCATCATCTGGTGTCTATGACTCAGAAGGTGCAGCTTCTCCCTTTAGGATTTTGAGTCTTCTTAGAAGTATTGCGTTTTCTACAGTGATCACGAAACCCCACTGGTATAACTTCTAGTTTAAAAGAATTTTTTAGTAACTAGGATTCTTAATTCCTTCCAACATGTCAGATAACAAATCTTTTAAAGATAACTAAGTCTTTGGTCTGACACACTAATATATAATTGATAATTTAAGTTAATATAAAAGTTCATTATTTTTTAATCATGTTCCCGAAGAATAAGTTATAAATCTGCGAGTAACAGTTCATTAAATTAGCACTTCATTTCTACAGAGGAGGAATGGAAACTTCTATCACGTTCAAGGCCAGAATTCTGCCAAGAGTTGCTGAGTTTTTCATAAACACATGTAATACACACCTGAAGCTTGATAGGGAAGGTAACATAATTTTCGTATCTTAATAGTTAAAAGGAGAAGCCCTCTCAAGTTCAGCAAGAGACTGTCAATCTTTGTTTTTTTGGGTTTTTTTATGGCTGAACCTGCAGCATATGGAAGTTCTCAGGTTAGGGGTCGAATCGGAGCTGCAGCTGCAGGCCTACACCACAGACACACTGGATCTGAGCCACGTCTGCAACCTACATCATAGCCTGTGGCAACATCAGATCCTTAACCCACTGAGCAAGGCCAGGGATCCAACCCACAACCTCATAGACACTATGTTGGGTTCTTAACCTGCTGAACCACGATGGCAACTCTGAGATTGATCATATACTTTTTTGTCTTTTGTCATTTTAGGGCCAAACCTGCGGCATATGGAGGGTCCCAGGCTAGGGGTCTAACAGGAGCTGTAGCCGCCGGCCTTCGCCACAGCCACAGCAACGCGGGATCCGAGCCACGTCTGCAACCTTCACCACAGCTCACGGCAACGCCGGATCCTTAACCCACTGAGCAAGGCCAGGGATTGCTCATGGTTCCTAGTCGGACTCGTTTCTGCTGCGCCACGACAGGAACTCTGATCACATACTCTTATCAGGGAGAAAAATAAGTATTTTCCAACATACAAATGTTTTATAAATTACTTATGTGAAACATGCATTCCAGGTAATAAAATACACAAAAACAAACCAAAAAAAGGATGAATTATGGATTAATAAGTAAATATTTTAAATATATTAATGGCAAGATGACATTTATTGAGGGGATACGGGTAAGTGGGTGTGAACAACAGTAATGGGACCCCGTGTAATTGAACTTGACTGCCAATGAAGACACCACGGCGTGACTGAAGAACAAATACTGGGACTAGACAATACAAATACTGGGACTAGAGGGGCTGTTAGGCTGAGGACTTTTCATTGTTTGCCAACGGTCTGGTTCCCCCTTGACCCACAACAGAAGTAGCTCCTGGATCGGGATTTGTTTTTTAGGGAGACAAGACCCGAGGCCTCCCGCGGGGAAGCGAGAGGGAAGGACGAAGACAGCGAACTGTGTGTTAAGTGAAGAGATCGCTGCTGTAAGCCACCGGGGGTCAAGTCCCACAGGGAGCGCCCACCTGAGGAAGTGGGAGCACTGATCTACTAATCCCGGCCCTCGCGGGTTAAGGACTGCCCCGCGTGGCCCACACACAGCCCCACGGGTTCTGGCATCCAGAAGACACCCCCAGAGGTCTTTGGTTTGGGGAACTGCAGCTAAGCCAGAGGCCAGTACAGACGACACAGGCTACACCTGCTGCGCCTGCACTGTGAAGAGGATCCTTACACTCTTGAATCTATTAGATGAGTCAATGTATAGTAGGTTACATATGAATAAATATACCTGTGAGAACACACTGTCAATCTTTTCCACCTTCCCCAGAGAACAGCTCAAATATGTATGTAACACAAGGCAATCTGATCTAGAGGTTGAGCGAGTGCCAGGGTCCATCTGAATATCAAATATTGATATAATTTAATCTTTATTAGATTAAAATGTATAAACTGAAATCCTGAACTTTTCTTCCTCCTCCACAACGCACTACCCTGCAGGTTCCTTGAGATGGATGCTCGCCTTTCCGGCCATTGCTGGACCAAAGGACATGGAGCTTTGTCCAGCTCTCAGCTGGAAGCAGTGCATTCCAGGGCACCTCTGCCCTGTCCTAAATGGGTAAGAAAACACCAGGAACACACAGCTCTAATACGGTTTTAGCATTCGTCTATCACTTAACAAGAGGGAGATGAAAACGTCAATCTTTACAGAATTCCTTGAATGGGTATTTATTTCCCTAGGTTTTAAAAATTAAACAGAAACCCAACCACAATGTGGCTCCATCTTGGAACTGGTGTAACTCAGATCAAAATGCTCTGACTTTCCACAGTCTCTGGTGTGAGAGGCAGATGGGTAGGCTCCTTGTTTTCATCCCTTTTACAGAAGTAACAGCTCTACAGAAACATTTTCCAAATTCACAACTTCTTAAGGGAGTTACACATGCAAAATCAGAAATGCATTTCAACTTTCCTAAATAAGTATTTAACTGAACTCCAGAAATGTGACACAGTTATAAAACTCCATTTTATTTGGACTGAAATGTGCATCTTAGTTTTAAAACAAATTAATATACAATTTAATTGTTATTATCACTTTGAATAATCTTCAACGACCGGAAACAGAATAGTCTGAGGTTTTGCTTTATCAGTTTAAGAAATCCGTTCTGCATAGAAATAGTTATGCTAAATTCCCTTAAAATTTAAAACTTTAGAATCAAATCATTTTAGCCTATTAAAGACTTTTAAATCTGCATATTATCCTACAAAAGACTATTTTATGAGACACATCAACAAAACTCAACACCACTTTCTCCAATAATAAAGAAGAGTTTTTTTAAACTGTTACTTTTTAAGTGACGTGAAACTAAAGAAAATCTGCTGCTGGTATTAGAATCATCTTCTTTGGAGAAAAACACCCTATGCTTTACCAGTTGCTGCCAGGCTTTACAGAGGTAGGGCCTATAGTCTATGTCCCCATCGCTTGCGAGATTAAAGGCACAGGAAGGCCCTTCTGCTGAGTGTGAGGTTTTCTGCATTATACTCTGGGTTGTTGCAAAAAGCACCAATCGATACTCATTGACAAGCTTCTCTAAGAGCTGAGAGCATTTCTTCAGAGTCAACTCCTGTAAGTTAACACTCTCCCCGCCATTGACACGGTCTATCCAGTAAAAAGCCGACAAGCTATCCAAAATCAAAACGCAGACAGAGGGATGACTACAAAACAGACTTTCTAGAGAGTACAGCGTGAGGAGCAATTGGGAGCTACTACTGCAGTGCACCAAGAAAAATCTTCCAAGGCAGTATTTCATTACTTCCTCCGAACTCTGGGACAGTCTGTGCTCAAGAACTGTAACAAGCCGAAGCAGGTCAAAGTGGTACTCTGTATCGATAAATAAGACTTCTACTTCCAGTCCACCTTCTGACTTTGGAAGGATACATCGTGCTGTTAAGTGATAAAGCATTTCTGTCTTTCCTGTTCCTTCTGGACCATGAAATTCAACAATATCACCTGTGTAAAATGTAAGAATGTCAGTCAAAACCCAGCAGCACAGTAACGGTAGGGGCTACAACGAAATGCCTGCAAAAATGTTTAAAAGACATTTACCGAAAATTTTTTCTTCTGAAAGAAAATCTAAATCCATTTGCTAAAATGGATTCATATAAGCAAATACAAATAAATAAGGACATTAAATCATTAAATTTCACCTCTGAGAAAGGCACTGGCTATTAATTAGCACCAAGAAGATTTGAGAAACGAAATGACACAGTGTTGAAACGGGCCTAAGGGGACCCCCTGGACACACTCCCACACATCCTCACACTCAACTGGGTGACATCATAGTGTGAGGAACAAAGTGCCGCGGGCCGGGGTCCTTTAAAAAGCTACTGATGACTGCTACACACCATTTCTAGTAGCCGGTTATCCAATATCCATTTCCTCCTTTTTCCTTAAGTATAAACCCCATTTGGTGGGAAAAGCAACGAGCCCGGCTCAAACCCTTCCCGGTCTTCCTTGCCAAGAGGGGTCAAGGAGACCCAGGTGGGTGTCTGCGGCTCTAAGTTTGCTGTCCGACACGGGTGCCACTTCTGCTCTGCCGCTCCCTTCTCTGGATGACAGGTACACACCAAGGAGGACAGACCCTAAAGAGGGTGGGGCAGGCAGACAGGAGGGCCCAGGACTGGGAGGACAATGCGGGAGCACCGCTTCTGCTCCACGCGGTTGTAACAATCCCTAATCAGGGCTTCGCTGGGCTGCTGGCATTGTGGGTGGGCCAGTTCCTGACTGCGCGGTTTTATACACGGGTAGTAAGAGCCTACAGTGCTCAGGTGAGCCCTTCGTGAGAGCCCCTCTGCGCATTTCCACGCTGTCTTCAGCTGCTTCTGCCACGGGAGTGTCTCTTGTTGAAAGGCCATCTGCACTGTGCCTTCTCTTCCTAGCACTGTAAACAGAGGCAACCACTCTGAACTCTGAAGACGTCATCTCTTTCTATGTAGGTTCCATAACCCACAATAACTTGGTCACTGGTGACAGCACACATTAAATAAAACACCTGGGAAATTGGCCTCCAGAGCTTTTTGAAATCCATTCTACACAGCAGCCTTCCAATTCTTGTTTGTTTGCCATTTAATTTATGGCTCAATTACATAACTGGAAACACTGTGTTAAAAATGCAGATTCTCAGGCTCCAAACAAACTACAAAGTCTGAGAATCCAGTTACTTTATTTCCTCTTATTACTAACAAACCCTTGTATGTTGGAACATTCACAAACAATATATAAGAAATCTAGCAATTTGCTCCTATACTGTATTTACAGTAGTATAAAACCTTAGCTAATTTCCACTACAATCTTATATACATTTTGCAATTCAAAATGTTAATTTAAAAGATTCCCCCACCCCTCCCCTCCAAGATTCCTGCCTCAAGGAATAAAGCTGTTTTCACATTAACAACTGTTATGGATGCTCTTATTAAAAGCTAACATAGTGATTAAAGCTGTATTCAACCCAGATGTTCAGGTTACTCTCACCTACTCTACACCTGAGCAGCTAAGCGGAAATCCTCCCCCGCCCCCAAATAAAAGCCTTTTATTGCCCCGCATCAGACAGAGAACAAACCACACACTAGATGGAGAAACATCACCACTGGACCGATACTCATGTTAGTTAGTTAGGATGGCTGAAAGCACAGCCCAGCAAGCGTTATCTGGAAGCACCACTTCCAGAGGCCATGATGGGCCACGGAGAAACACACTGCGAGACCAGCCAGCAGACCACCAAGCCACGCTCTCTCCTTCCCCGCAGGGGCTGCTGGGCAGCGGTCAACCTTTCTTCAGGGCTTGACAAACAAAAAGGCAAGACTTCATACCACACTGGAGCCTCACACCACCCGAGGTGGGAGAAGCAAACTTTATCATCTTCCATCATCACACTTAACCTACTGCAGAATTTTTGACGATTTACTCAATTACGTTTCCTGTTCACTACTTTTGTCCCCAGCACAGGCACAGCACCTTTTTTTTTTTTTTTTTGTCTTTTTGCCTTTTATGTAGAGCTGCACCTGCGGCATATGGAGGTTCCCAGGCTAGGGGTCTAACAGGAGCTGTAGCCTCCGGTCTTCGCCACAGCCACAGCAACGCGGGATCCGAGCCGCGTCTGCCACCTACACCACAGCTCACGGCAACGCCGGATCCTTAACCCAGGGATCAAACCCACAACCTCATGGTTCCTAGTCGGATTCGTTAACCACTGAGCCACGAAGGGAACTTCAAGCGCAGCATCTTTTGAATGTACTCCATCAGAATGCTTTCTTCTTAAGAACTTTATTAAAGAAATCTAAAGAATGAAAGTGGGAGTTCCCGTTGTGGTTCAGTGATAACGAACCTGACTAGTATCCATGAGGACATGGGTTTGATCCCTGGCCCCGCCCAGTGGGTTAAGGATCCGGCGTTGCTGTGCGCTGTGGTGTAGGCTGGCAGCTTAGCTCCAATTTGACCCCTAGCCTGGGAACCTTCATATGCCATGAGCGCAGCCCTAAAAAGACAAAAAAAAAAAAAGAAAAAAGAAAAAGAATCAAAGTAGAAGTTTTCATTTGGTGACGATTAAACATCCAAAAGTCCGTTTTGGCACGGGGCCTTGTGAAAGGAAGCAGGGACAGCAGGGAGCCACAGGTGGGAGCGCAGCACCGGTCAGCAGCCAGCAGGTGCGAGGGCCAGGGATCAAGGTCTGGGACGAGGGACCAACAGAGGACAGGCCAGAACAGGAACCAACTGCCCAGTGCCGGTGTGGCCCCTACGGCTGCCCCTGGGCACAGACAAACTGCCACTTCATCTCCATCGAGTCTTCCGCCCCTTTACTCATTCAGAAGGTAAGTTAAACTGAAGTTCACAGAGACTGGCCAGAAGCACCGTTATAAATCAAATACACAGGCAAAGTACTGATCTTCATCTCACATAATCATGTAACTATCCTAACAAAAGCTTAGCTTTCAAAACGGTATGTTAAGATGTTATCTCTAGGTGCCACAAATAAATACATCCCACAGCCACTAGGAGTTAAGGTTCATGACAGTAATAAGAGGCTGGGTAGAGTGATCCAGGAGTAAACTACATAGAGACAGAGAACAGAAAACTCTTTGGGGGTGGGTGAACCTAAAATTAAGACAGAGGACTGAAACTCAATTCTTGGGCTATATCCACAGTTGGAGGAGTCAGCATAAAGACAGACA
Source organism: Catagonus wagneri (assembly GCA_004024745.2). Classification (NCBI taxonomy): domain Eukaryota; kingdom Metazoa; phylum Chordata; class Mammalia; order Artiodactyla; family Tayassuidae; genus Catagonus; species Catagonus wagneri. The sequence goes on from PVHT021183644.1 coordinate 274,063, forward strand.
AAACAGAAATTTAATAGGAAAATTCTGAGGAAAAAACTACACAGAACACAAAAAAGGCTTCAAGAAAGTGAAATATATTAAATAATACTGAATGCAGCAGCAAAGTTCTAAAAGTTAAAAAATGGCAGGGGAGAAGTGGCAACACCGAACCGGTCCGGGATGGTAACCTTGAAGCAATAAATATGTGATTTGCAAAAACGCATTTAATATAAATATTATCTTATGAGCCAAGCTTTAAAAACTGAGACATCAGGACTTCCCTGGTGGCTCAGTGAGTTAAGGATCCAGCATTGTCACTGAAGTGGCTCTGGTTTGATCCCTGGCCCAGGAACTCCCACAGGCTGCGGGAGTGGCCATACAAAACCAAAACCCGAGACACCCAGGAGACAGACTGAAAAGGCACCAGAGGGGCAGGCGCTGCCTGCACGGCCCGAGCAGGAACAGAAGCAGACGAGGACTGGCAGTCTGGGAGGAACCAGAGGAAGGACACGACACTTCAGGCTCATTCAAAAAGTAAAACAATTCCAACTGCTTCACGTGGCCAGAGTCAAATGAAGACAATTTAGTAAGAGAACTGTAACCTGTTCTGAAGTAAAAAAGGCGGGCTCCGCGGGGAGACAGAAATGCATGGTGCTGGTCAGAGCGTAACTCTGTGGTTTTATCTCCGGATGTTTTCTGGAATTCTCAGAGCTGGGAAAAAAATGAAAGTGGCTCTGCCAAGTATTTTCTTGGCAAGAGAGGTGGTGCGTAACTGGGAGTAAGGCTTTGGGAGCACCTTCCTACACGGCTTAACGAGCTTCCTGAATATCCGTGCGTTAACTAAGAAGCAGCCAGCACAGCGTATACATGGAGGCCCTAGATCCTTGGTTCAGCACAGATTAAACTGGGGCCAAGTTTAGGTCTGGCCAAGGAATTATTAGATAAAAATACTCCTCTCCTTTTGCAGATTTATAGCGAAGCAGGTAAAAAGGTCATTTATAACACCTGGGTAAGTAAAACCTGCAAACTTGGAAATTACACATGAATATTATCACTCAGGTCTTGAACTAGAGTCCCTACAAACACGTTTAATGGAATTCAAGTCAGTTGCATTGATTTTACAAACACTTTACTGTCTAATCGTTAGGATCAAAAAGCATAGCAAACGTGACCTTCTACAGTGGAGATACGGCCCTGCTAACTGCACTGGAAGTCACTCTCTCACACGGTCTTCAAGCTGTTACAAAAAGTCCCACCCTCTTCCAAAGTACTGACTATGACAACTTGTAGTCAAAGAAAAAAACAACCCCCAAAAAACTCCTCTACAGTATGACACTTGACAAATTAAACTAAATCAGAAAATCTGGATGGTTTGGCCTTGATAGTTACTCTCACAAATAGAATGCCGTAAGGGTTTGGGTAACAGATTGTCAGAGTGAGTTTACGAATCTGAAGAGCCTTCAAAATAAGGAAAAGAAAGAAAAGCAAAAAATATATACCATCTTGGTACCAACGTACTAATTGTATAACAAATATGTTGAATTTGCAGATTACAATCATTACAGTACTGAAAAGGTAATGAGTTTATATGTGGTACTGAATAACTACCATTCAGAAAAAGCATTAAAAATATGTTCACAACAGCATTAGACTTCTGTAACCCCCAAATCTCTTACTGCTTCAACTTGAGCTTGCCTGTAAGTTTTTGATAAACCGCCATTGCGCCAATGAGCACTCATCTGACTAGATTCACAGCTCTAAGATTTATCAGTTTTAAGTAAACGTTTTTGTTTGTGACTGAACATAATGCTGTTTTTTAAGTTTCTATAAATGGAATATTCAAATGTATAAGTTGTGCTACACCCCAGGTTCTTTTGTTCTTTGGGTTTTTTTGCTTCTTGGGGCCATACCCAAAGCATATGGAAGTCCCCTGGTTAGAGGTTGAATTGGAGCTACAGCTGCTGGCCTACACCACAGCCACAGCAATGCCAGATCCAAGTCTTATCTGCAACCTACACCACCGCTCATGGCAATAATGGATCCTTATGCCACTTAGCGAGGCCAGGGATCGAACCCGCATCCTCATGGGTACTAGTTGGGTTTGTTACTGGTGAGCTACAACAGGAACTCCTCAACCCAGTTTTTAATACCAGTTTTATAAGGTTCAACTTAGTAATATTCTTTCTGATAAAATAAAGAGTTCAATCTTCTAATATGTTTGATCAAAATTCGTCATTTAGCATTCATAGTTTGGATTTTTCTTTTGGCTAACAGATCTGCTCTACAGGAAATACTAAAGGGAGTCTTGCAGGTTGAATGAAAGAACAGTAGCAGAAATTAACTTAAATCCGAACGAGTAAATAAAGAACACAGGTAAATGTAACTACAAAGGTAAATATAAAAGAGAGCACAAATGCCTTACATCTGTAATTCTTTTTTCATCTGATTTAATGGAAAAGTGCATTAAGTAATTTTAGTGATTTTAACTAAGTAATAAAAATGTGAAGTGTGTTTAAGGGCATACAAAGTACAAACATGTAAATTATAACAGTGCAGAGGGAAGGGGTGGAATGGAGCTATATAGTAACAAGGCTTTTATAAAATATTGAAATTCAGGCGGTATTTAACCCAAGTTAGACTGATATAAATTAAAATTTTAATTTAATCCTTAGGGTAATCATGAGATAAATAATTCAGGGGGAAAAAAAAGTTAATGACAAGGAACTGAAATGGTACACTGGAAATATCTACTTAACACAAAAGAAGACAGTAAAAGAGTTCCCGTCGTGGCGTAGCAGTTAATCCGACTAGGAACCATGAGGTTGAGGGTTCGATCCCTGACCTTGCTCAGTGGATTATTTTATCAATCTGGTGTTGCCGTGAGCTGTGGTGTAGGTCGCAGATGCAGCTTGGCTCCTGCGTTGCTGTGGCTGTGACTCTGATTTGACCCCTAGCCTGGGGACCTCCATATGCCGCAGGTGTGGCCCTAAAAATAAAAAAAAGACAGTAAAGGAGGTATGAACAAAAAAGACACACATAAAAAAGCCAAATGGCAGTCATAAACCTTTTCTTAACCAATAATAATAAACAATTAAATAGTCCAAACAAAAGGCAAAGACTGACAAAACAATAAAAAAACATGATCCAACCGCAGGTTGTCTCTAACAGGCACACTTTATATCAAGCCTCAGGTTGACAGTAGGACAGAAGAAAAAAATCTCATGCTGACAGTACTAAAAGAGAGCTGAAGTGGCCATACTATGATAGACAGAATATACTTTAAGACAAAAATGGTTATTAGAGACAAAGAAGAACATTTTGCTTTTTATTGCAGTAGAAGAAACAACAAAATTCGCCATCTTACCTTTTTTTTTTTTTTAAGGCTGCACCTGCAACATACGAAGTCCCCAGGCTAGGGGTCAAATTGGAGCTCCAGCTGCCAGTGTACGCCACAGCCACAGGAACGTCAGATCTGAGCCACATCTGCGACCTACACTGGCTCATGGCAACACCAGATCCTTTAACCCACTGAACGAGGTCAGGGAATGAACCCGCTTCCTCATGGATACTAGTCGTGTTCTTAACCCGCTGAGCCACAACAGGAACCCCCACCTTATGCATTTTAAGTGTACAGTTCAGTAAAGTACATTCACACTGCTGTGAAACAGATCTCCAGAACTTTCCGTCTTGCAAAGCTGAAAATCTGTACCCATTAAACAACAACTCTTTCCTTCTCCCCTCTTTCAAGCCTCTGGTAACTACCGTTTCACTTCCCATTTCTATGAACTTGACCATTTTAGATACCTCATATAAAGGGAATCAGAAAGAATTTTTCTTTTTGTGACGAGCTTATTTCACGTAGCATGTCCTCTGAGCTACTGCGAATAGTGCTGCTATAATCCAGGTGTACAAGTATTTGTTTAATACTCTTTCAATTCTTTTGGATATATACCCAGAAGTACAATTGGTGGGTTCTATTTTTTATTTTCTGAGGAACCTTCAAACTGTTTTCCAAAATGGTTGCATCATTTTACAATCCCATTAACAAAGCATGATCTGTACACCACCTCACCAACACCTGTTGTTTTGCTTTTTGATCGTAGCCATCCTCATGTCACCTCATGTGAGGTGACAAAGAAGGGCACCTGATAAATGGTAAATAAGTCAATCCATCAATGATACAATAATGATAATAAATGTGCATGTAACCTGCAAAAACTGACAGAATCAAAGGAAAAACAGACAAATCGCCCTTATTTGAAGACTTCAATACCCCACTTCCACTAGTGGGTAGAACAACTAAACAGAAGATCAGCAAGGAAACAGAACACGTGGGTAACACTAAAACCCAACTGGAACTAAGAAGCATCAATAAAACTCTTGCCCCAGCTGTAGTAGAATAACATTCTTCTCCAGTGGACATGGAACATTCTCCAGGATAGACCATATGTTGGCCATAAAACAAGTCTCAATAAATTTAAATAGATTGAAATGACAGAAGTATGTTCTCTGATCAGAAAACACTGCAAACAGAATTAGTTACAATAACACCAAAAGCTATAAATCGTCTTAACTGTGGATTAGGAAATGGCTTCTTAGCTATCATACCAAAAACATGAGCAAGAAAAAAAGTGAAGCTGGGAGTTGCTGCTGTGGTGTGAGGGGATGGGCAGGGGCTCCGTAGAGCCGGGACTCAGCCCAGCACAGTGTGTTAAGGATCCAGTGTGGCCACAGCTGTGGCACAAGCCTCAACTGTGCCTCGGATCTGATCCCTGGCCTGGGAACCCCATATGCCACAGTGAGACCAAAAAAAAAAAAGGTAATTTGGTGGACTTCATGAAAAGTGATAACTTTGTGCTTCAGTGGAGAGCAACAAGATAGTGAAAAAACAACCTACAGAATGGAAGAAAATAGTTCTTGTCGTGGCTCAGCAGTAACAAATCCAACTAGTATCCATGAGGACTTGGGTTCGATCCCTGCCCTCACGCAGTGAGTTAAAGATCTAGCGTTGCCGTGAGCTGTGGTGAAGGTCACAGATGCGGCTCAGGTCCCGGCTTGCTGTGACTGCGGCATAGGCGGGCAGCTGCAGCTCAGATTTGACTCCCAGCCTGGGAACTTTTACATGCTGCAGGTGCAGCCCTAAAAAAAAAGCAAAAAAAAAGGGAATGGAAAAGGAGTTCCCGTTGTGGCTCAGTGGTTAATGAATCCAACTAGGAACCATGAGGTTGCGGGTTCGATCCCTGGCATCACTCAGTGGGTTAAGGACCCGGCGTTGCCATGAGCTGTGGTGTAGGTCGCAGACGCAGCTCAGATCCCACATTGCTGTGGCTCTGGTGTAGGCTGGTGGCTATAATTCCAATTAGATCCCTAGCCTGGGAACCTCCATATGCCAGGAGTGCAGCCCCAGAAAAGGCAACAACACCAAAAAAAAAAAAAAAAGGGAGAAAATATCTGCAAATCATGTATTTGATAAGGACTTGTATCTGGAACATATAAAGCACTCTTACAACTCAATAATAAAAAGACAACCCAATTTTGTAAATGGGCAAGAGATATGACCTTTCTTCAGATTACATATACAAACTGCCTAAAAGCACATGTAAAGATCCTTAACCCCGTTAGCCATTAGGGAAATGTAAATCAAAGCCACAATGGGGTATCACTCCAAAATCACTAGGAAGGCTATAATCAAAAAGACAATAACATGTTAGCAGGACGTGGGGAAATTGGAACCATTATACACTTCACCGACGGTGGCAAGTAAAATCTGGCAATTCCCAAAGCACCTGCTTTGGAAAACAGTCTGGCAATCTCACCAGAGATTAAACAGAGTTACCATACCACCTAGCAGTTCCTCTTGTAGGTTTTACCCAATAAAACTGAAAACACATCTCCACAGAAAAACTTGCACACGCACACAAAATAATCATAGCAGCATTATTCATAACAATCAAAAAGTAGAAACAACCTAAATGCCCATCAACTGATGGATACAATAGAATATTCTTCAATAAAAAGGAATGAACTACTGAGGCATGCTACAATACGGCAAATCTTGAAAAGCAAAGTGAAAAAAGTCAGTCACAAATGACCACATCTTGTATGATTTCCAATTACATGAAATGCCCAATAAAGGCAAATCTACAGAGGCAGAAAGTGGACGAGCTGCTGCCTGGAGCGGAAGGACGTATAGGGGGGCGGAGGGGAGGGGTGACTCCTAATAGGTACAGGTTTCTTTTTGGGATAAAGAAAATATTCCAGAATTGACTGCGGTGACAGATGCGTAAGTGTGTGAACTGTACCCTTAAATGGGTGAACGTTTTCTCTTTACGCCATTCCATTAAAAAAGACCTACATGACCTTTTGAGTTCCCCTAGTGTAGAAGTGCAAGTGACGCGTGGGTACCCATTTCCCTCTTGTGAGGACATTAACAGAACCATCAGGTACCTGAGGACTTTCCTGCGATTCTCAAACTTTGAAAGAATAAAAAATCACAACAAAACGCCCACAAGTGCTGTGCTGGGGTTCGAGGTCGTTCTGAAGATCTACTGCACACACACCAAACTTCATCTCATCTGACACAAATAACGAGGGCTTCAAAGTGTCCTGTCACCACCTCTCTCAGTTTTTAACCTCACAACTTAACCTCTCTAGGCTCTTGCTACAAGTGTGCGTGTGTGTGTGTGTACACACATGAATATGTATCGGAGAAAAGCCTGTTTTATAGAATGTAACTTATGACCCTCTACTCAGCATGAGACCATGTGTTTACCATGCACCGGTGACTCTTCATCAGCAAACAGACAGGGTTCTATTTCTTTCAAGGAACTTCTACCTTCCAGCCGGGCAAGGAGCTTGTGAAAGGGAGAGAGAAAAAAAAAAAAGAGGAAAACTCATTATCTAAAAATAGAAAACCCTAAAGTAACTGACATTTATACAATTTTCCAAAAGCCTTAAGACCTTCGTCCTGCAGCACACAGCAAATGCACAGTTCCAGACACGCGACCAAACTGCTGACAGCATCGCATGGCCCTTCCCTGTTAACAGCCCTCCTTTCACTATACTTACCACGCTTGTCACCAGCTTCTAATCTGTCTGCATGTTACACTGTCAGCTCCTTACCCAGGGGACGGGAGGGGACGGTGGGCAAAGGTGAGAAAGTAAGTTCCCTTGAGAAGCTCCCACCCGAATCTGGGAGGTGACGAGGGCCCAGGCAGGCACACCTGGTGGATGGGACATCAGCCAAGGTGCAAAGCTTGTAAGTGGCACCGTGGGCATGGAAACTGTAAGCAGATGTGGCTGCTAGAGCTCGTGGCACAAACTAGGCAGATGACGAAGCTCTCAAGAGAACAGAAGTCAGATCACAGGAGTGGGTCTTCGATGCCACAGTCAGGAGCTTGCCCTTTGGCCTGGAGATAAGAGGGGGTTTTAAGAAGCAATCTGGGAGTTCCCGTCGTGGCTCAGGGGAAACGAATCTTAATAGCATCCATGAGGACGCAGGTTGGATCCCTGGCCTCGCTCAGTCGCTGGAGGATCTGGCATTGCCTTGAGCTGCAGCACAGGCCAGCAGCTGAAGCTCCGATTCAACCCCTAGCCTGGGAACTTCCATATGCCATGGCTGCGGCCCTAAAAAGAAAAAAATAAAATGTCAAAAAAAAAAAAAAAAAAAAGAAGAAGCAACATGGAACAGTTGAAAGAAGACAGTTGGGACTCCAGAACCTGACCTGCTAGGTCACTTCTCCAGGTCTAAGGTTTCTCATCAATAAAGTGAGCAAAAGAAACAGTATCTCCCTCAAAGGACTGCTGAGGTTCGCTGTGCTGCACGAGCGCCTGGCACAGAGTGAGCGTGAGGTAAGCACGAGCTGGGGTCACCCGCCTTCACACAGATCTCAGTGGCTACTAGAGGATGGATGTGAGAACAGAGCCAGGCATGGAGAAAAGACCGGAGTCCCTCACACTAACCTGGAGGAGGAGGAGTGCCTGTCCCAAAACAGGAGGGGTTGAATCAGAGCAGGGAGAATTCGACACAGGTTGAAATGTCGACATGGGAAATGTAATCAGGGTTGATTCTCAAGGCCCTAAGAAAGAGCACAGATTGGACAACCCTTCTCTGACAACAAAAAAGCATACCAGAAAGGAAAGAAAAGCAGCTACCCTTTGTAAAAAAGTTCCTGCAGTGACAGAAAGCTTTATACATTAATTTGACAAATATTTATTTTGCTTTTTAGGGCCACACCCGTGGCATATGAAAGTTCCCAGGCTAGGGGTCAAACTGGAGCTACAGCTGCGGGCCTAACACCACAGCCACAGCAACACAGGATCCAAGCCATATCTGTGACCTACACCACAGCTCACAGCCATGCCGCATCCTTAAGCCACCGAGGCAGGTCAGCGATCAAACCAGCGGGAACTACTGGCAAATATTTACTGAATTTAATTTAATTTAATTTAATGTACAAAGCACTATTATTAAAAAAAAAAAAAAAGTAAAATTCGGCAGAGCCTCCTTGCCTACCCACTTGCATCTCTCATGAGCATCCATCCTATCCTAATCTATTTCTTCCCATCAAAAAAAAAGTCAAATTCATTTTCAAAGTATGAAAACCATCTATCACTAAGAAATTTCAAAACAATGTCTCTTTTTTTGTTTTGTCTTTTTAGGGCCGCACTCACAGCATATGTCAGTTTCCAGGCTAGGGGTTGAATGGGAGCTACAGCTGCTGGTCTACACCACAGCCACAGCCACGCGAGATCGGAGCCACATCTGCAATCTACACCACAACTCACGGCAAAGCCAGATCCCCGACCCACTAAGTGGGGCCAGGGATCGAACCCGCATCCTCACGGATACTAGGCAGATTTTTTTCCGCTGCGCCACAATGGGAGCTCCCTCAAAACAATGTTTCACGGTGCCCAAAGTAGAGCATACTGAACGGAGGGAGTGGAAGTACCTCTCGGAACTTGGAAATAGATTAGCCCTTACAAATAAAAGGGTAACGTTAACAATTTAAGGAAGTCACTTGATAGGTTGAAGTATCTTCCAAACCTATGCAAAAAATAACCTAAAATGTGGCATAAACCTGTTAGAAAAAGTTAAAATGAATGATGTTGTCCAGATCAGAGGAATGAGTTGAAAGCAGCAAGATACGATCAATCCGGAGTTTCTGCAGGCTAAGAGTAACTCAGGCCAGGGCAGACGGAACCTGCGTTCTGCTCACAGACCTTTTAATCCTTTTAGGGAGGATTAACACATCAGGCAAACAGAGCTCGGTGACAGTAGCTATTGAGATAATTCAACTAGTTCTCTCGATTCTCTAAGCAACCTTTCTGAGCACAAATTTCCTAACTGGGAAAGAATACACAGCGGACACAACAATTTTCATCTATTTGGCAGTTTCACTAATACTGTAAATTAACAGATTTGGCATTTGGTTTGTAAATCAGTATCTGCTAAGTTTTATTATCATAACAATAGCTATGTAACAATGGCTACTATTGTACTTGCTGTAGTATCAGTATGTAGTAATTTATATACATTATCTCTTTTAATTGCCACATTAACTCTATTTGTTATCATTCCTTTTTTTGGCTTTTTTTTTGTCATTTTATGGCCGCACCCGCGGCATGTGGAGGTTCCCAGGCTAGGGGTCTAACAGGAGCTGTAGCCACTGGCCTGCGCCTCAGCCACAGCAACGCAGGATCCGAGCCGCGTCTGCAACCTACACCACAGCTCACGGCAACGCCGGATCGTTAACCCACTGAGCAAGGCCAGGGATCGAACCCGCAACCTCATGGTTCCTAGTCGGATTCGTTAACCACTGCGCCACAACGGGAACTCCATCATTCCTTTTTTTTAGATGAGAAAACTAGCAGATGCCAGAGTCAGGATTTAACTGAGGTCTCCTTGGCTCTCCTCGCCTGGAACCCTTGCCCTGGGCTACAGAGCCTCACAGTCAGTATCACGGAGCCTGACGAATCCGCGTACACGGGTGAAACTGTTTTTGGACCTACTCAGCTGAAGAGCAAGCCCATCTGCGGGCCTCTCCAGATCACTCCCCTCAACACCACAGGGAGTCCCACATGTTTTCAACAGCAGCGTCAGTACTGGAGCGAGTACACAGTCTGCAAAAGAGGTAATTCTCCATTACGCAGATGTGCTGGTAAACATTCAGGCACATCCGGTGTATTCAGTGCTGGGGACAAAGAGACACAGCAGACACGGTTCCTACTCCCAAAGAGCTTAACAGGGAGAGTCCAAAGCTTACAAGAAGTTCAACGCTGTAGGTGCCGAAGAGACATAAACATGGGGCGCTGTGAAGGCATAAAAAAGGGAGCGTCAATTCTAATCCCGGTGAGAGGCATCTTTAATTTTGAAGAAGATTCAGCATATAGCTCTTTCAGGAACATACAAAATGTTCATTGATAGAGAAACACTTTTCTTCTTTCCACCTGAAATGTCCTGCGGTCCAGACAGACTACTGACCACATGAAAATTCTCCACCTTCCTCGTGGCCACCTCCTTCCACGAAGCTGCTCCTATACTGAAGAACACGTCACCAGTGGGTCTCCCTCAGCCGGACCTACGAGCTTCAAAGGAAGGCACCCATGGAGGCTCGCCCAATCCAAAATGCTCTACATCTGGCAGAAACTTAGTAGCTGTCTGTCCAGCTGAACGTAAACAGGTCACAGGTAGGTAGAACTGGGTGAAGGACGGAGAGTAAAAGAGAACCTCCAACTACATATTTTCACATTTGGACAATCAATGCAAATAGATACCAAACAAAAGCCCCTGAGTGTTCTCACAGCTATTATCAAAGTTCCTAATACTCATTAACAAAAGTCTATTTCACAGGCAATCCCTGTTAAGCAAACATCATACAGATGTTCTAAAACATCATTTGGTTATGAAAAAGCTTACACTAGAGCAGGAAGGAGAGCTTAAAGATCAAATTAACCGGAAATGAAAGACATTAAGGCAAATATGTGTATATCATTGTTTCGGCTAAAGGCTCATTTCCCCTGACCTTTGTGATTAAATCTGCCTGTAGACAGAACCCAGCAGCAAGTTTTCAAATCGGTTAAGTATAAAAGTCTCCATCAAGAAGTCAACATTCTAAGCCATCCCCGCCCCCCAACAGGCCTAGATTTTCACCTACAAACCGAATACAATTCTTAGTAGTTTTACTACATGTATGTAGAGGAAATTCACTCCAGGGAAAGATGTGTAACTATAACAAAAAGAGGAAATGGAATGAGCAGGAAGGCAAGGAAAAGCGGCAGCTGTGTTAACATGAACATGATCAAGGCAAACTCTGGCCCTTATCAAGGTCTTCCCTTAAATTAAAGGACTAATTCTTTTTCACTTGTGAAATTAGGCTCCTCTGCCACTCAGAAAATTCTGTTGCCCTTCACGGCAGAGAACTAGGCTTGCTCTTCCTAATGCTTTTGTCTAAATTATATGGAAAAGACAACTGTTACTCAAATACTAAACAGCAAAATTCCATTGTTTCTAAGTATATTCCCCAAAGAGTTACTGCCTTTATAAATAATATTTTGTAAAAAGGAATCATCCTATAAGAAGAAAAGGAAAACAGATATAAAAAGTCAAGTAAAAATTACTATAGAGCCAAATTTTAAGCACTTTTTTTTTTTTTAGGGCTGCACCCAAGGCATATGGAGGTTCCCAGGCTGGGGGTCTAATGTGAGCTATAGCCGCTGGCCGACGCCACAGCCACGGCAATACCAGATCCGAGCCGCGTCTGTGACCTACCCCACAGTCACAGCAACGCCAGATCCTTAACCCACTGAGCAAGGTCAGGGATCGAACCTGCAACCTCATGGTTCCTAGTCGGATTCGTTAACCACTGAGCCACAATGGGAACTCCTCTAGCAGAACTTATAAAGACTGAGTTTTAAATCTGTGACATCCCACAAATTAGTAATTTCATTAAATAAATGTACATTTAAGATTTCACTAGGAAGTTTTATAAGACCATGCTTCAAAATTTTATTTTGACAGAAAAATCAACTGCACTCAAGCTCCCAGAAAGAGACAACAAAGCACAGAATCAAAATTGCAGCCTAGGAGTTCCCGTCGTGGCTCAATGGTTAACAAATCCGACTAGAAACCATGAGGTTCCAGGTTCGATCCCTGGCCTCGCTCAGTGGGTTAAGGATCTGGTGTTGCTGTGAGCTGTGATGTAGGTTGCAGACGCGGCTCGGATCCCGCGTTGCTGTGGCATCAGCTGGCGGCTACAGCTCTGATTGGACCCCTAGCCTGGGAACCTCCACATGCCGAGGGTGTGGCCCTAGAAAAGGCAAAAAAACAAAAACAAAACAAAACTGCAGCTTAGCGCTGTCAGAAGCTCATATACACCCCCATCCCACCCCCATCCTCTTGTACGCGAGGGGAGCCCCTGGTGGATTCTCCCAGCCTCTCATTCTCTGCTCCCCAGGGAAGGAGGGATTTTTCCAGTGGGTTCTTCTGAGAGCAGGAACTAGACACACCTTGAGTAGCCCCTTCCTGGGTCCTGACAGTGCACCTGCAGCGAGTACATACACGTCCTGCTCTTTCTGGTCTAGTGGGAGGGGCACTTAGAACCAAGCATCTGGCAACATTAAGGTCGGTGACAGCCTCGACAGGAGCAGACGCGGTGGAAGATGGAGACAGAAGCAGACGCGGCAGGCTGAAGAGGGAGTGAGATAAGGAAGGGCAGGCAGGCGGCTCGATAACCGCCGTGCTGAGGAGTAAGGGGATGGGGCTGGATGGAGTATCAACGTCCAGGGAAGTTTCATTGGTGGTTTTTATTGTTTTATGTTAGGATGCTGTTGGAAACGACCGGTAAAAAGCCTGCAGATGTAGAAGACAGAGAGGTCACAGGATTGGGACTGTGATAGGAGTGACATGCCTGAGGGGAGGAATGGGCACTGGGACATGGCGGGGGTGTCCAGAGCATAAGCGGAGAGGCTGCCCTTCCTTAGAAGTAGAAATAGTTCTTTTACTTTACAGAAGGAATTCAGAGAAAACCAGTACATATACTTTTATAAATACAGACGATGAAAAAGCAGGAGTTTCTCTATTACTATAAAGTAGACTTCGGGGCAAAGACAAAAACTAGAGACAAAGAGCGCCAGTATAGAATAATAAAAGGATCAACCCACGAGGAAGACACATACACCTAAATGTGTGCATATCAGTGTCTTAAAAAACATGAAGCAAAACTCATACAGATGAAAGGAAAAAACAGATAAATCCACACTTACAGTTGGGATTTCAAAACCCACTTCTCAGCAGCCATGAGACTGACTGGAAGGTGTGGACGACACAACCAACAGGGTCTAGCTCCCACATACAGACACTCCACCCAACAAGAGCAGAATGCACCTTCTATTCAAATGCCCATGCAACATACATTAGGAATGCTGTTTCCTGCAAGGACGTATGATCACATCCCGGGCCACAAAACAAATCTCGATAAATTTAAAGGAACTGAAATCACACAAGTGTGTTTGACTATAATGGTGACAAACTAAGAATCAGTAACTGACAAAAGAAAAAATAAGGAGTTTCTGTGAATTCTTGATTTTTTCAACGACACATAAAGCAAGGCAGAAAGAGGGGAGGAGGAAGGCATAAAATCAATCATTCGAGGATTACTGAGCACCAAGGGTGGGCTAAATATTGTTCTAACTACTGAGACTTAAAGGTGTAAATCCAGAAGAGAATAAAATCCGTGATGGCTCGTGATCCTGAAGTGACGGATGCGGTTATGCGTCAGGAAGAATAAACGGGGCAAAGGAACCAAGGCCAACAGTAGGAAGGACCTCCTTACAGGAGCTGGACGGACAGCTTCTCTAAGTCCGCCTGGGAGTGGAAACTCGCTGCAAGCGAGGAAGGGAGCCACGTCAGTGTCTGAGGGAACAGCAATCCAGGCAAAGCGAGCAGCAAGCGCAAAGGCTTTGAGGCCCAAGCACAGCTGGCACATTCAACAAATCGAGGACAACAGTGTGTCTGAGGAAGAGAGCGGCAGATGAGGTGAGAAAGGCAGACGAGATCAGGGTCACGGGTGGGTTGAAGGGCAGATCATACATCCTTGCAGAAAACAGGATCTGGATTTCACTGTAAAAATACAGGAGTCTCTGGAAAGCTCTGACAGTAGAGTCTGCTCATATTCTGAACGGACCACTCTGGATACTAAGGGGAAAATACATCAGAATAAGTAGGTGTGAACAGGGTGGAGCAAGGGCCGCTTAGGAGGTCACTACAACCAAGTAGGCGGTGGTGATTAGGCACAGGAATGGCTGCAGTAAAGGCAGTGAAACGGGTCAGACCCATGATAAACACGGACAGAACTCGCTAACCAATGCAGGCAAATTCAAGGTTTCTGGCTTGAGCAATAGGTGGAACAAAGCCATCATTTAACAAGATGGGTAAGACTTGGGGGAGTACAGCTGGAAGTGAACTTAGAAATCATAATCTGCTGCCCTCATTTTACAAGGTAGAAGCCAAGGTTTAATAACCTACCCGTGTGCAGCAGAAACTAAAGCAGCACTGTCATCAACTAACCACCCTTCAATAAAAAAAAAATTTAAGTTAAAAAAAAAAAAACCCTACCTGAAGTTCTCTTCTGACACAGTGGGCTAAGGATCCAGCATTGTCACTGCAGTGGCTTAGATTCCATCCCTGGCCCAGGAACTTTCACATGCCCCGGGCACGGCCGAAAAACAAACAAACCAAAAAACCACATAAACTTATCCAAAATCACTAAGCTTGCTCCCAGCAAAGCCAAGACTAGAACCATGGTCTTTGAACTTCTGGCCCAGCGTTCTCCATTTCAGCTACCAAGACAATGACATTACAAAACTTCTGGGAGTTTCCATCATGGCACAACAGAAACAAATCCAACTAGTAACCATGAAGAAGTGGGTTCGATCCCTGGCCTCGCTCAGTGGGTCAGAGATCCAGCACTGCCGTGAGCTATGGTGTAGGTGGCAGACACAGCTTGGATCCTGCGTTGTAGTGGCTGTGGTGTAGGCCAGCAGCTGAGCTCCGATTCGGCCCCTAGCCTAGGAACTTTCATATGCATGGGTGTGGCCATTAAAAAAAAAAATATTGGGGGCAGAGAAGTTTCCTATTTTTCACTACCGTACTACTGGAATTTTCTGTCATAAGCATGTACTACTTTAACAAATAAAGTAAATAAATATAAATGTAACAGAATATAATAAAGGTAAAGAAAAAAGAGCAAAAGCTTGACCACCAAAACTAGACACGTTGAATTGTTTATCAGTTACTTTTAAACCCAAGGTATATTAGCATTTTGAGAAAACGTAAAGTACACCACTACTTAATGATGTGCAAAAGAAGCCATTTGGTGGATGATACCAAAATCCCACCACGATTTTTTCTAATACTCTCAGAGGAATGCAAGAGAAAAATGCCACTGCCACTGTGCAAAAGTACGGTGAAGAACAAAATATTCTATTGTAAATTGCACTCCAATGTATGTCTCTTAAATCAAGGGTTCAAGATACAGTTTCCACTCACTCTCTAACCTGCCACAAACTGCACCCCTAGAATCTTCTAAAATATTCCTTGCAACTTTGTTTTCTTTCCTTTTTTTTTTTTTTTTTTTTGGTCTTTTTAGGGCTGCACTGGTCCCAAGCTAGAGACTGAATTGGAGCTATTGCTGCCGGCTCACAGCAACACCAGATTCTTAACCCACTGAGCGGGGCCAGGGATCGAACCCACAACCTCATGGTTCCTAGTCGGATTCATTTCCGCTGTGCCGTGACGGCAACTCCACAACTTTGTTTTCTTGAAAGACCCTATATGCGGAGTTCCTGTCTTGGCGCAGTGGTTAACAAATCCGACTAGGAACCATGAGGTTGCGGGTTTGATCCCTGGCCTCACTCAGTGGGTTAACAATACGGCGTTGCCATGAGCTGTGGTGTAGGTTGCAGATGTGGCTCGGATCCTGCATTGCTGTGGCTGCGGCGTAGGCCAGTGGCTACAACTCCGATTAGACCCCTAGCCTGGGAACCTCCACGTGCCGCAGGTGCGGCCCTAAAATGACAAAAAGGCAAAAAAAAAAAAAAAAAGAAAGACCCTATATGCAATGTCTTTTCTCTACTCTTCACAAGAGGTGCGAAAGGTTAGTTATTTTATAAGGTGGTTATTCTTGTGAATTAAAATTTTAAAGTAGCTTATTTTGGTTTCTTGGGATAGTGTGTGACTTTAGGTATCTTCTTCAACACAATGTCTCCAAGGAGAAGTCACAACCTAGACTAGGAAAGAGAATCCAAACATGTTGTCATGGCCATAGAGTGTCCAGCACTCAGTTGGTTTTGTGAACAAAAATGAAGAGGAGTTCCCCTGTGGCCTAGCAGTTAAAGGAGCCAGTGTTGTCACTGCTATGAAGCAGGTTTCATCTTGGGCCTGGATCTTCCAAAAAAAGGAAAAGGAAAAAGAATGAAGGAACATCATCAACTGCCCAGCTCAGTATCCTCCCCTCCACCCCACCACTCCCAAGTAATATGAGTGAGGCAATCTTGCTTAGGATCTCCGGACGGCTGTGGAAAGCAAACAACATGATGCTAAATTTTCTGTTCAATGATTTGACTGTTCTGGGCTCATTTTTTAGGCATCTGAGTTTAACCTGAGTTTCAAATGATCGTTTCAGTAAGGTTGTAACTATAGTAGTTCTTTTTTGTTTGTCTTTTAGGGCTGCACCAGGGTAGGGGTCCAATCAGAAGTGGAGCCACCGGCCTACACCACAGCTACAGCAACGCAGGATCTGAACCAGGTCTGTGATCTACACCCCAGTTCATGGCAACACTGGATCCTTAACCTGATGAGAGGCCAGGGATCAAACTGGCGTCCCCATGGATGCCAGTCAGGTATGCTAACCGCTGAGCCACAACAGGAACTCCCCTGCAGAAGTTTTTCTTTTCTTCCTTTTTTTTTTTTAGGGCCGCACCCAAGGCATATGGAGGTTCCCAGGCTAGGGGTCAAATCAGACGTCTCCTTGCCAAGCCGACGTCAAAGTCCCTAAAACTTCAGCTGTCACCTCCTCCTCCCAATTAGTTTTTTAGGATGCGCAGCAATGCCAGATCCGAGCCACATCTGTGACCTACACCACAGCTCACGGCAACACCGGATCGTTAACCCACTGTGATGCCAGGGATCGAACCCGCAACCTCATGGTTTCTAGTTGGATTCATTAACCGCTGTGCCATGAAAGGAATTCCCCCTGCAGCAGTTTTTATACCCAGCAGCATCTATACTCCAAAGGAGCAAGGGCTGATCAACTACGGGCAGCAGGGAAAATCCTAAAGTTTAAAAAGATAAAAGGTTGGGGTTCCCGTCGTGGCGCATTGGAAATGAATCAGACTAGGAACCTTGAGGTTTGGGGTTCAATCCCTGGCCTTGCTCAGTGGGTTGGGAATCCAGCGTTGCCATGAGCTGTGATGTAGGTCGCAGACGCGGCTCAGATCTGGTGTTGCCGTGGCTGTGGTGTAGGCCTGCAGCTGTAGTTCCAACTGGTCACCCCTGGCCTGGGAACCTCCATTTACCGCAAGTGTGGCCTAAAAGGCAGAAAAATAAATAAAAAAGGTTTACTGGAACACAGCCGTGCTCTTCTGCTTACACATCTCTAGCTGTCTTCACATGAGAACTGCAGAGCTGAGCAGTCAAGACAGAGATCAAATAGCCGGCAAAGCCTAAATGTTGACCATCTGGTCCTTTACAGAAAAAAGCCTGCTCAGAGTATTTCAGCGTTTTGCTTCCTCTCCCTCGTCCATAGAAACGATCCTCCACGACCCACCTTTGCCCACTGCTCAACTCACTTCCCAACAATGTTTCCCCTGCGAGCTCTGTTCCAACTACAAAAAGCTACCTGCAGTTCTCCTAAACCAGTCACACTCTTGCTCAACGCAGGACTCACACACTTGCAACTCCCAGCTCCAAATGCCACCCTCTCCTTGCCAAGCCGACGTCAAAGTCCCTAAAACTTCAGCTGTCACCTCCTCCTCCCAATTAGTTTTCTAGGATGCGCAGCCCTCGAACGGTCAGCACGATTTACCACGCGCATTGTCTCCGCGCATTGTCACCTGTAGTCAGTCTCCTTTGCTAGCTCTGCAATATCGGAGGCTCTTTCGTTTCTTACTCCTGTTCCTTAACCAGTGGTTGACACATAATGAGGGCTCGCTACTTGCCGGCTCAGTTCCCGAATTAATTCTTGCAGGCGTCAAACGGCTTGTGTGGCCCTGGGTACTTAGGCTGCCAGTGTAAACTGCGAAAGGAGGGCTGGGTGCCACAAGCAAGACGGACAAAACAAAGGGAGAAGGTGGCGCGACCTGCGTAACCACTGTTCCAGAAAACTCTACGGGCGTTCCACCGGGCGACCCCCTGCTTTTCCTGGCTTCTCGCGCACAGCTCACCACGTCGGAGGTTAGCGTGGGACAGGTGTGGACCATAACGCTAGCGAGAGCCCGCCCCGCTGTGCGCGCACCCAGCCCTCCGCAGACCGCGGGGCACAGGCTTGGGGGGCGGGGCTCCAGGGGCGCCGGCGTCTGGGCCCCGCACGCCCGCCTCCCGCGCCCTCCGCCCTGTTCCCGTCTCCCTGGCTCCTATCCCGGCGGCTCTCACCTCCGTCCCGGACTCGGCCCCGTGGAAGTCACTACACATCGCCCCGGAGGCCGGGCGTACCAGTCACTCAACCTTCCCGCCAGCAGCGCTATTGACCGCGCCGTGTCGGCCCCGCAGCCAGTCACCGGCGCTGACCTCTGACCCCGGCGCGAGCATGCGCACTGCGTCCGCCCTCGGCCGGGGAGGCGGTGGGCTTGCGCACTAGGGCTTGTGCCCGCCCCCTCTGGTGACGTCAGATCCCGTCTCCTAGGAGACGGGGAGACAGCTGGTAGTTTTATTTTCTTCTCTCTCATAAACTTCAATTTACTTTTATTAGGTAAAACTGGCCAGAAATTTACTGAGCAAGCAGCCCTTTCTGTTCTCTCTTGGGTTGAAAGCCCTCGGCTGGCTATGTTCTTGATTAATTATGGGAAAAAAAAGTACCGAAAATTTAAATGAACTTTTAAAAATATACGGAGCCAGAAGATTTATCAAGTTCTTCTTGCCTTTTTTTTTTTTTTTGCCACCCGGTGGCATATAGAGTTCCCAGGCTAGGGATCAAATTCAAGCAGCAGTTGTGCCAACGCCTGAGTCTTTAACTCACTGCACCAGGCCAGGGGTCGAACCTGAGTCCTGTCGCTGCAGAGATGCCACCTATCCCGTTTGCACCACAGCAGAAAGTCCTATCAAGTTCTTTTTGGAGGTCGAAAAATTCTGCTCCTCTTTGTTATCAGATGCCTATCCATTAAGATAGATAAGATGTTAAGAACGTACATGGGTATTGACTGTTTGGTATATGCCAGAGCTAGTGCCAAGGTCTGGAAACAGAAGAGTAAGAGACATCCCTGAATGGAGTTTACAGTCTATTAAGTCATTTACCGGAATGTGTTTCTTAAAAACCCACTTTCCAACAGCTGTGACTATTATTTAGTTGGGCAACATCTTGAGGTTGGCACTCTCTCATTTCTCTTTTTCTTAGCCTTATGCTTGCAGGTGTGTAATGAAGAAATGATTAGGGGCTCCTGCTGTGATGCAGCAGATTGAGGATCCAGCATTGGGGAAGCTGTGGCTGGGGTTCCATCCCTGGCCAGGGAACTTCCCTATGCCACGGGTGCAGCCAAAAAAGGGGAAAAAAGATGATTATAATATTAGTAATGATAATTAACACTAAAAAAAAAAAAGGATACTTAACACTTACAGTGCTCACTATGCCCAGGCACTTTCCTGGGGGCTTTATACGTGATAACCCATTTTGTCCACACAGTCTTGAGATAGGTAGTGCTATTATCCCCATTTTACAGATGAGGAAACTGAGGCACAATTTTAGCTCATATTATGTTGTAATGACTGTAGTGGGTAGACACATTCATGAGAAGTAGGAAGCAAAGGCCACAAATACAGTTCTTCAAAGACACTTGGCTGTGAAGGCTGGAAATAACATAATACATAAAAAAATACATAGGACAGAGGAAGAGGCTTTAAGAAGGCAAAACCTGGGGCATGTGTAAATGCTGACAGGAAAGAGCTAGTAGAGACTTAATGGTTCCAGGCACTGTCTAAGGAAGGATGTATGATGGAGCTGGGCCTGAAAAGAAGAAGGGTATAGGTATAAAAATCAGCTTTGGGAGTTTCTGTCTTGGCTCAGTGGTTAACGAATCCGACTAGGAACCATGAGGTTGTAGGTTCAATCCCTGGCCTCATTCAGTGGGTTAAGGATCTGGCATTGCTGTGAGCTGCGGTGTAGGTTGCAGACGTGGCTCGGATCCCACGTGGCTGTGGCTGTGGCATAGGCTGGTGGCTACAGCTCCTATTAGACCCCTAGCCTGGGAACCTCCATGTGCTGCGAGTGTGGCCCTAGAAAAGACAAAAAGGCAAACAAAAAAACCTCTCCAAAAAAAAAAAAAAAGGCATCAGCTTTGGATGGGGGTGGGCCTCTCTGCCCTGTGAGCAGTGACCAGGAGTCAAGAACGGGTGCAGAGGCCAGATACAGTTTGTGGTGGGGAGCTCAAACAGGTTGGGGAAGTTCTAAAGTAAAAAGCAAGGTAGTAGAAATCCAAAATTCAAGTTGAAATTCCTTTTGTAGGAGTTCCCGTTGTGGCTCAGCAGGTTAAGATCACAACATAGTGTCCTGGAGGAGGCAGGTTCAATCCCTGGCCTCTCTCAGTGGGTTAAGGATCTGGTGTTGCCACAACTGCAGCTTCAGTTTGACCCCTAGCCTGAGAACTTCCATATGCCACAGGTGTGGCCTGAAGAAAGAAAAAAATTCCTTCTGTGAAAATTAAAGGAAGCACCCAAGTCAAGTACCTAAATGAATGTTACCCACCTCTGTGCTCTGCTAAACCTTCTTCAGAAAGTGATTCCTGGTCCATTCGCACATATGGAGCCCTGGATGACAGACCTAAGTATCACACTATGGTAGACTGTGGCAGTAACTGTTCTAACTGGAGGAATTTTCCCGTAGCACTTATTGTCTGTACTCACATTTAATATTCAACATGTATTAGCACTATTCTTACATTGTACAGAGCTCTTCCCTGAGTCACAATATTCTTGAATTCCAGGATGAATTATCTGAACTTGCCATGAATTTTGATGTTAGGTACACCTAAAATTTTCTTTTTTCTTTTTTCAAGGCTGCACCTGTGGCATATGGAGGTTGCCAGGCTAGGGATCGAGTCAGAGCTACAGCTGCCAGCTTACACCACAGCCACAGCAATGTGGGATCTGAGCCACGTCTGTGACCTACACCATAGCTCACAGCAATGCCGGATCCTTAACCCGCTGAGTGAGGTCGGGGATCAAACCCTCATCCTCATGGATCCTAGTCGGGTTTGTTAACCACTAAGCCACAAAGCAAATTCCCAGTTGTATGTAAGATGAAATGTTTTCTCTCTCTGTTTTTTTCTTTTTCGGCTGCACCCGAGGCATATGGAGGTTCCCAGCCCAGGGGTTGCATCTGAGCTGCAGCTTCATCATGCACCACA
Source organism: Catagonus wagneri (assembly GCA_004024745.2). Classification (NCBI taxonomy): domain Eukaryota; kingdom Metazoa; phylum Chordata; class Mammalia; order Artiodactyla; family Tayassuidae; genus Catagonus; species Catagonus wagneri. The sequence goes on from PVHT021183644.1 coordinate 295,654, forward strand.
GCTGCAGCAACGTCAGATCCTCAACATACTGCTCCAGGCAGGGGATGGAAATCAAGTCACCACAGGGACAATGCTGGGTCTTCAACCTGCTGTGCGACAGCAGGAACTCCCACACCTAGAATTTTTAATATGGTTCTGTAGCTTACTAGCATGATGTAAGTTACTTAGCCCTCTGGACCTTAATTAGCATAGTGCTGTGATGACTAAGTGAAACAGAGGACTTAAAGTGGCTAGCCCAGCACCTGGCCCCAAATATCGATTCCTTTCCTGCCTCCCTGCCTTTCTTAGATCATCACTTAACATAGCACCAAAGATACAATAAATACTCAATAGATATCTCCTGTTCACCATGATGGCAGTGATGAGAGCTGGACTAACAGATGAGTCTCCTTGTCAGGCGTCCGGGGTGGCACACCATAAATTGTGCTAAAACTTCTGTAGGTCCCAAAACACCACAGCAATAGGATATGGAAAAAACTATTTTTGTTGCAATTCTTGGCAAGGAGAATACTGTATGTGGTTAGGAGGAAAAGGCACTCAGAAAGAGGGTGAAAGAAACACCAGAAGAGACACGCCCGAGTAACAGCAGGTTGCCATGTGTAGGGGGAGAGGATTGTGATGGGAGGTAGGTGAACGAGCTGGTGCATTCACACTACCAATACTCACCTCCTCTGCCTTCTCCCATCCACTCCCACACCTAGA
>PVHT021183644.1:296455-335080 GCA_004024745.2 Catagonus wagneri
CTTTTCCCATTGACTTGTGGCTCCTGGGGCTCTGCAATGAAAGCAGTGCAAGGAAATGCTGATATTCTGGATGCTGCTACTACTATGGGTAATAAAATCTTTTGTCTCTGATTTGGACTTTTGTGGGGTCTGTCAGCACCCATGAAATTGTGGTATGCTAACTTGCTAGCTTGCAGGAAGAAGAAAATCCTAGGCTCTTTCTAGGTCTTAATAACCCACACTAAACAGTCTATAACAGGATAAATTAAAGGTTTAGAGTGCAAAGCAGAAGCTCAGAGAAACAGGAATTGAGAAAGGGAGAAAGACTGCCTTTCAAAATGGTGGCAAAGTACAGTCAATATAGATGAACAGGTCCTTTTTTTTCTTTCCTTTTTAGGGCCACACCTGCAGCATATCGAAGTTCCTGGGCCAGGGGTCAAATTGGAGCTGCAGCTGCTGGCCTACACCTCAGCCACTGCAATGCCGGATCCGAGCTGCATCCATGAACTCAGGCTGCAGCTTTCGGCAATGCCAGATCCTTAACTCACTGATCGAGGCCAGGGATTGAACCCACATCCTTGCAGATACCATGTCAGGTTCTTAACCAGCTGAGCCACAACAGGAACTCCATAGATGAACATGACTTTCATTCTGACTTAAAGATATTTCATGCCTTGTTAATCGTTCTTGATAAAATTTTGGGTCTAATTTCTAGTATTCGAGAACTACAAATTGAGATCTGGCAGTATTAATGCCCCCTTTAGGTTTCAAGAGGTCAGAATCTGGAACTGGTAGCAATGGCCGTTAATAGCAAGATGACAGCCCATTTTCTGGAATGAAAACGCTTCATGGAAAGACATATTTTTTCACCTTTAAAAAGCCTAGGGAATGCCACGTATTTATGAAATATTTCTTGTAGGCAGTGCTGAAGTTGCTCATTGTATAAATTAGAATGTTTTTGGTTGGAGTTCCCGTCGTGGCTCAGTGGTTAACGAATCCAAGAACCATGAGGTTGCAGGTTTGATCCCTGGCCTTGCTCAGTAGGTTAAGGATCCGGCATTGCTGTGAGCTGTGGTGTAGGTTGCAGATGCAGCTCGGATCCCGCAAAGGCCGGCAGCTACAGCTCCTGTTAGACCCCTAGCCTGGGAACCTCCATATGCCACAGGTGTGGCTCTAGATAAAGACAAAAAATAATAATAATAATAATGATAGAATCTCATATCTGCTTCTGAATTCAGTCTGCTGTGACATGAGCACAATGCAGATGTCAACACCATGGAAAAGAAAAATGGCATCTTTGTCCTTTCATGAGATAACTTTGATCTCATGAATCCCTGAAATTGAGACAGGTTGGGACCTGGGACCTGGGGCCCGGGACTCTTTGCTGCTGTAGCTGCAATTCTTGCTCTTGGACAAACATCTCAAGCAATAAAATACAAAGAAACTATAAGGGTCTAGAGTTCCCATTGCAGCTCGTGGGTTAAGGACCTGACATAGTGTCCATGACGATGCAGGTTCGATCCCTGGCCTCACTCGGTGGGTTAAGGCTAGAGCATTGCTGCAAGCTGCAGCGTAGGTTGCAGATGCAGCTCGGATCCCGTATTCCCATGGCTGTGGCATCTCTGATTTGACCCCTAGCCCAGGAACTTCCATATGCTGCAAGTGTGGCCATAACAAGGGAAAGAAGAAAGAAACTATAAAGGACTAAAAATAGCTGTGTACGTGTGCAATTGGGGCAAATTACGGGCAGAAGATACAAAAAAAAAAAAACACAAAAAACTGAAAACTCAACTGCCACTTCTGAAGAGCCGAGAGCAAAAGCAGGGTGTTGGAATCAAAGGCTGGGTACTACGCGTGATCCCTGCACACAGCCCACCATAGGGCCGGACAGAGCACCTAGGCTACCCCTAAGACCCCTGGGCCAGCGCCTATCCTCGCCCTGTCTAAGGAACCAGCTCACCCTCCCCAGGCAGAAAATTCTGATCACTCCTTCCTCCTCCCGCTCCCCCCACCCCAGCAGCAGGGGCCCGGGTAGCGCCTTGCCTGAATTTCCGTCTGGCCTCTTAACAATTTCCATTGACTAAGAAGGCAAACAGCCCCAGGATGGTAACAAAAGGTCTTGGGGCTCCCTGGGGTCTTAGATCACACGGTGGGAGTCAGGGGTGGTGGTGGATGGGCTAAAATTCCCCAGAGCTGTTCCTTTGACCAAATTTCACATCATTTCTTTCTAAGAGAATCATTATTTAATAAGGACACCTCAAGATCTGTGCACAGATGCCCAGGTGTATGTACAAGGTTAAATAATAAAGCTCGTGCCTCAAAACTAAACATTTGCTTTTGCTCTGTGAAAATACGGAGTTAACCGCAGAGGAGGAGTGGCTGGCAGAAGCGCAGCCCTCTCGATGACCTAAAGGCTTGCTGCTGACCACCCCTCTGCAGGGCAGGCGGTACGTCCACTCAACTTTGGGTTCGTTTTCCGGTCGAAGCCCAGAACGAGGCGAGAACCGTTACCAGTGGTTTCCAGCCCTCGTGGGAGAGGCTGAAAGCACGGCAGGAAAGAGGCAGCTTTCAGTCCAGGCCAGTTCAGATGTTAACAACGTAGGAGCAAGAACAGCAGTAATGCTCATGCTAGGAATTCTCAGGACAAGACCCCAGGGTCTAACTGAGTCCGTGTTGCTGTAACATGTGCTGTGGCCACATCCAGATCCTGGGGACTAAAGAAAGTGAACTTGAATACGTGGATACGAAAAATGATCTCGTAAAAATCACTGAGAATGAGGTACATAAAATTCATGGCGTGGGAGTTCCCGCCGTGGCACAGTGGAAACGAATCCGACTAGAAACCATGAGGATGTGGGTTCGATCCTTGGCCTTGCTCAGTGGGTTAAGGGTCCGGTGTTGCCGTGAGCTGTGGTGTAGGTTGCAGACGCGGCTCGGATCCCAGTTGCTGTGGCTGTGGCGTAGGCCGGCAGCTATAGCTCCTGTTAGACCCCTAGCCTGGGAACCTCCGTATGCTGTGGGTGCAGCCCTAGATAAGGCAAAAAGACTAAATAAATAAATAAATAAAATAAAATACTTAAAAAAAAATCCTCTCATTGATGGAGGTGTGTCAACGTTGCATAAGAGCCAACGGAAAGAGCTCCCAGTGGCCCAAACTGGAAAATTTTGAGAAATCCATAAATAAGTAGTACTGGATTATAACCCACAGTATAAAATAAATACTCATGATTCCATAGTGGTGTAAAAATAACTGAATAAATTAATTATTGGGAGAGAAAAGACAAATCTCCTTTTGCAGAAGGATCCCAAGCAATTTATAGAGATACTTTGTTCCCAGGGTGAAGCATAATTCCTAACTCCTTAATAATGGGCTCGGCACAATCCATTCCAGGAAGGACGGTAAGGACAGAAAGCGGAAAAAAAAAAAAAATAACTTTCCGGGAGAGAAACCTGATGAGGACCCCCTCAGCCAGACGGGCAAGTCAACGTCAAAAGCGGTGACCCGTGTTGACAGCATGTACACCTTTGATAGGCTGCGGTGAGAACGGTACTCTGCGTCTGGGGCGCTCCTTCCCAGCCCGTAACCTCGGTCTAACCTTGAGGACCATGTCAGGCATATTTCAAGAGGAGTCTCCTAAAAATACCTGACCGGTACTCCTCACAACTGGCCAGGCGACCCAAAAAGGAAGGTCTGTAAACTTTCTTCTTGGCTAATGATCGATGAGCTCAGGAATTCCGGGAATTCAGAGTCGCAGCGTTGCAGCCCTCTTCACAAGAGCCACGATGTGGAAATAACCTAAATATCCACGATGGAGGAGCCAGGAGGAGCCTAAGGAGAGAAGATAACTAATTCGGCACGGTTTCCTGGGTGGGTCCTGGAACAGAAAAAGGATGTTAGAGAAAAACTAAGGGGATTCCAATAAAGTATAGAGTTTAGTAAATAATAATAACGTACTAATATTGATTTATTGAATATTAATTTTATTAATATCAATTTATGTAAATGTGCCATACCAGAGTAGGACGTTAATAACTCTTACATGGGAACTCTTTGCACCATTTTCTCAATTTTCTAGTTAAAAAAAATGTCAAAACCAAAAAGTTCGTGGATAAAAAGATGCTCTTTAAAGTGGCATTTTGTCATTTTTGTCGCCTTTTGAATTAAAAAAAATCACAATATGTTTACTACGTATATTAGAAAATCCTGATAATTTTCAAATTAAAAGACTGAAAACATTCCCTGTAAATAAGTTCCTCATAATTTATAAATTTATTTTTAGCTGCTAGTGGCAAAGGAATATTCTTTGCCTTGTTTAGATAAAGTATAACTGAATTGGGAAGCTCATTTTTACCAACTTAAAACACAAAAGTATGTTGTTCGGTCAGTCTCCCAAAACCTCGCACCAAGCTGAAATATATACACTTTTTTTGTTTCTGATCTTAGCATTTGCATTAGATAAATAATTGATTAGCACAGGAATTCTGGGAATATATTCAGCTTATGCTCAGCATTAAATTGTTTTTAAATGTCCTTAGGCATCAACCCAAAATGTACATCAAAAAGATGTCAATTGGAATTGGGAAGCGAAGTGACATTATGGATTAGAATTATGAAATGTGAAATGCAGCCGAAGGAATAGCAGTTGTCAGTTTCACTGCTAGTTAAACAGTCGGTGTAACTTGCTCTTTAAAAAAAAAAATTCCTTAAGTGTGTCTCTGGCAAGACTATGGCTTCTTTGAGGGTAGAATCTTCCAATTTCATCAAAATCTAGTTGAAGCAGAAACTTCCAAACAAATTGAAGAAAAATATGATTTAATGTTTTTATTATGGTAATAGGTAATAGTTAATGATGAGATCTAACCTGCTAACAAACGTTTCAGTGTACGATGGACAGTGTTGTACAGCAGGTCTCTAAAATTTATTCATCCTGCGGGGTCAGGGATCAACGCACATCATGACAGGGACCTGAGCCACAGCAGTGACAATGCTGGATCCTTAACCCACTGAGCCACCAGGGAACTCATGAGTTTGACTATTTTATTTATTTATTTATTTATTTATTTAGTCTTTTCTAGGGCCACACCCGCGGCATATGGAGGTTCCCAGGCTAGGGGTCTAATAGGAGCTGTAGCCGCTGGCCAACACCACAGCCACGGCAATGCCAGATTTGAGCCACATCTGCGACCTATACCACAGCTCATAGCAACACCAGATCCTTAACCCACTGAGCAAAGCCAGGGATTGAACCTGCAACCTCATGGTTCTAATCAGAGCTGTAGCCACTGGCTGACACCACAGCCATAGCAATGTGGGATCTGAGCTGCGTCTGCGACCTACACAGCAGCTCACAGCAAAGCCAGATCCTTAACCCACTGATCGAGGTCAGGGATCGAACCGACAACTTCATGGTTCCTAGTCGGATTCGTTAACCACTGAGCCATGACGGGAACTCCGAGTTTGACTGTTTTAGATAATGTAACGTTAATGGAATCAGGGAGTGTTTGTCCTTCTGTAACTGACTGGCGTATGGCAGCTAGCGTAATGTCCTCAAGTTCCTTCCTTGTTGTCACACGTGAAGAATGCCCTTCTTTTTAAAGAGTGGAAAACACTCTGGTTCATTAATAGTCTACATTTCCCTCATCCATTCATCTTGCGTATGGATGTTTAGAACGTTTCCACATCTTGGCTCTTGCGAACAGGGCGGCAAATGCTGCAATTCCGAATCCCCAAATTCCTGTCTAATCAGTTATCAGAAGGCCGATATCTCTTCAAGATCCTGATTCCAATTCTTTTGGATAAATACCCAAAGCAGAATTGCTGGATTTTTTTTTTTTTTGGTGGAGTCTCCACACTGTTTTCCACAGCGACTACACTATCTGACAATAGTAAACAGCTTCTCTTCCTAACCGACACATCTTTTTTTTTTCTTGATAACGACCATTCTAACAGTTGTGAGGTCCTAGCTCACCTCGGTTTCGATGTGCATTTGCCTGGTAATTAGTGACATTGAGCATCTTTTTAAAAAAATTTTATTAAAGTGTAGTAGATTTATCAATGTGTTCAGCTCAGGTATACAGCAAGGTGAATCAGTTATATACGTGTGTACACACACACACATATTTTTTTTCCAGATATTTTCCATTGAGCATCTCTTCATACTTCATATAATTGTTGCCCTTTATAGATCTTTGGAAAAATGCTTACTCAAGTGTTTAGCTCAGTTTTTCTTTTCTTTTAGGGCTGCACCCACAGCGAACGGAAGTTCCCAGGCTAAGTGTCGAATCGGAGCTACCGCTGCCGGCCTTCGCCACAGCCACAGCAACGCGGCGGGATCTGAGCCGTGTCTGCGACCTACCCCACAGCTCACGGGAACATCAGATCCCAGACCTGCTGAGCGAGGCCAGGGATAGAACCCTCATCCTCACAGATACTAGTTGAGTTCGTTTCCCTTGTGCCACCACGGGAACTCCTCGTTCATTTTTTAAAAGCTTCATGACATCGGTCTCGCAACGATTTCTGGTCTATGACACCAAAAGCACAGGCAACAAAGCAAAAATAGACGGGGTCTCGGAGGACCAACAAGCTTCTTCACAGCAAAGCAAACGATTAATGAAATCAGGAGTCAACTTCATGGGAGAAAAGGGAGTTCTTGTTGTGGCGCAGCAGAAATGAATCCGACTAGTATCCATGAGGATGCGGGTTTGACCCCTGGCCTTGCTCAGTGGGTTAAGGATCCCGCATTGCCACTGTGAGCTGTTGTAGGTCACAGGGGATGCTTGGATCTGGCGTTGCTGTGGCTGTGGCTGAGGCAGGCACCTGCAACTCTGATTTGAGCCTTAGCCTGGGAACTTCCATGTGCTGAGGATGTGGTCCTAAAAAGACCAAAAAAAAAAAAAAAAAAAAAAAAGGGAAAAGGGAAAAGAAAGAAAAGAAAAAAAGCGTGGGAGAAAATGTTTGAAACCATGTATCAGATAAGGGGTATCTTCCCAAAATATGTCAGGAACTCCTACAACTCAATAGTGAAAAAACTAATGATCCAATTTTAAAAGGATAGTATTTAAAACTGGAATTTCTAGATATTTACAAAAGAGTAATTTCTGTCTAAAAAAAAATTTCTCTAGTGTTAAAGTTCCCTGGCGCCACCCAGGTATGGTGTCACCATAAATACGACGCGCCTCAGTGCCCACCTGCTTGTGAGATAACTCGGCACCCTTATTTTCCCCACCCCCACCCACTCCCCAGGGAATTTCTGGGAGCCACCAGGCTCGGGTTATGTCCTTCTGCTCGGCTTTCTTCTGAGGGACCTCGCCCTGGCTTTTGTTACTGGTGCTCTTGTTGAGTGCCCAACTCGACTGGGTCCTGCTGGCCTCCGCAGGTGGCCGTGGCCCCAGAGGTCTGTGCTGTGCAGTCGGTTCCCTGGAGGCCTTTAAGCAAGTGTTCTTTTCTTTTCTTTATTTTGGGGGTGGGTGGGGCTGTGCCTGTGGCATACGGAAGTTCCCAGGTCAGGGACTGTACCCATGCCACAGTCATGACCTGAGCCACAGCCGTGACAACACTGGGTCTTTAACTTACTGAGCCACCAGGGAACTCCCATGTCTTATGTTTTGGGCAGCTTTTCTAAATATTCTCAGTGAAAGAGTTGTTCTCCATTACTTAATCTGCCATTTTCAGAAGATACCCATTTCAATCCTTACTAAAAATGTATTCTTCCTAGACAACCTAATAGTAAAAACAAACAAAGAAGACTTTTTTTTTTTTTTTAGATTTTAGGGCCACACCTGCAGCATATGGAAGTTCCCAGGCTAGGGGTCGAATTGGAGCTGCAGCTGCCAGCCTACACCACAGCCACAGCAACGCGGGACCCAGGTCGCGTCTGTGACCTACATCACAGTTCACGGCAATGCCGAATCCTTCACCTACTGAGCGAGGCCCGGGATCAAACCTGCAACCTCATGGTTCATAGTTGGAATTATTTCTGATGCGCCACAACGGGAACTCCAAGACTTTTTTTTTTTAATGTCATTTTCTGTTTCTTTATTCATTGGTGAAGATACTATTAAAGCATTTGCTTTTTTTTTTTTAGGGCCACACCCACGGCATATGAAGTTTCCCAGGCTAGGGGTCGAATCAGAGCTATAGCTGCTGGCCTACGCCACAGCAACGGCAACGCCAGATCTGAGCCATCCCTGCGACCTACACCACAGCTCACGGCAATGCCAGATCCTTAACCCACTGAGCAAAGCCAGGGATCAAACCCTCAACTTCATTGTACTTAGTCGGATTCATTAACTGCTGTGCCACAATGGGAACTCCCCCATTAAAGCATTTTCTAAATAACTGAGAAGCACAGCAGATGGCCAAACAAGATAAAGGAAAAGATGTGGTTAATTCACGAACTGTATAGTTAGCCTGAACAATGTGGATAAAAGGAACTTTCCCCAAATCAGGCTGAACAGACATTCTCCTTTTTAAAAAGCAATCCTATTTCCAGCCTTTATATATGATTTCTTCCCCAAAGCAAATTTCTCTTTATGCAAAAGCTTATAGTAACAGCTGTTTCCTCAAGTGGGACAGAACTGGTTTTTTGTGGCTTCCATGACCTGGGGTTGTTCACGGCGTACGTCGCCCCAGGCGGGTAGGCGGCATCAGGTTGAAGGTACAAGCAAGGCAGGTGACCTCATCAGCACTGCTATGGCCAAAGTCAGGGATCAGTGCTGAACACATCAGTCAGACTTGGGCCAGGGCAAGTCTGTCAGGGTGGACACCAGCTAAGGATGTGAGCTGGCCTTGGCAGTCACAGGCCCAAGTGCCCGAGGCGATCGGCAGACCTCTCTGGAGCCCATGGCAGCTGGAAAGATCTGGTGAGACCTGTAACTGGGGCAGTCTGCTTTAATTTCCTTCTCATCCAGCGCCAGCCTTGTTCTCAATGGGGCCAGCCCAGAGGAGTGCCAGGGAAAAGAATTTCACACTGGTTTCTGTGGGCAGAGAGCGAAGTGGAATTTTATACCTCTCCTGACAGAGGCGATTACAGCCCCCAGGAGCAAAGCCCAGGCGGTTCGTCCCCAGAGTTGATCCTATTTCTCTCCCAGGGTTGACAGCTACCCCAGGGCGGGGATAATGGTTGCTGATAATATCTGCCACTGTGCTGATTTGAAACTAAAAGAGGGATTAAATGTTCAAGCAGAAAAGCATAAGGCGAAAAAGCAAGACAGGGTTGCAGGCTTCTGTCTGCCTTGATAACCACGCTGGGTCTGGTTTGCTGGACCCCTGAGAAGCTTACACCCCCTCTCTCCTGGAACCTGGGAGGAAATGCGCGGATGGAGGCCTAACCTCTCTCCCTGGCTCCCGGCCCATCTACTTCGGCCTGAGAGCTTATTCTCTGCATCTCTGAATTAAAAATCGCTGTCATGAACTGGGCCTTCCTCAAAGCAGGAATTCCTTTCAAAGTATTCTTATCAAGATAGTATGAGAAAGAGAATGTGTGTATGTATGGCTGGGTCACTGTGTTGTACAGCAAAAATTGACACAGCACTGCACCTCAACTATATTCTAATAAAATTAAATAAATAAATATTTGTTTATTTATTTATTTATTTATTTATTTACTTATTTATTTGTCTTTTGTCATTTTAGGGCCACACCCATGGCATGTGGAGGTTCCCAGGCTAGGGGTCTAATCGGAGCTGTTGTTGCTGGCCTACGCCACAGCCACAGCAATGTGGGATCCGAGCCGCATCTGCAATCTACACCACAGCTCACAGCAACGCCGGATCCTTAACCTACTGAGCAAGGCCAGGGATCGAACCCACAACCTCATGGTTCCTAGTCGGATTCGTTAACCACTGAGCCATGATGGGAACTCCAAATTAAATAAATTTTTTAAAAAGCATTCTTGGAGTTCCCGTTTAGGGTCAGTGGGTTAAGAATCCGACTAGCATCCGTAAGGATGCTTGTTCGATCCCCGGCCCCTCTCAGCGGGTTATGGATCTGGTGTTGCCAGGAGCTGCGGTGTAGGCTGCAGAGGCAGCTCGGATCTGACATTGCTGTGGCTGTGTCACAGGTCCACAGGGATGGCTCCGATTTGACCCCTTGCGTCCTATGGGACGCTCCGATAGGACCCCTTGACGTCCTATGTCATGGACGCAGCCCTAAATAAAATAAATAATAAATAAATAAAATAATTAATTTAAAAAAGCATTCTTATCGACTGGTTGACGAGACTCTGCTTAAGCATCATCAGGGTCAGAAACATGGCTGGGGATTCCTTTTATTTTCATTTGACTCTATATTAAAACACAGGTAGAAGAAAAGAATATTCTGAAAAGGGTGATTCTCTGTGCTTTCTGAGTTCCCGCCCTGTGGCAGCCACTGTTGGATTGTTGCAGACAGACTTTGCACACGTTCACACGCGTGTAGCACTCTGCCCTCAGCCTGCATCACACGCATTCTTTTTTTTTATACGAGGGATGACGTAATTCTGTTAAGTTCCATTTTGAGCACTCTCATTGACAGAGCTGTGCCTAAAACTGAACTGGAATTTCTGTAGATAGCAAACTGGTAACTCCTTATTTTGGCTTCTAGAACATTCTGGAATGAGTTGAACGCTTCTGTACCATGATGGTTCTGCAAGAATTTCAAGTCGGGGATCTTCTCTAATCTATCTCCCCGCCTTCTATCCTTTTTGTCACCCACGTCTTTACCACGCGATTCATTTCCAGCGAATTTTTTGGTTTTTTTTTTTTGGTCGTGCCCACCACATGTGGAAGTTCCCAGGCCAGGGAGAAAACCCTCACCACAGCAGTGACTCAAGCCACTTCAGTGACAATGCCAGATCCTTAACCCACTGAGCCAACAGGGAACTCCCCAGACAAAATGTTTTGAGCTTCTTCATTCCTCACGGGGCCCTGTAGAATTAAAATAATTATAAGTGGAGTTCCCATGGTGGCTGAGCCGGTAACAAACTCGGCTAGCATCCATGAGGACGTAGGTTCCATCCCTGGTCTTGCCCAGTGGGTTACGGGTCTGGTGTTGCCGTGAGCTGTGGTGTAGGTCCCAGATGCAGCTCGGATCCCGTGTTGCTGTGGCTCTGGTGTAGGCCGGCAGCTACAGCTCTGACAGCTCTGATTGGACCCCTAGACTGAGAACCTCCATAAGCTGCAGGTGCGGCCCTAAAGAAGACAAAAAGACAAAATAAAATAAAATAATATAAAATAATTATACATATTTCTTGCCAAAGAAAAACATTCAGAGTAGTAAGCTTGCTTGGAGTTAAATAAAAAGAGTTAATCATTTTTGTGAGAGGTTCGTTTTTGCCATTATGACTCTATGATGCCATCACATAACATATATTATGCTGTCACGGTATTAGGTTATAGGTTACCTTCTGAAGAGTTTGTGTATCTCAATTATCCGGGTTTCCCTTGCATAAATACTGGTGATTTTTTTTGCAGCTGCAGAAGTAAACATGAAAAATCAAGATAACTTAAAAATAACAGTACATAAACCAAATATAATGGAAAAAATAAAAATCATTAAAAAAAAATACCAGTACAGAGTGCACCTCCCAAACGGGAAAAAAATTTAAATACATTTTGTTGTATAGCATGTTTATAGATACTCTCAAATTTACTTATTGAAATGAAAATACATGAATTCAATTGAAAGACAATTGAAATCCCCAGCTATAGAAAATTTCTATGAACTGGAATTCATTTAACTGTAAGAATTAACTCAGCTCCCTTCCTCGGTGTTATGAACATGGAGCTTCAACAGGATCTATATTTATGGAAGAATTTGTGCTTTGACATAAAGATCAAAACACAAGATTGCAGGAGTTATTTCAGGACTTTCCCAAATTCTTAAAATGTAAGGAAGAAATATACTGGATCTCAGTCAGAAGACTTGGGTTCGTGTCCCGGATTTACCTTTTGCTGGTTTTTGATCTATTTGAGCTGTCTTCCTCTTCATCACCTTCTCATAACAAGTATTTAGTGAGCTTTTACTATAAGCCAGCTGCAGGACTAAGTGCCTTACACAGAGGACTGATGTAAGCTGCGTGAGCATTATACTCTTATCAACTTGTGTTACAGATGAGCAGCAGGCCCAGAGGGGTTAACTAGCTTGCTCAAGGTCACACAGCCCAAACGGAGGGAGTAAGAATTTATGGCCAACAGGAGTTCCCTTCGTGGCACAGGGAAAACAGATCTGATTGGGAACCATGAGGTTGCAGTTTCGATCCCTGGCCTTGCTCAGTGGGTTAAGGATCCGGCATTGCTGTGAGCTATGGTGTAGGTCGCAGATGCAACTCGGATCCCACGTTGCTGTGGCTGTGGCTGTGGCGAAGGCTGGTGGCTACAGCTCCTGTTAGACCCCTAGCCTGGGAACCTCCATATGCCGCGGGTCCGGCCCCAAAACCCCCCCCCCCAAAAAAAGGGAATTTATGGCCAACAGTCTGAGCCTCCCGCCCCTCACCGCAGGGGGCTAATTCTTTTAAGTGCTTCCCCTTTTTTTTTTCAGCTGCACCCACGTCATAAGAAGTTCCTAGGCCAGGGATCAAACCCGAGCCGTAGCAGTGTCCTGAACCACAGCCACGACAGCACTGGATGGATCCTTAACCCACTAGGCGGCCAGGGAACCCCTAAATGCTGCTTGCTTGTATTTCCTTCATTCTAGTCTGCAAATCTTCCTACAAGACACGTATTGAACAGTTCTTTTGTAAAAGCCTTAACCGGCTCTTGATTCGCACGTGCTAAATGCCACGTTTGATGACTTTTACATAAAATCTGCTCCAGTTCATCGCTGTAGACTGTGTCCCCGAGGCCTTCCCCTGCACCGCCTCTTGCTCTTCCTACTGTCCTGTCCTGGTCAGAAGGCCTTTCTCAAGGGCTATCATTTTGTCTAGAGGGATCTCTTGCAAACCCAGCTGAAAGTCACAAGGAAGGGGCTGTGTCATTCATATTATTTCCTTAAATACACTATCACATATAGTTATTTGTGTGTACGGAGTGTCTTGTTTTTGGAGTTCATGTCATGGCTCAGTGGTTAACAAAGTGTCTCATTTTTTCTTCTTTTCTTTTATGGGCCGCACCTGCGGCGTAAGGAAGCTCCAAGACTAGGGGTCCAATTGTTGCAGCTGCCAGCCTACACCACAGCCACAGGCACGCCAGATCCAAGCCGCATCTGTGACCTACACCACAGCTCGCAGCAACACCGGATACTTAACCCACTGAGCGAGGCCAGGAATTGAAACTGCGTCCTCATGGATACTAGTTGGGTTCTTAGCTCGTTGAGCCGCAATGGGAACTCCATGAATTATCTCGCTTAATAGCCTATAAGATGGTAGAAAACAATGTGTGCTGTTTCCATACCCATCCTAAGAACTTGGCGAGCCTCCCCTTAAGACAGGGGTGGCTGGCTTTATCAGGAAGTGCGGTGGGAGGGATTTGTGGCCCCGGTGGGGGTGGAAGAACAGCTTTGAAATTTATACTATTGCTAGCTGCTCTCAGTATCATTTCCACTTTATTTTGCCAACAAAGGAAATCTGTTAAGCCTCAGGCCATAAGAATCACAAAGCCAGTCCTTGAGTTCTATTGCATTCCCAGTACGCCTGGGTGGAGAGGGGAAGAAAACCTGAGCTCTGCTTCAGTTCCATGAGTCTCACTAGAATCTCAGCCTGTCTGGAAACCAGAAGTTGACCCTGTGCTTTCAGGTTGAATGGTTTGTAATCAAGTTAATAATGGCACCTCTTTTAAGAGTATCTTTGCATTTTTGTTTTTTGCAGGGCCCCTCATAAAGTTAATATAATGAAATTACTGTGAAGTGGACAATTAAGTGACCTCCTCATCTCTTCATAATAAGGGTTCAAAGTCCGCTAGTAAACGGGATCAAGATAGAAAAAAACTAACAAAAAAACCTTGAAATGTAACCTCACCCAGATAACTAGGCAACACTGCCTCCTAGTGTCTAATACAGGTACTGCGTCACATTTGTAGACAGGCAGCAAGGTGGGCTGGAGAGGGAGGCTTTGGAGGGGGATCGAGTGTGTTATTTACTGACCAAGAGAAGCCTTAAGGACTGAAGAGTTTAATCACAAAATAGATCCCAAACAAGGAACTTCAGACTTTTCACGACCAAGATTCAAACCAGGTCTTCAGACTCGTTTCCCTTCCTGAGCCTGGGAGGTAGCTGGAGCCACGGGAAAGCTGTGCCCCTCATCATGGCATTCACTTTCCTCAAAGTGTCACAGGAGCCCGCAAACTCGACAGAGGAGCACATCAGATGCTAAGTCATCTTCGCCCTTAAAGGATTCTCCACGGGACAAAAGAGGTTTTCCTCCTTCCACAGTGTCTTTTTCATTCTAAGAGGTTCTCAGAGCCAGAGAACTGGGTTCTAGACTTTGCAAATACAGGGCTCCTTGTTTTCCCAGAGTGCGGGCTCTGCAGACCGGGCTCAGTTGGGATCTCATGGTCTTGGAACCAGGGCGGGTGACTTGTACAAAGAGGGTTCCACTTAGGATGGCCCCGAGCTTGGTTCAAAGTACGGACATGACCTTGAAATTCTTAATGCTTTCCAAAGTGTGGCGCCCACATTTTCACTTTGCGATGGGACTTTCCTTCTGCAACTGGTCCTGTTTTAATAGAAGGTACTACCTCTGTCTCTTTACTCCCCACTTCACGCTCACACCCTATGTCCTTGGCACTCTGCTACACCCTGCACCTTGCCTGGACAAAGAGAAGAGTCTCGGTGACAGCAGTCTGGACCCATCTTTTGCTCCCCAGCCCAGCCTCTGAGCCTGGGAGCGTGTGTCTTCTTTTGAAGTGCACCTGCTCTGGTCACTCCACAGCCCAGACAGTGAAGCCCAAGCATCACCACCACTTGTTTTATTCTCTCTTATTGGATCCTGTCCAGCTACCATGTATTTTTTCTTTGTCCGCCCCTGCGGTATATGGAAATTCCCAGCCTAGGGATGGAACCTACACCCCAGCAGTGACAACACCAGATCCTTAACTGCTAGGCTACCAGGGAACCGAGCTACCGTGTTTAATCTTGCTCCCCAGGTGTGCAGTTAAACAATCCGTAACCCTGCAGGCTAACCGAGCTACCAGGTAAAGAAACGCCTGGGGCTGGTGCACTTTGGGTCAGGCTGCTATTCTGACATATCTCCTTTTTTCAAAATAAGTTTATTCCGTTGAAGTACAGTGGATTTACAATGGCGCGTTAATTTCTGCTCTCACTAAGTGGCTTAGTTTTTTGTATATACATACACACATTCTTTTTCATATTCGCTCCCGTTATGGTTTATTCCAGGATACTGAATACAGTTCCCTGTGCTACACAGTAGGGCTTTGTTTTTTACCCATCCTGTATATAGCATTTTGTACCTGCTGATCCTAAACTCCCAGTCCATCCCTCTCCCACTCCCTGACAACCCTGAGTCTGCTCTCTGCTGACATAGCTCCTGTTGATCACAAATGTTCCTTGTACAACTTGTTGTACCCTCTCTCCCTGCCCGTGTCTGGCAGGTCTCTGCTTTTCCATTTAACTGTCTGCTTACCTTCCTTCCTGCCCATCATCCCATCTACTTCCCTACCTGTCTATAAGATCACACACTGGGATTTCCCGTTGTGGTGCAGTGGAAACAAATCTGACTAGGAACCACGAGGTTGCAGGTTCGATCCCTGGCATTGCTCAGTGGGTTAAGGACCCAGCGTTGCCACGAACTGTGGTTAGGTTGCAGAGGCGGTTTGGATCCCACGTTGCTGTGGCTATGGTGAAGGCCGGTGGCTACAGCTCCTGTTAGACCTCTAGCCTGGGAACCTCTATATGCCGCAGGTGCAGCCCTAAAAAAACAAAGCCAAAAAAAAAAAGCACACACTGGACACCATTAATAGGGTATACGTACATATGCTTTAATCTTCAAGGTCAGTAGTTCATTTCCTCATTTAGCAGTCGAGAAATCTAAAGCTTACAGAGAAATTAGGTGACTTGATGGAGTTGGAAACTGATCTCAGTTTCCTCTGAACCCAAAGTCCATACTGCTTCCTTTATGTTAGTGGTTTTTCTTTTTCTTTTTTTTCTTTTTTTGCTTTTTACAGCAGCACATGCAGCATATGGAAGTTCCCAGGCTAGGGGTTTAATTGGAGATGTAGCTGCCAGCCTACACCACAACCACAGCAACACGGAATCCAAGCCATGTCTGCGACCTACACCACAGCTCATGGCAACGCCAGATCCTTAACCCACTGAGCAAGGCCAGGGATCAAACCCGCAGCCTCATGGATACTAGTCTGATTCGTTTCTGCTGCACCACAACGAGAACTCCGTGGTTTTCAAAATGTGGTCCCCAGACCAACACTTGCGAACTGGTTAGAAATGCAAATCCTAGGCCCCATCACGTCTTGAATCCGGGGGCGGGCCCAGCAATCTGAGTTGAGTCTGATGGACACTCAAGTGTGAGAACCTCTATTCACACCACGCTGTACCCCATTGCCGTCTGCTTGTTCTCAGCATCCTGGGATTGGCAGCCAAGAGTCTGGACCTTCCGGTGTTTCCTCAGCTGAATCCTGCTCCATCAGAACACGTTCAAGAACATGTTTATTGAGGAGGGCAGATTGTGCCCGGGCTCTAGGCCCCTGCCTTTTTTTTTTTTTTTAGGTCTGTACCTGCGGCATATGGAAGTTCCCAGGCTAGGGGTCAAACTGGAGCTGTAGCCATCGGCCTACACCACAGAAACAGCAACGCCAGATCCGAGCCGCATCCCAGAACTATGCTGCAGCTTGTGGCAACGCCAGATCATTAACCCACTGAGCAAGGCCAGGGATCGGACCCACATCCTCATGGATACTAGTTGGGGGCTTAACCTGCTGAGCTGCAATGGGAACTCCTGGGTATTTTCGTCTTTGTCAGATCCCTGGGTACCTGAGCCGTTTCAAGTAGCATATCCCCGACGCTCTCCGCATCTTCAAGCCCTCAGCATGGCCCTTGCCTTCAGGTCTTCATTTCGGTTATTTCACTTCTGTCTCATGTACTCAAACTGAAGTAGGACGTTCTCCTTAGCTTTTCTTGCTTAGGCTGCCCCATCTCAATCATCTTAAAAAAAAATCTCTTTGGAAGGAGGAATGGACTGGAGTTTGAGGCTGGCAAAGTCATGCTATTGTATATGGAATGGATGGTCAATGGGGGACCTGCTGTATAGCACAGGGAACTCTACCCAATATTCTGTGATAATTTTTTTGTCTTTTTTTAGGACTGCACCTGCGGCATATGGAGGTTCTCAGGCTAGGGGTCTAATCCGAGCTGTAGCCGCTGGCCTATGCCAGAGCCATAGCAATGTGGGATCTGAGCCTCATCTGCAACCTACACCACGGCTCACGGCAACGCCAGATCCTTAACCCACTGAGCGAGGCCAGGGATCGAACCCACGTCCTCATGGGTGCTAGTCAGGTTCGCTAACCGCTGAGCCACGATGGGAACTCCCTATTCTGTGATAATCTCTATGGGAATGAACATGTGTGCATGCATGGCTGAATCACTTCTGCAAAGCAGAAATTAGCACACCATTTAAATCAACTGTACTGCAATAAAATTTAAAAAAAATTAAAAAAAATACTTTTTATCCTTGCTTTTCTAGCCCTAATTCCAGTTTTCTTAGATTCTTTTTACTTCTAGCCTTTTAACTCTTCCCCTTCAACAGACTGGCTCTATTTCAGTCTGTCTCACCAATGTCTGCGAGAGTCATTTAAAGAGCAGTTCCTGAGCCCACCACTCAGAGCTAAAAAATTTCCACCCCCTCCCCCACAGCCCTCTATGTGTCTTTTCTGGCACCTCGCTTGAGTTGTAATAATTTGTGTGCTTGTCTGCTATGATGACACAGTAAGAAAACGAGACTGGTTTCCAGAAGCCATTCAACATAATCAGCTTTTTTTTTTTTTAATGTAGTCACATCAACTGGCTGATTAGACACCTGCCATTGGAAGAGAATTTGATGGCAATCACCAACATTTTCGCAGACCGCTAACGAACATTCGCGATGACCCAGAACGAACTCCCAGTAGCCCAGAAACCACGTTTCAGTGACCGCACTAAGAAAAGCTCTCAGTTGAAAGCAGAAAGCTTTTTCAACGACCAGAGAATCACCTTTGGAAAAGCTGCCTTAGGGCCAGTCTAAGATTCCTGGTATCAGGTCTGTAATGACACAATTACCAACACCCTCTTCTTTGAGTCCGATTCATTAAGCCCTCGGTTTCCATTAACTAAATCCAGTCCTTTTGTGGCCCTTGAGGTAATAAACAGTGAATGGCACCTTTTTTGCAGCCCCTCATTTGATTAGTTTAAAATGACCTCATACTGGTTTTACACACTAGCATGACTCACACTGATGTCATCAAATCCTGCTAAATGACTGTGGATTCCCCGTGGCAATCACCGCCTTCCCAAAACCTTCAATGGAGAAGACTGTTAAAAGCCTTTTGTTCTTTTTTTTTTTTTGGATGTTGTACAATACACTTTAGCCTTGAGTTAACGGTCTCTGTTGACATATTAAGTCTTTAATTTTTAGTGTCTTGCATGCAGACAACTTGTTGACAACGAGCGGCCCTTCCATTTCCAGCTTTTAGCCAAAGCCATTTTCTAATCCGACAAAGCAGAATAGAAAAACCGAAATCCAAGAACCAATTTATTCTGGTTAGAGAATATCAGTCCGTGTTTCAGTTCATGAATTATTAATAATAGCACCTGACATTTGTATGCCTCTTCTCATTTCCTCGAAGCGCTTTCACGTGTGTTACCTCATTTGACCTTCCAGTAATCCTTCCGGCAGACGGGGCAGCTTTGTTAGCCCCCTGTTGACATCAAGGATAAGGTGATCAAGGACAGTTAGGAAGCACAAGGTCAAGTCAGCCGCACAGGGAAACTCAGTCTTGGTCTACTCAAGAGGTCGATACTGACAAGTCTTTCTGGTTATCAGGAAGCGGTACCTTAAAAAAAATCTTGTGTCCTGGTGATCTTAGGAAATAGAAGAAATAAGGAATAAGAAGAGGAAGAATGAGATCCAAAGGGGAAGGAGAGAAAGGAAGAGGGAGAAAACTTTCTGTACATGGACATCAAACCTCAAGCAGTTTCAAACTTACATCCTCTTCGTTTTACAGAAAACTTCGAGATTTAAATACTACCTTAGAGAAGAGTTAGAGCTTAAATGGTGGAGATAGTTTAATTTTTTCCATGTCTTCCCCCTCTCCCACATTTTTAAAAGCTTTGTTGAAGTATAGTTGAGTTACAATGTTGTGATCATTTCTGCTGTACAACAAAGTAAATCATTTATACATGTACACACAGCCTTTGGTGGAGACACTTTCAAAGTTAAGACCGTGAATCAGAGATGAAAACACGAATATGAGAAAAGACTATCTCGGGAGTTCCCATTGTGGCTCATCAGGTTAAGAACCCGACTAATATCCATGAGGATGCGGGTTTGATACCCGGCCTCGCCCAGTGGGTTAAGGATCCGGCATTGTGCTGAGCTCTGTTGTAGGCTGCAGATGCTGCTCAGATCTGGCGTTGCTACGCTGTGGTGTAGGCTGGCGGCTACAGCTCTGATTCAACCCCTAGCCTGGGAACCTCCATATGTCGCAAGTGCGGCCATTAAAAAAAAAAAGAAAAAAAAATGAAACCACCTTGGAGTTCCTGCTGTGGTGCAGTGGATTAATGATACTATGCAGTGTCTCAGGTCTCTGGGGAGGCCTGGGTTCAATCCTTGGGCTAAAGGATCCAGCGTGGTCACAGCTGTGGCTTGGACTCTTCCCTGGCCTGGGAACTTCCAAACGCCGTGTATGCGGCCATTCTAAAAAAAAGGCATGTTCATAATTGTTTTCCCACTTAATCTCATAATCTCTGAGACAGGCCATGTAGGATTATTCTGTCCTTTTGGCTGTGAAGAAAGAGGCACACAAAGATGAGAGGGTTTGGCTAGAGCCTCCACTGGTCAGTTAATAACTGAGATATGACCATTTCTATTGACTTCCACTGCCTGGGTACTCAGAAATGTTGTTCCTTTTTTGTCTTTGTTTTTGTTTTTGCTGGGTTTGTTAGTCACAGAATCCTTATACAGAAGGCGGTGGGGAGGAAACTGCAGACCCTTGCTTCAGAGTGAAAGATTAGATAAACTGTAACAGAGCTTCAACCCGATCTATAGACAAATTTGTAGGGTAAATAGAAAATGATAATGAGACTGAGCAAGGCCAGGGATGGGACCCGCATCCTGATGGATACTAGTTGGGCTCGTTACCGCTGAGCCATAATGGGAACTCCAAGAATGAATTCCTGCTGGATTTTTATTTTTAAATTGTTTCTTACATGTTATGGCCATGCCCATGGCATATGGTAGTCGCCTCCAGCAGGGACACTGGATCCTTAACCCCCTGCACTAGGCCAAGGATTGAACCTGCGCCTCCACAGTGACCGAAGCTGCTGCCGTGGGTCCTTAACCCCCTGCACCACAATGGGAACTCCTCTATTTGTTTTTTTTTTTTTTTTTTTTTTTTTTTTTTTTTTTTTTTTTTTGTCTTTTTGCCTTTATCTAGAGCCGCATCCGCGGCATATGGAGGTTCCCAGGCTAGGGGTCCAACAGGAGCTGCGGCTGCCGGCCTTCGCCACAGCCACAGCAACGCAGGATCCGAGCCGCGTCTGCAACCTTCACCACAGCTCGCGGCAACGCCGGATCCTTAACCCACTGAGCAAGGCCAGGGATCGAACCCGCAACCTCGCGGTTCTTAGTCGGATTCGTTAACCACTGAGCCACGAAGGGAACTCCCGGGAACTCCTCTATTTGAAGGCACCGAGTCTGGAGTGATTTGTGGCAGCAGTCACAGGAAATAAATTCAAAGATCAGTATGGAGTTCCTGTCGTGGCTCAGCAGTTAACGAATCTGACTAGCATCCACGAGGACTCAGGTTCGATCCCTGGCCTTGCTCAGTGGGTTAAGGATCCGGCGTTGCCATGAGCTGTGGTGTAGGTTGCAGACACGGCTTGGATCCTGCATTGCTGTGGCTGTGGTGTAGGCCAGCATTACACCTCCCATTCGACCCCTAACCTGGGAACCTCCAAATGCCTCCAGTGTGGCCCTAAAAAGCAAGCAAACAAACAAAAACAATAAAAAACCAAAATCAGTAGATGTGATTTGATGAATACAATGGCCAGAGTCACTTAAGGAAGCTCAGAACTGCGTTCTTTAGGAATGAGTCAGTTATACTCACAGCTCCCAGTTTTCCCCAACGGGAGGGACTGCACCCAAATTTAGTTTCCCAGGAAGCCCTCAGCTCCTTTGCTCTCACAGGACAAGGGCCCCCCAGGTTCCCAAAAGCCCCAGGTGACATCCTAGACCATTCATTTAAGCAGCTTCGCCTCCAATTCAGATGGCCAAGAACCGTGGTTTCTCCCTGCTGACCAGCCTCTCTGGCACGACCGGGGCTACCGACTGCTGGGGGTTCTTTCCCAAATCCCAGAGGCCGTTCTCCCCCAAGACATGGGGGTCTGGGCCTGTAGCATTAACAGCACCCTGCTCTATTAACCATATTTCAAATTTTTCTGTATTTATGATGTTTTGACATATTGGGAGACTCGCTGGCTGAGAAGAAACTGCTTCTCCCCAGGCTAGGGATAAGCTCACGTGCAAACTCTGCTTTTATTTATTTATTTATTTATTTATTTTTTTGCCTTTTGTCATTTTAGAGCCGCACCCGCGGCATGTGGAGGTTCCCAGGCTAGGGGTCTAACAGGAGCTGTAGCCACCAGCCTACATCACAGCCACAGCCACACAGGATCCGAGCCGCGTCTGCAACCTACACCACAGCTCACGGCAATGCCGGATCCTTAACCACTGAGTAAGGCCAGGGATCAAACCTGCAACTTCATGGTTCCTAGTCGGATTCGTTAACCACTGTGCCACGACGGGAACTCCAAGTTGTGCTTTTATAACACACTAAGTAACCTTGGTCTGTACCTCCAATTACCACCTTTATCTGACTCTCAAGCACCAAACAGTATCGTCCCTCAGGTGAGTCAACATAGGGCCAGGTACCAGACAACTTAGGCCCCTAAACCCCTGGAAACCATCCAGATTAGCCAATTCTAGCCCTGCCTTTTTGCCTTTTCTGTGGAAACCCTAATAAAGACTGTGGTCAGGAGTTCCCACTGTGACTCAACAGGTTAACAACCTAACACAGACTCTGAGAGGATGCGGGTTCAACCCCTGGCCTCACTCAGTGGGATAAGGGTCTGGTGCTGCCGGCCATGTTGGTTGCAGATGTGGCTCAGATCTGGTGTTGCTGTGCCTGCGGTGTAGGCTGGCAGATGCAGCTCTGATTCGAACCCTAGCCTGGGAACTTCCATATGCCACAGAAAAAAAGAAAAAAAAGGCTGTGCTCAGTGCCTTCCCCTGGCTCGTTTCTGTCTCCTGGTGGGCCCTGGGGCTTCCCCGTGTGGCCTCGCATGGTGTGAGCTGGCTCTCACTTCTCTGGGATTACAACACTAAATTGTTCTTTCAACAGCATTATCCTCTTCATGTCATCTCTTAGTCCCCCTTATAAATTAAGACCTGGGCACAAAATACCAGCAGAGTTCAGCCAATGCCTGACACTGTTATCAGTCGGTGTATTGGTACCCACCTGTGTTGCCCTCCAGTGGTATAACTTCGCATTTCTCCATGAGCGTAAGTTCAGGTGCACGCTGAGGGCACCAGCTAGATGAGGCATCTTTGTGGCTTTTCCTTTCCTGTGCCACCTCGTACCCGCTACAGGTGTTTTCTGTGCTTCCAAAATAAAAGACTGGCTTCTGATCCTTTGTTTCCGGATCTGCATCTGGGGGACCCCAAACTAAGACAGAAAAGGAGTCAGAAGGATAAATAAGAGCAAAAAGGAAAGCGTCCACTGTGCAGTAAATGTACAAAGATGAACGAAGGGAAATGAAAGAGGTTGTGGTGGGTTCTACCCATCTGGGGGAAATACCTTTTTTTTTTTATGGCCACACCTGCAGCATATAGAAGTCCCCAGGCCAGGGGTCGAATCAGAGCTGCAGCTGCCGGCCTACACCACAGCCACAGCAACACCAGATCCAAGCCACTTCTGCAATCTACAGCTTGCAGCATCTCTGGATCCTTAACCCATTGAACCAGGCCAGGGACTGAACACACATTCTCACAGAGATGATGTCGGGTCCAGAACCCCCTGAGCCACAGCGGAAACTCCTTGAGTTGAGTTTTGAAATAAGGCAGGGAATATGGGGTGGGCCCGGGAGGGGGTGATGTCGCCAAGGAGAGGATGCCAAGAGGGGAGCAGCCACGGAGGACAAGTGTGCGGTGGTGAATGGCACAGAAGACCCCGGCTTGACAAGAGGAGAGGCTGGCCGTGTCGGCCCGTCTTGGGGGCCCCAGGATTCAATCTCACAGGTAACAGGGAAGCTTTGAAGTGGCTGATCCGTGATGAGCTTCATCAGATTTGAGTTTCCCCCTGACAATAGCGTGGAATTTGGGAGGTGATTTAGGAAGAACAAGGGCAAAAGCCAAGGTGGGAGAATGAGGAAGTAAAAACGAAAGCTGTAGTGCTGCGAATGGAGGGGACAGTGACAAGGAGGCACAGAGGGAAATCTACCAAGAATTGAACGTAGGGGCTGGGGAAGAATCAGGAGATGCTGAGAAAAACTAGCCCAAACTTGGAAAAAAAGGCAAAGAGATCGGCTGCACAGCTTGTCAGTGATGCATGAGGTTGAAAAGCCACCCGAGGATTATCACAGAAAGTGCTTTGTTCAACTCCCCGTTGACTAGTGACCGAAGTTCTCAGACGTGGAGAAGCTACGTGTTCACTTGTAGATTTTTGTCTGCTTAGAGATGCATATCATTTCTGTCCAGTGGAAAAGAAAACCCCAAAGGTTATATTTGATTGCCCTCTAGTGTATTAGCCAGTTTTTAATCCAATGCATCAATCTTAGCGTGCTATTTCTTCATGAGCCTGCAGATACACACCCCCCTCCTCATTTGCTCTTCGCACCAGTCTTAACATCCTATTATTTCCTGGCTTAATTAGTGAGGTGGATAATATATTTGACAAAAGTTCATTTGCATTTACACAAGAATCATGATTTTCTCATTTTGCAGATTATACTCCGGTACAGGGCATGCGTGACTTTGGCTATCTGGCTTTGGTGACAATGTGGAGATGGAGAGAGAAGATCCAGTTTGTTGGCAAAGATAATAACTTACCTCTTAGCCTGTGCTTGACCTTGAGGTGCCCTTGGGATATCCAGGGGCAAATAGCTACTGAATGTCTCTCCTGGAGATAGGAAGGAGCTTAGGGAACAAGGCCGCAGCAACTCCGGAAACGCGGCGGGGGGGATCTAAAGCAGTAACTGAGCCCGATGAGCGAGGTCCCCTGGTGGTCCCTGCAGGGGCATGGTGTGTGCAGGAAACACACAGTCACACACGCACAGAGTCAGCACTAAACTGCTGCTAATTGCTTTTTTTTTTTCCATCAGAAAAATGGAGCGCTCCTCAAGCTTCGTACACAGAGATGGCGAGTCTACAATCCAAGTAAACAGCAGAATAATTACTTTCCATCCACAGATATTTTGAGAGTTGCACTTGACAAGTTAATTTAACACTCTTGCTGCAGCTGTGCAGCTATCAGTCCGAACATAAGGAGACCAGCCTTGCTTGTCATCAGAAACAATCTTCTGGAGTTCCCGCTGTGGCACAACGGGTTCTGAGGCATCTCTGGAGCACAGGGACGAGGTTGGATCCCCGGCCCAGCACCGTGGGTGAAGGATCCAGTACTGCCCCAGGTGCAGCTTAGGTCACAACTTCAACTTGGATCTGATCCCTGGCCCGAGAACTCCCTATGTCATGGGGTGACCAAAAAACAAACAAACAAACGAAAACTTTGGATATTACCTGTATTTCACAAGGAAGGGAGACTACAAAAAAGTTACCCAAAACTTGGAAATAGGGTCAAAAGGTGGATAGCATGTCCTTTCAAAGCCACAAAAAAGTGAGAGCTCATCAAGGGTTTGTCCACAAGGAGGCCCTTTAACTCACTTTTCACTCTTGATTACAGCCGAGGATAAGGCACTATAATACAGCGTCACACTTTGTAGAAATATGCTCTTAAATTTTTTAAAACTATAAGGTATCATTTTTTCACTCATTATATTTTCTAAGCACTTAATTAATTAATTTTTTTGGCCATGCTTCGCCATGGTGTTCCCAGGCCAGGGACTGAATCCTCCCCACTGCATCAACCCGAGTCATAGCAGTGACAACACTGGGTCCCTGACCCACTAGGCCACCAGGAAACTCCCTAAACACTTAAGGCAGAAACTGATGGTTCACCCTCAACTAAGGAAACTTTGTACTATTTTAGTTGAATTTTACTGAGAGGTTTGTAAGTATTCATGATAACTAATCAAATCTTCTAATTTTCCATTTATCCACCTAAGACGTTGACCGACAGGAGAGTGACAGCAATGGCTGACAGCAATCAGTCAATTATAAAGCACACTTATGGGAACCAGCCTTGCCAGTCCCTTTTAATTTTCTTCTCCAATAGAGTGACTGTTTTGATTGCTAGATACAGGGAAGCAAAAGACATGTAATATTTTGATCTTTGTGGAGTGTTTAAGTTCTATATTTTGAGTAACATAGTCATCAGCAGCTACAAATATAAAATATAGATTATATGCCTATGTAAGGCCTCTGAGTACACATCTTTGTTCTAGATGTCGTGGCATCTTAACGTAAGGAGGACAAATTGTCCCTTGATAGTTACACGTCTTGACCCAGGCCACTCATTTCCCTTCCTCTGAAGAGCCAATGGTGTGAGAGTTTAAAATCATTAGGAATTCCTCTTGAAGGTGAGCTGAGAAAATGCAGTGAAAATAACAGAAAGTTCACCTCATTCATCTTGCTGCTTTTTAATATTTCTGAGAAGAGATGATTATAATAAAATGGTCAGTTAAAATAACCATTGCTCTCCCAGCCCATGTTGCTAATGGAAAATGAGCTGGAAGGTCGTACCTGACTGAGGCAGTCGTGGTAGAAGGGAACATCTGAGCCAAGACCGACTACTCCTTGTTCACTCTTTACAGGTAGTAATGAAACCAGAAACTGTGGGAAGCTTTCTTCTACAAAAAGAGGATAAGGTGGAGAAAACCATAATTCGAAAAGATACACGCACTCCTATGTTCATAGTAGCACTATCTACAGTAGCCAAAATACACGAGCTACCTGAGTGTCCATCAGCAGAGGATGGAAAAAGATGATGTGGTACATATAGGAGTTCCTGTCGTGGCTCAGTGGTAGCAAATCTGACTGGTATCCGTGAGGACTGTGTTCAATCCTTGGCCTCACTCATTGGGTTTAGGATCTGGCGATGCTGCGGCTGTGGTGTAGGCCGGCAGCTGCAGCTCTGATTCAACCCCTAGCCCGGGAGCTTCCATATGCTGCGGATGCGGCCTTTTAAAAAAAAAAAAAAGATGTGGCATATATATATATATAACGTAATATTACTCAGCCATAAAAAGAATGAAATAATGCCATTTGCAGCAACATGGATGGAAATAGAGATTATCATACTAAGTGAAATAAGCCAGGCAGAGAAAGATAAATGTCATAAGATATCGTATGTGGAATCTAAAAAGAATGATAAAAACGAACGTATTTACAAAACAGGAAAAGACTCATGACAAAGAAAAAAGTTTATGGTTATCAAAGAGGCAAGCGGGGGGGGGGGGAGCGATAAGTTAGGAGTTGGGGATTAACAGATACACCCTATTGCATATAAAACAGACAGACAAGGACCCACCGCGGAGCACAGGGAATGCCACTCAACATCTTCTAACATCCCATAAGGGAAGAAAATCCGAAAAATTTCTTTATACATGTATAAAACTTTGCTGAATACCTGAAACTAATACAACACTGTAAATCAACTGTATTTCAATAAAACTTTTTATTATTTTCTTTATTTTTTATATTTTTAAAAATTATTTTCTTTTATTTTTTGCCACACCCGCGGCATATGGAATTTCCCAGGTTAGGGGTCTCATCCGAGAGTAGCTGCCGGCCTACGCCACAGCCACAGCCACGCCAGATCCTTAACCCACTGAGCGAGGCCAGGGATCGAACCTGAAACCCCATGGTTCCTAGTCGGATTTGTTTCTGCTGCACCATGACAGGAACTCCATAACGTTTTTTTAAAAAGAGACTAAGACTCGTCTTAAATATCTTTGTCCACATTTCCTCCGGGTTGTTTTTGCACCACCTCAGTGAGATGCTGTTGACGGGTTGAATTTCTGGAGGAAGCTCAGGATTAACCTCATGCCAAGGACTTGTAGAACATAAAATGCTGAAGGACACATTGTTAGGACTCCATGGGGGGGGGGCTGGTGCTGATCAAAGCACGGCCTGTATTTAGAAAACGAGGAGAAAGGGCGTAATTAGAGATTACGGTCCAATCCACTTAATTTTAACTTGAAAATGTGCAAAGAGAGCCAACTGCAGAAAGCTCAAATGCTGGTTTTGTACGGGACACCCACTAACAGACCAATCCTAATTTTCTTGTACAACAAGGATGAATGGGTACGAGACATTTCCATTTCAGTGAATTTTTGCCTTGAAATTCTGAATAATACAAATGCCGGTAGGTTGTGAAATATTTGGAACTTACTAGCATTAGATTGATTCCCACCTCACACAAAAAATGACAACCTTAGGCTTGGCATGAGTGAGCACGTCTTTGGGTCTGCAAAACCTTGCAGCAATTCTAAAGCTCAAAAGAACTCTGAGAACAGAAGGGTTGCTGTTAAGTCTGTGGCAAACTTTTTGGCTGTAAAACTTGACCCAAAGCAACGTGAGACTATTTTTAGTCTTTATCCTACTTACTTCGAGAACTCCTAACTTTCACTGCAGAAACATGAATGAGTTTGTTGGTTTGTTTGTTTTTTGGCCTTTTAGGGTCACACACGTGGCATGTGGAAGTTCCCAGGCTAGGGGTCCAATCAGAGCTGCAGCAGCTGGCCTACACCACAGCCACAGCCAAGTCAGATCCGAGCCACGTCTGTGACCGGCACCACAGTTCACAGCAACGCCAGATCCTTACCCCACTGAGCAAGGCCAGGGATCGAACCCTCAACGTCATGGTTCCTAGTTGGATTCGTTTCTGCTGCGCCACGATGGGAGCTCCACTTGAACGTGACTGATTTCAGCGCGCCACTCTGGCCCGACTGACGGTACTTACCCCGGAATCTATACCTGCACCATTTTGTTCCCAGAGTCCCCAGATTCTGGAAACTGAAATGCAGCTGGAACTAAAGGGCACGGATAAAGGATTATAGAAAAGTATTAAATATTTTCTTTCAGTTTTTCAAAACAAATGATTAAGAAGGTGCAAAGAAAATTTATGAGTGACACTGAACTTCTAGAAGTGGTTCTCATTGGTCTTCTTTTTATTTCATAGAATTAAAAGATTCTTCGAGAAGGATCACCTAAGCCAAGCCCTTCATCTTGCAAACGAGGTAGCTAAGATCTGGGGCAGCTCCGGGCTTTGCTTAAGGTCCTAAATTTCAAGACCGATGCAGATGTTGAAAGCAGTTTTCTCAGTGACTTATTGCAAGTCGTTGCCTATAAACGACTAAACAACTCCATCTGTTGATAGAAATTGAACACCTGTAGCCTTCATCCTGCTTAACCCCTGAGTTAATGAGAAAACAAAAGAAAAAACACAGTTAGGATTCCCTTCAACGCTGATAAGCGGGCAAAGACTTGGTTTAGTTGCCATCTCGTGGGACCTGGGACCTGGGACTTGGGACCCTCACCTGGGCACTGCACTTAGGGTGTCTGCATATCCCCAAGGTATAGGTGAGGAAGCAAACTAGAGGTTAAGTAACTTGTCCAAGGTGGCAGAGTAAGACTTGAAATTGAGCTATTTCAGACTAGCATAGGGGAATTCCCATTGTGGCTCGGTGGGCTAAGGACCCAGTGTTGTCTCTGTGAGAATGTGGGTTTGATCCCTGGCCTTGCCCAGATGATTAAGGATCCCATGTTGCTGAAAGCTGTCCCATAGGTTACAAATGCGGCCCAGATCTGGTGTGGCTGTGGCTGTGGCTGTGGTGTAGCCCCCAGATGCAGCTCTGATTCGACCGTTGGCCTGAGAACTTCTGAGTGCTGCAGATGTGGCCAAAACACGAGAGAGAGAGAGCGAGAGAGAGAGGGAGAGAGTGAGTCTAGCATAAGTAACTGTAGAAATCCGTGGAAAGGTTTCTGGAATAACCTATAACTGTCTGTGCTTTTCCTCTCATATTCCAATACCTTCTATCCCAAACACAAAAAAGCAAGGCCAAATACAAGATGTGGCTCTTTTTTTTTAACCTAGTGGCTGGTCTCACCAGCCCAACCCACTGAGCTTGAGGGCTTGAATCTTTTTCCCCTTTTGTCAACTGTAGGTAATCCTAGTGGGGCTTGGAAATACATCTGTGTCACCTTGAGGATAGTAAATTACTGTTATAGGTTGTGTGAAAATATTCGTGGTCGTGTTCCTGCTTCTTTATTACTTGGGTGGGGCTGGGGGAATCATATGTAAGAAAACAGAGAAGAACTAGAAGGCATGAGCTGGCTCTCCTATTTTGGTGAAAACCTTGCAGTTTCTTGTTAGAGCAAAGATGGCAGACAGAGAAGTTGTTGCCATTTAGTGAATGCTTAGTAAGCTCCAGGCACACTCTCTGTCAGCTTATTTAATTCTCATACCATTTCCATAGTGTCGGCCTTATTTCCCCTCGTTTTACAGATGAATGGATTGTCTCAGAAAGATGGAGACCCTTGTCCAGGAGATTCTAAGTGGCGGAGTGAAAACCTGAACCCATGTCCGCTTGGCTCATGATCATCATCTTGACCGTGACAATTCTGGGTCCTTTACCCACTGAGCCACCAGGTAACCGATCTCCGCCTTTAATCACTCCCCAAATTGACCTCTGTGAAGAGGGCGCCCAGCATTGTCACATTGATCGACCAGTTCTTCTCCTTTCCGGAATGAAAGCAAGTGACTCACTGAGCACAAGGGTCTCGCCCAAGGATTGCCTTGTTTTGGAGTCTGGTTGCTGCCTTTGAATCCTGGATCCACCACTTAGTTTCTAAACCTGCTTCCTCATCTCTAAAATGAACATAGCAGGGGGACAGAGTGTGAGAACAGGGAGTTTGGGGTTAGCAGATGCAAGCTGTCACATTTAGAATGGATAAACAGCAAAGTCCTATTGTACAGCACAGGGGACTACATCCAGTCTCTAGGGAAAGAACATGATGGAATATGAGAAAAAGGATGCGTGTGTATGTGTGTGTGTATATGGGTCACATGCTGTACAGTGGAAATTGACAGAACACGATAAACCAACTGTAATTAAAAATTTTCAAAAAAGTTTGGAAAAAAATAAATGAGCATAACAACAATAGCAGCAATCTCCCAGTGCTATTATAGGGGTTAGATAAAATTAACCATGTACAGAATTTGTCATAGTGATTAGTTTGTTTGTTTGTTTATTTTGCCGCCCTGTATCATATGTGTGGAGTTCCGGGGCCAGGGATCAGATCCAAGGTGCAGTTGTAACCTGCGGCACAGCCGTGGCAACTCAGGATCCTTTACTCACCGCGCTGGGCCAGGGACCGAGGCTGTGTCCTGGTGCTCCAGACGCCACTGATCCCATCGTGCCACAGTGGGGAAGTGTTTTTAAATGTCAGCTGCTTTTCACAGGCAACTGTATTCAATATCCTGTGATAAACCAGAATGTAAGATAATAAGAAGAATGTATTTCTATGTATAACCGAGTCACTTTTCTGTACAGTAGAAACGAACACATTGTAAATCAACTATTCTTCAATAAACTACATTTAAAAAAAAGTCAGCTCTTTTTGGAGTTCTTGTCGTGGCGCAGCAGAAGCGAATCTGACTAGGAACCGTGAGGTTGCGGGTTCGACACCTGGCCTTGCTCAGTGGGTTAAGGATCCAGTGTTGCTGTGAGCTGTGGTGTAGGTTGCAGACGTGGCTCAGGTCTGGCGTTGCTGTGGCTGTGGTGTAGGCCGGCAGCTGTAGTTCTGATTCAACCCCTAGCCAGGGAACCTCCATATGCCGAGGATTCAGTCCTAAAAGGACAAAAGACAAAAAAAAAAAAAGCAGCTCTTTTTATTATTAGACAGCTCCCAACTTACACACGGATGAAGTTCCAGAAGTTCATTTCACATTCCGTTGTTTGGACTGAGAACATATTTGCCCACCTAGAGCACGAGACATTGTGTTTGATGGCCCATAAATACTCTGACCGTGTCCCTGGCAGTGTATGGACTTTGATTTGCATCCCAGATGCCCGGGGTCTGCTGGATGCTGTGGGGGTGGGGGGCGGGGCACAATCTACTCTGTCCCGGGCTCGTTCACTTTGGGATGGGGTCAAGTCCAAGAGCCCTCACGCTGCCTTAGCCCTTGTTCTACAGGAAATTGTCTGCTTCAGTGGTGTTCTCTTCCTGCAGTAGGAATTAAATATCCAGTGCCTCTGGCAGTCGTCCAAACCTTAAAAAAAATAAACAGTCCTCTTCTCCCCACCACCTTCGCCCCCTGCGCCCTGCATCAAATATCCAGTTTCCTCAGTAGCTGTTTCAGGAAAGCAACTGCTAATTTATGATGAGATGTGAAAGCCCTAGATCCCTGAACCTTCCCAGAGGTGTTTACATTTTTGAAGAAATGGAATCTAGAGTTTCAGGCAGCGCCACGTTGAGCAGTTCCAGCATCTGCAGCACCGGGGTATTAATCACGCCCTTTTGCAAGGTTGCTTTGAGAACCAGTAGCCCCTCAGACAGAGTACCTGCTCCCCTATTCGTTTTCGCCCAGACACCTTTACCACTGAAGGTATTTTGAGGCAGACCAGCGTCACCTGGAAATTCAGACCTGGGATCATCTCTGTCAAGCTGACCTTGTTTTCTTCATCACCTCTTTCCTTCCTCCATTCCTCAAACCCATTTATCTAAGAGCCCCTCGATTAAAAAAAAAAAGTTATAAGATAGAGCACCGGTTAAAAACTGGGACCTCTGATGGGGTGCGTTTAGTGACTAAGTCGGGGGTCATCCGTGTGCTTGTGGGACACGGGAAGTCCATGCAAATTAGTGACAGAGTATGTGGGTTATGGATTACTAGTGATTTAGGTACTTGTGTTGGCCAAGCCAAAAATTAGGACACATAATCTGACGAGTACAAACAAATTTCTGGAGACCTTGGAACCGAATAATTGAAACTGGGATGCATGCCAAAGATGTGACAGCTGAAAGGGCTGGAAAGAAATCTGGAGAGAGGAGACTTGCGGTGCACCGGGCAGTTTTGACATTTCTATATCCCTGCATCACAAACAAAGATGAAGAACCCAGCGACCCACTGTGCCCCTTCCAAACGCGACAGAATTAGTGACATCCTTCATATGATGCTGGAACAGTGAAGAATGTCTGCCCCATTTCCAACTGCTCCTCTTCCTTTTTCCAAATTCTATTGATGTGTAGTTGATTTACAAT
This sequence comes from Catagonus wagneri, assembly GCA_004024745.2. Lineage (NCBI taxonomy): Eukaryota > Metazoa > Chordata > Mammalia > Artiodactyla > Tayassuidae > Catagonus > Catagonus wagneri. The sequence goes on from PVHT021183644.1 coordinate 329,014, forward strand.
GTTAATTTCTACTCTACGGCAAAGTGATTATATATTTAGTCCACATATGTTATCACAGAACATTGCGTAGGGTTCCCTGTGCTGTACAGCAAGGCTCTGTTGACCATCCATCCATACACAATAGTGTGCCTATGCCAGCCCCAAACTCCCAATCCATTCCTCCCCCCTCTACCTTTCCCCTTAGGTAACCAAAAGTTTGTTTTCAAAGTCTGTGAGTCTGTTTCTGTTTTGTAAATAAGTTCATTTGTGTCTTTTCTTTTTTAGATTCCACGTATAAGTAATATCATATGTCATTTGTCTTTCTCGGTCTGCCTTACATCACTTAGTATGATAATCTGTAGGTCCATCCATGTAGCTCAAATGGCATTATTTCATTCTTTTGTCATGGCTGAGTAATATTCCATTGCATGTATGTACCATATCATCTTTCTCCATTCATCCATCAATGGACATTTAGATTGCTTCCATGTCTTGGCTTTTGTAAATAGTGTTGCCATGAATGTCGAGGTGTGTGTAACCTTTTTTTTTTTGTCTTTTTAGGGCCCACCCCCTACATATGGAGGTTCCCAGGCTAGGGGTCAAACCGGACCTTCAGGTGTTGGCTTATACCACAGCCACAGCAACACCAGATCCAAGCTGCATCTGCAACCTACACCACAGCCGGTGGCAATGCCGGATCCTTAAACCACTGAGTGAGGCCAGGGATTGAATTTCCATCCTCATGGATGCTAGTCAGGTTCAGGGACTCCGCGGGTAATTTTTGACTTATGGTTTTCTCCACATATACGCCTAGGAGTGGGATTGTTGGATCGTCCAGCTGCTTCTCGAGCCCCTTTCCCGGGATGTCCAGAAAGTGCCTCAGACAGAACCTGAGGTCCTGCTGGTCCTTCTTTAAGCTCAGTTGGTGGCTTCAGCATGCACAGAGCCACCTAAGCTAAATATAGCAATTATTTAATCTTCCTCTTCCTCACTTAAAAAAATCCAGCTGGTCCCTGAGAACTTTTATTTCTGTATTTCTACCCCTGCAACGTCTTTTCTACTCCTACTGCCATCCTGACCTTCTATTGAACCTTGCATTCAATCTCACTTTCCCTGCTCCCTCCAGCCAGCCAGCCAGCCAGCCGGCCAGCCAGAGACAGGCACACACTTTTATCCTGAAAAATTGAAAAATCTTGGCATATTTATTGTCTACAATCAACTACAAATGTCATAGAACAATGCTGAAGGTTTCCCCCATTTGATTTCAAATTCTTATTTCTAACACCATCTCAGCCAGCGCATCTTGTGTCAGCTCAGGCTGGGCTGGTTTCCTGAAATAAGCCTCAGTACCTCTACAAATGCTCTTCCTCTTTTCCTTCTTTTCACTGCTTTACTTTTAAATGTTTCTTCTTCTGTGGAGCCCGTCCTGGTCCTGCTGATCAGCGTGACTGGCATCCCCACTCTGCCCCAGCAGGTTTAGAGCCTGGTGTACACACGCCTGCTCCTCCGCGCACCCTCACAGGGCTTCTTTTCAGACCCCAATCCCTTAGCCCACGGCCAGGATCCAAAACGTACTTACTAATAAATGCGCAAAGTCAGAGCTGAAATCCAAACTGGGAAAGTTTGACTTCCAAGCCTGTAACTTTTACCAAGATAGACTATTTAGCTCTGAATCACGGAATTTTTAGCACCATGACAACGGAGTGTCCTTGGTCACAGGGGTGAGCTGGTTAGAGGACAGGAATGATTCTACATAGCTCATCTCCACTAATGGAAAGATGTCTCAAATCTTTAGTATTAGTGAGGAGAGGTCTATTTCAACCCTTTTTATTCGTATTTTATTTTTCTTAGATTCTACATATAAATGATATCAGATGATATTTGTCTTAGTCTGACTTACTTCACTCAGTGTGAATCTCTAGGTCCATCCATGTTGCTGCAAGTGGCATGATTTCATTCTTTTTTATGGCCGAGTAATATTCCACTGTATATATACCACATCTTCTTACCACATTTTTTTTCAGTCTCGCCTGAGACACGTGGAAGTTCCTGGGCCAGGGATCGAACTCGTGCCAGGGATCCTTGGGCCAGGGATTGAACCCAAGCCACTGGAGTGACAATGCCGAATCCTTAACCTGTTGAGGCACCAGTGAACTCCAATTTCAACCTTTTGTAAAAAATCCCTCAGTTATAGTCCAAATAGCCAGAACACAGCTGTGTGATTGTGGCCTCACAAATCTAAGGCAAAGAGAATTACTGATTAGAGGAAAAGGAGCCATTGAGAATCAAGGCAGTAATGCTACTGAACACTAACTTTGCTATTTACATTTTTTGGTTGCCCCTGCTTCAGTAAAACTCCAACAAACAAACAAACAAACCCCACATCTTTATCAGTTAAGATAAACGTTATACTGTATTCTTTTTCTATTTGGCCACACCAGAGGCATGTGGCAGTTCCCAGGCCAGGGACTGAACCGGTGCCACAGCAGGGATCCTTAACCCATTGCACTGTAGGAAAACTCCTAAGCTAATTTTATTTTATTTTTTATTTTATTTTTTTGTCTTTTTGTCTTTTTAGGGCCGCACCTGTGGTATATGTAGGTTCCCAGGCTAGGGATCTAATCGGAGCTGTAGCCGCCGGCTTACACCACAGCCACAGCAACACCAGATCCGAGCCATGTCTGCCACCTACACCACAGCTCACGGCAATGCCGGATCCTTAACCCACTGAGCGATGCTAGGGATTGAACCCACAACTTCATGGTTTCTAGTCGGATTCGTTTCTGCTGCGCCATGACAGGAACTCCCTAAGCTAAATTTAAAACTCAATCCTTCCTTGTAGATAAGAAAACAAAAGCTTAGAGATATTAAATTATTCATGCAGAGACACATTTAAGTTTCTGAATTGAGATCTGGGCACAGTTCTGAAAGACTTCAAAATTTAGGCTCTTAATACTCAAACGAGTAAGATTAATTTCATACTCTTTTGTTGGTATAAATTAATAGAACTAAAAACATCTGGATTAAGAATTCAGTGGAATTGAGTTTCCTTGTGCCTCAACTGGTTAAGTATCCAGCATTGTCACTGCTGTGGCACTAGTTTGATTCCTGGCCCGGGAACTTCCACGTGTCGCAAGTGTGGCCAAAAAACAAAAAAATACAATATAATTTTTATCTTAACCGATAGCTATTTGGCTTTCGCTGTTGTTTATTTTTATTTTTTATTATTTTTCTCAAAGGGACTAAGATCATCACTTTTTTTCCATTTGTAAAAGTTTTATTGAAGTATAGTTGATTTACAATGCTGTGATCATTTTTGCTGTACAACAAAGTAACTGTTATACATGTAGACATAGCCATCCTTTTTCAGATTCTTTCCCCACATGGGTTATCCCAGCATATGGAGCAGAGTTCCCTGTGGTAGCTATTTTTTATGGGTTATAGTTACTGGGAATACAGTGACCAAATGTTTTTCTGCAGATGACTCCTGCTTAGAATTCATCTTGCACCTTGATAAGTAAGAAACATAAGAAAAGTAAGATAAGACATAGAAACATGGGGACAGTGTGTCCAGTTTTCAGACACACATTGTTGCAACCAGAGTTTCAGCTGGATCAAAACACTCAGACTCAGCAGGCACTGGGTTCTCCTTTACGCACACTTCTGCCTGTCCCTGTTTGAGTAGAAACTCCTTACATTTCCCTGCATTGCCTTCCTGGTCTCCAAAGGGACCAAGTCAATATCCAATGAAGAAATATTGAAATGGCACCTTCTTGCTTCCTTATTTATTATTATGTAAGTGTACCTGCTGTGATACTTCTAAAAAATGTTCCTGATTGAACGGCCATAAGGAAAGGAGAAGGCGTTCCCTGGTAGTCTAATGGTTAGGATTCGGTGCTTTCACTGCTCTGGCTCGAGTTCAATTCCTGCTCTGGGACCTGGGGTCCTGCATCTAGCAGAAGCACGCCATGGTCAATAAAATAAAAAATAAGGAAAGAAGAGGCCCTTGGGAAGGTAACTCCTCCAGACGCTGTTGCTTGTGAGATTGCACAATGGCAGGAAACATTTGGACTTGGCTCTTGGCAGTACACTCTGTCCAGCACCCGATTACACTGCTCAGCCGTTTCATTCCCGTTGGCAGAAGAATTGGATTTTTATTGGATACCACTCAGCCTCTAGAACATATAGTGATTGCCTAATGGGAGTTCACGGGCATTTGTTACTGGAAATAGAAAACATTCAAGGTGAAGAGCTCAAGATTTTCAAAGTGTATTTGAAATTGACAAAGGACTGGGTTTGCTGAAGGACGCGCTCACTGCTGTGACTCCTTCCAGCTTTCACATAACACTACCTCGACTTACCAGATGCCGACTTGGAACACTTTAGCATTTTCCTGTTTTCTCAAGAGAGCTTAAAGAAGGTGTCCAGAACAAAATTCATCCTAATTTGGGTACGAGCCTCCGTTTTCTTATTTGATTAAGGGAGGTTTTGATACATAATGTTGTGTTAAAGAGTAAAGGTCAAAAAGGCATATATTATGCCAGTTATATATGACTTAAAAACATAAAAACACTACGTCATTAATGAATACATACATATAAAGTAGAAATATACAAATGGGCATGGAAGGAAGACACACCACCTTGAAGATGATAGTGATGATTATGAGAAAAAAAGGACAGAGGGAATAAGATGAGGGGTAGGGCTTTAACTTGCCTGGAACCTTCGCTTATTAAAAAAAAAGCAAAAGCAAAAACAAGGAGTTCCTACTGTGGCACAGTTGGTTAAGGATCCAGTGTTGTCTTGGAGTTCCTGTTGTGGCTCAGTGGTTAACAAATCCAGCTGGGAACCATGAGGTTGTGGGTTCGATCCCTGGCCTCGCTCAGTGGGTTAAGGATCCGGCATTGCCGTGAGCTGTGGTGTAGGTTGCAGACGCGGCTCGGATCCCATGTGGCTGTGGCTGTGGCGAAGGCCGGCGGCTACAGCTCCTGTTAGACCCCTAGCCTGGGAACCTCCATATGCTGCGAGTGCGGCCCTACAAAAGGCAAAAAGACAAAAAAAAAAAAAAAGTAAGGATCCAGTGTTGTCTTTGCAGTGGTAAGGGTTCAATCCCTGGCCCTTGTGTGTTAGAAGGACCCGGTGTTGCCATAGGTGTGGTGTAGGTCGCAACTGCAGCTTGGATTCCATCCCTGGCCCTGGAACTTCATGTGACACAGGTACAGCCAAAAACAAAACAAAACAAAACCAAAAAACAGGCAAATACGGTAAAAGCTGCCCAGTAAGTGTAATATGTAGGGATCAGTTATTTTCTATATGTTTGATATATCTCGTAATGTAAGAAAAAATAAGATGATGCCCCAAATAAAATTTTAAAGCACATACACAAAGACTTTTTTTTTTTTTTTGCTTTTTAGGACTGCACGTGTGGCATGTGGAAGTTCCCAGGCTAGGGGTTGAATCAGAGCTGCAGCTGCTGGTCTACGCCACAGCCACAGCAATGCAGGATCCAAGCTGTGTTTGCAGATTTCATCACAGCTCACAGCAATGCTGGATACTTACTTAACCCACTGATGGAGGCCAGGGATCAAATCCACATCCCTATGGATACTAGGCAGATTTATTACCACTGAGCCACAATGGGAACTCCTGGGTTTTTTGTTTGTTTGTTTTGTTTTTGTTGTACCCTTGGCATTTGGAAATTCCCAGGCCAGGGATTGAACCCATGCTGTGGCAGAGAAACCGCAGGATCCTTAACCTGCTGTGCCACAGAGGGAATTCCAAAGAGAGGTTTCTGTAATATCTACTTTCACGGATTGTTAGGACGATCAAATGTGTGATGGAGTAAAAATGCTTTGTAAACTTCTCCAAAGAAGACATGCAGATGGCAAATAAACACATGAAAAGATGTTCAACATCACTCCTCATTAGAGAAATGCAAATCAAAACCACTATGAGGTACCACCTTACGCCAGCCAGAATGGCCATCATCAAAAAGTCTACAAACAGTAAGTGCTGGAGAAGGTGTGGAGAAAAAGGAACCCTATTACACTGTTGGTGGGAATGCAAATTGGTGCAGCCACTGTGGAAA
>PVHT021183644.1:336080-384865 GCA_004024745.2 Catagonus wagneri
ATGGAGATTCCTCAGAAAACTCAAAATAGAATTACCATTTGATCCAGCAATCCCACTCCTGGGCAACTATCCAGCAGAAACCATGACTCGAAAAGACACATGTACTCCAGTGTTCACTGCAGCACTCTATGCAATAGCCAGGTCATGGAAAAAACCTAAATGCCCATCGACAGAGGAGTGGATAGGGAAGATATGGTACATACACACAATGGAATGTTACTCAGCCATTAAAAGGAACGAATTACCAACATTTATAGCAACATGGATGGACTTAGAAATTATCATGCGAAGTGAAACCAGTCAGACAATTAGAGAGCAACACCCAGTGCTACCACTTACATGTGGAAACTAAGAACAGTGAACCTCTTTGCAGAACAGACAATGACTCACAGACTTTGGAAAACGTTGGTTTTTCAAATAAGACAATCTGGGGGGTGGGGGGATGCACTGTTGGTTTGGGATACAAAATCTGAAAAATTGACATGTGATGATTTATGTACACCTATAATTGAAATAAAATCCATTAAGGAAAAAAAAATGCTTTGTAAACTAAGATATTATTTTACTTCAATTCTCTGTAAGAACTAGATAGGAAATAGTTACAAATAAAACCTTAATATTGTTTGGTAGAGCAAAAAGACCTTGTTATCATTTTTTTTTCTCTTTTCATGGACATACCTGTGGCGTATGGACATTCCCAGGCTAGGAGTCAAATCAGAGCTGTGTCTGCAGCTTACACCACAGCTTGTGGCAATGCTAGATCCTTAACCCACTGAGTGAGGCCAGGGATCGAACCTGTATCCTCACGGATACGATGCTAAGCTCTTAACCCACAGAACCAAAAAGACCTTATTAAAACGCACACATCTGGATTCCATCTGTAGACTCTGACACAGAATTGGTGATTGATTCTGGTTAGAGGCTTAAAACATCATTTTATTGAATGAAAAAATGAAGTGGATTCGCACTGAAATCAGGATACGTGCACTTGGAATGGCATCTCGGGGACGAAGAGGAGGGGTAGGTAAAGAAGAGCGTTCTAGAAGGAGGAGCCCATCAAAGCCCGGACAGTACAGAAGATCTGGCCTGTGGTCTGCTGTGCCCAGATGTGTCAAGGGCGTCACGTGAGATGGGATCCGAAAGGCGAGTCAGGGCCTCAGATACCGCAGTGAGGGTTTGAATCGAATTCCATAACGATCGGGAGTCACGGAAGGCTGTGGGGAAAAGAAGCTGATGTGGTACAAACTCTGCTTCGCCACGTGGCCTCCCCTCGCAGGATAATTCACCCCAGAGGTGTCCTGGACGGGCGAGGCTTGGAGCTGGGCTGGCTGGCAGGAAGCTGCGGGGTGGTTCGGCGGGAGTGCCAGCAGGACGAGAGGCAGGGCTACAGGTGCAAGGACAGCGGGGAATGAATGAGCGGAACGGGGGAGAGGGAGACGTGGGGGAACCGCCACGGGTGGAGGCCGACACAGCAGAGCGGGTCCGAACGAGGTCAGAGCCCCCGGCCACGTCCTCACCACTGCTGCCGCTGGAAGTGTGTTATCAACTCAGCCCACCCCGGCCGATCAAGCCCCGCTTGGACCACACTCTCCTACCACTGCCAGGACCGCCGGGAGGCCCACTGGGTCCAGTGACAGGCCCTTCCTCTCACAGAAGAAGGCCAGCTACTTTCAAAGGAGCGGGCCCTGCTTTGGGGGGTCCTCCTTTGTCTATCTGCATCCTCCTGGCAGCAGAGAACACCCAGATCGCTCCTGCCTGCAGCTCCGCAGTTGGAGATTCACAAAGCTGCTGGATGGGCAAGCTTTCAAGTCAGCCTGTAGTTTTTGTCCTCTGTTTCCTTCTTGGCCAGTGCAAGTAGCTCAATGCAGGAAATTAAAATTGTGTTGTCCGAAACAAGAAAGTCCCACTGTGTGACACAGAATATTCAGTATTCCATGATAAACCATAATGGAAAAGAAGCCGAAGAAGAAAATATTTTTCATTTTTATTTCTGGCAAAGAATATATATATATATATTACATATATAATATGCACGTATGACTGATTAACTTTGCTGTGCATAGAGACTAACACAACATTGTAAATCAACCACACTTCAATTAAAAAGAAAGATCACCTAGTCTGCACTGACTAAATTCCATTAGATTGACAATCTCTATAAGCCCAGATCATTTTGTGTTTAAGTTGTGGTCATAGGCATAGAAGTGCATTGTAACCAGCATCAAAAGGTGTCTATGAAAAGTTCCTCTGAGACTGGTGCTGGCTCGTGTGGCGCTCGGGAGAGCGGTTATGAAACAGCCATACCGTCCGCTGTGAAGAGATGCTGAATTCTGCACAAGAAGCACTCTGCTTTCCATGTTTCTGCCTGCTGGGGGCGGTGGGGGGAGGCCATTGTGGGGGTAGAAGCACAATAGACAGAGGCCTCTTCCTGCCACAGAAAGCCAACCAGAACATTCCTTCGCTTTTTAGGGCCACACCTGCGGCACATGGAGGTTCCCAGGCGAGGGGTCGAATCGGAGACACAGCTGCTGGCCTACACCACAGCCACAGCAACGCCGGATCCTTAACCCACTGAGCCAGGCCAAGGATCGAACCAGCATCCTTGTGGATACTAGTCAGGTTCTTGACCCGCTGAGGTTCCTCTCATTACAACGAGACGTAGAAGTCTGCAAAATACATCGGAGGGAGCAATCCTTAGCAGGACAGTTAATAGGGATTGTACTTGAAGTGCTTCCTAAAGAGTGAGAGGCTTATTTCTCTGTAAGTGTCTTGCCCTTTGTCAAAAGAGATGCAGTCAGGAGTTCCCACTGTGGCACAGAGGAAATGAATCTGACTAGTTTCCATGAGGATGCAGGTTTGATCCCTGGCCTTGCTCGGTGGGTTAAGGATCCTGCATTGCCGTGGCTGTGGTATTGACCGGCGGCTACAGCTCCGATTTGACACCTAGCCTAGGAACCTCCATATGCTGCAGGTGTGGCCCTAAAAAGCAAAAAAAAAAAAAAAAAAAAAAAAAAAAAAGAGACAAAAAAAAAAAAAAAAAAAAAAAAAAAAAAAAAAAAAAAAAAAAAGAAAAAATGTTTTATTTTTTTGAATAAAAAAAAAAAAAAAAAAAAAAAAAAAAAAAGCAAGCAGTCAGTCTCTGATCTATAGGAGTTCATAATCTAAGAAGAATAACACAGGAGAATAGGTGGTAATATACAGAAAAAAAACAGTAAAAACAGGAATAGAGAAATTATATGTGACATTTGCTCTCTTACTTGTTTTGGATGAAAACAAAAAAAATCAGATAAAAGCAAATGTTAGGTGAAACTGAGAGGTTTGAAAATTGCCTGATGACTTTCATTTATTCAATAACCATTCATTGAGCAGCTGCAAAATGCCAGCAGTGTCTGATGAACGGGAGAAAGAAAATGAGGTAAGACACAGTTTTACTCCAGGGGGCTTCTGGTGCCCCACAGCCTGTGGCAGTACCACCGCCGGGACGCCCTCGGCTGGGGGACAATGTGGAAAGAGGCAGGAAGCGGTCTGGGAGCCCAGAGGAGAATGATCTGCTCTTTCTGGAAGCGGAGTAGATGCACTAGAGAGGAGCCAGTGCAGCAAGGACGAGTTACTTCGGTGACGAATCCAGGCAGGGTTTAGGCGAGGGAGAAGGATTAGAATGAGTGAGAGCATGTGGTTTAATTAGGAAAATTCTGAGTGAGGCAAAAACTACGTGTTCGCCCTCCCTCTCTTCCTTTTTTCTTTTTTTTTCCTTTTCTAAAACCATACATTTATTCTCTCCCTGCCTGGGACTGGGGGAGGGGGGCTGGGAACTGGGGGGCTGCCGGCCTTGACAGACGCCCCCGGAGGAGGGCGAGGCTGTGGCGGGAAAGACGGTGTCCAGGGGCGGTGGGCCTGGGGCATCTGGAAGGCGAGGCCTTGGGGGCTGATGGAGGGGCTGGCTTGTTTCCCAGAAGTTTTGGGGTCCAGGTAGGCTGGGAAAGACCAGTCCCCGTCCACCCAGGCCCAGGCCACGTGGAATCCCCTGGTCTTGGCAGCTGTTGGGGTGGCATCTGGTCCCCCCCACCCCACTCCAACACACACTGGGAGGAACATCAAGGGTTTCTGGCAACACCCGATTGCCTCCTAGAGCCTTGAGCCAGGGCCGGTCCTGCTGACATCTTGATTCTGGCTTTCTGCCCTCCTGTGAGATAACAAATGTCTTCTGATTAAAGCTGCTCGATTTGCAGCACGTTGTCACAGCAGCCCTGGAGAACTCGCAGCGCTGGAGAGAGGGAGGGGAAGCCAGCAGTTTTGGGGGAAGTGCGTGTGTGTGTGTGGGTGTGTGTGTATGTGTGTGTATGTGTGTGTGTGTGTCCCGCCTCAGAGAGGAAACAAGGAGTTCCCTTGTGGCTCAGTGGGTTCAGGCTCTGGCATTGTCACTGCTGTGGTTCTGGTTACACTAAAGGAAAGGAACCAAGATGGGGCATCCTTCCTCCACCCTTGTCCGTCACCGTGAGGTGTAGGGAGTGGCTGTAGTCATCACACAACAGCAGGGGGTGAGTCTGAGGACAAAGGCCAACATGCCAAGCCTGGTAGAACGGAATGGACAGGCCTGTAAGGACGTCATCAGACGGTTGAGCTATCCTGGAATGTCTGGATTTTCTATCACACGAAATAATCAAATCTGCTTATTCCTGTGCCACCTTAAACTTTCTGTTCCCTGCACATGGAAACACCTTAACTTGTCATCAAGGGTTAGGGGTGTCTGGAGGAGATAATTAAAGTCAGGAAGTCTTTAATTTTCTACCAGTGGCTGGTCATGGTCACCACTTTCAGTAAGTCCTAGCTAAAGGGACACGCCCCGGAAAGCATATCCTTTATTAACAGCCAGTTCCAAATTCCATAAGGCTTCTTTCCCTGTGAAGAAGACGGGGCCATACACGAATCTTCAGTTCCTCCTGGTCTTTGTACGTGCTTCCCATCCCGGAAACACTGCCCCGCTCCTCATTCTCCAGCACGCAGCTCCATCCACCTCTGGGTTTCAGCTTAGACACCATTGGTCTGGGAAGACTTACTGACTCCCAAGGTACGTGAGGCGACCTCCGGGCACCCCGGAGTTGCCCATTTGGATTTCTCCCCTGTGTTGCAATTACCTCCCACTAGGTGCCAAAGTCTCGGGGGCGGAGACTGTGAAGGCCCCCATCTACTCTTTCATGCCCCGTCTAATACAAGGCCTGTCTCGTAGCAGGACTTGATAGATACATATATTAAGCAAATGAAAATAAAAGACATGGCGGTGCTGATGGTCTGTGATCTAGAGTTTATCCACCACAACTTCTTCTTTTCTTTTTACAGACATACCTGTGGTATATGGAGGTTCCCAGGCTAGGGGTCGAGTCGGAGCTGCAGCTGCCGGCCTACACCACAGCCACAGCCATGCCAGATCCGAGCTGCATGTGCGACCTACACCACAGCTTGCGGCAACACCGGATGCTTAACCCACGAAGTGAGGCCAGGGATCCAACCTGCATCCTCATGGACACTAGTCAGATTCATAACCTGCTCAGACACAACGGGAACTCCCTATCCACAACACTCTGATGAGGGCCATGGAAAAGGGAAGGGGGCAGGGCTTTGGCAAAACACATAGGAGGCAAGTGAACCTTTGCCTCCCAGCTTTGGGATTCTATGCTAGGATTCTACTTTTCTTTCCAGTAGCTTTAATAAATTTCTAGGTCTGGGCCTTATCTGACCTGGATAGGTTAAAAAAAAGAGAGAATGGTCATGGGTTACCTAGCATGACCAACTAACTTACTACTTCTTTTAGGGAAAAAAAAAACAGTGTAAAAGTCCTTTTTTTTTGGCCACACCATGGCATGAGGAAGTTCCTGGGCCAGGGATCTGAACCTGAGCCACAGTAGTGACAGCCCTGGATGCTTAACCTGCTGTGCCACAGCGGGAACTCCTAAAAGTGCTTTTGATACCAGTTAAACTACATGGAACTATGTCTCCAGAAAACTCCTAAAAAATAATATCAAGATTTTGGAGTTCTTGTCGTGGCTCAGTGGTTAATGAATCCGACTAGGAACCATGAGGTTGCGGGTTCGATCCCTGGCATCGCTCAGTGGGTTAATGATCCGGCGTTGCCGTGAGCTGTGGTGTAGGTTGCAGATGCAGCTCGGACCCTGCGTGGCTGTGGAATAGGCCGGTGGCTTCAGTTCCAATTAGACCCCTAGCCAGGGCACCTCCATATGCCGCGAGTGTGGCCCTAGAAAAGGCAAAAAGCCAAAAAAAAAAAAAAAAAAGGAAATCAAGATTTTATGATAGGGAGGGTGGAGAAATTAAGTGGAATTTCAATACCTTCATAATAGGTAAGTGGTTACCTACTTTAGTCCCGGGTTGTAGTAAGAACTTTTGGACATCATCTCATCTTTGATACTTGAAAACATTTTCCATAATGATCTTGCTGTGGCATTAACCCAATCTAAAGTCATTTATTTCTTAAGGTTGACGACGCATTTTTTTTTCTATAGAAGTCATGCAGTGTTCTAGTAGGTATAAGAATTCTAACAGTAATTTTTTCTTTATTCATTCAAAGAATATTTGGTGCTGTTGCCAAAATTCAGCCTCTGTCCACCAGTGCCAAATAGAAACACAGAATTTTGAATGAAGGAGAAAAAGATAGTTTTTAATTGCTTTGCCAGGCAAAGGGGGCCACAGGAGGCTAATGCCTTAAAGACTGTGTTCTCCATTGGGAAGAATTGTGGGGGGTTTTATCGTAAAAAGGGAGAAAAACAGGCTTTCAGTTAGGAATCAGGATGGGGTGGACATGCATTCTTCTTTCTTTGGGGGAATCTGAGTCATCAAAGCTGGAGTCAGGAGATCTCAGCCTGATCATGATGGTGTCTTCTGGGTTATTACATAGAATAACATTATTTGTGAAAAGGGCATATGAGTCAGAGATTAGAACAAACTTGGAAAGTTCCCGAAAACCATCATGTGCTAATAATCTTAACCTACAGGCAATTGTGCTCAGGGTGCCTAATCTTTAGCTTATAGGTGATCATATTGATAGGGTGCAATTAAGTCAGAGAGAAGGACAAGGAAGGGCTCTAAGCTGTTCAGTTTTAAAGTACTCATTTCTAAAAGAAGCATAAGGAACATAACTTTTCTCTTAGGTGTAGAAGATGCCTCCATCACTGTGTGTGTCCCTTGAGAGGGAACCGGGATCCTGCCCAAGGCTGTGCTGTTGTTTCTTGACTGGTCCTCCTTGGTCTCTGCATCCCCTCCCTTCCCTGAGCAGCAACTGCCCCTGGGAACTCAGGAAAGGTCCTGGAGCCTGAATGAGGCCCCTTTCCTAAAAACAAGAAATGGACACAGAGACTTCTGAGCTCAGGAATCCATAGGGCCCTCCTTGGTTACAGCGCTTCCCATGAATGCACCAAATACTGTGCTAAGCATCCGGTCATCAATGTAAAGATATCCAGGAGCCCTATCCTAGCAGAGCCTATAGCCTAGTGGGGCAGCAGACTACAAATACATAATACCTTATAAATTTGCTCCAAATGCTGTGAATGAAAGCAATAGATTGTTGAGCTAGAGAGTAAGGTGGGTGATCAGAGACAGCTGCCCTAAAAAGGGGACTTTTGAGCGGAGACTTAAAGGATGAGGAAGAGTCAGGCTTCTGAAATGGGGTCACGTTCACCTTAAGTCAGTTAAAAATAGCCCGCAATCCTCTCCAGCAGTAAGGTTGGACGTAAGGGCAATGAAGCCCTCTGCCAGCACTAAAGATGGCGGAAAGGGCGGAGACCCGGGGGGATGCCCGTTCTGTGATTGGTCGGCAGGGAGAGGCGTCACGTGGGCGGCCGCGAGCATCCGGGCTCCCAGCGGCGGCGCTGCGGAGGCTCCCGGGAGCCGGCGTGGGGCGAGCGCGGTGAGCGGACGGCGGCGGGGCCTCCCCGGCCGCCCGCGTGGGCCCAGCGGCGCGCGTGCGGAGCATGGCGGGCTCCCTGCCTCCCTGCGTGGTGGACTGCGGCACCGGGTAAGAGTCGCGGACGCGCTCCCCGCCCCCGCGCGGCCCCGCACCTGTCCGCGGCCCGCCCCCTCTCTCACCTGGAGGCGCCCCGCCCCGGGCCCGGGTCGCGGCCGACACCCGTGCAGGTGTAGGCGTTGGCCCGGCGCCCAGCCCTGCCCAGCCCCGGGCCCTCAACTCCACCCCCGCAAGGGCGGCTTGCCGAGCTAGTTCACCTTGGTGGGAGAGAACCGAGGGGAGAAGTCGGCCGGGCTCGCCTCTCCTCCCATCCCTTATCTCAGCGTCGGCCGGGGCCTCCCAGGATTCCCAGCCTCCCTGGGATGCCAGCTTTCAGGCAGGTGGCTGCAGACCCTGCTGCCCTTCCTTGCCTTCTGCCTACCTAACGGTGCCCCTGCCTTCACACCTTCTTGAACTTGGCCCTCGTTTTGGATCTCCAAGCGCAGTCATTTCACCCTGCTGAGGATTCTTTATCACTTGTGGAGGTTTTTACATTCATCTACCAAGTTGTCACCTTTTTTTGCAGCCCACTCTGCTCTCTTCGTGTATTGAATGGCTCGCTCAGGCTAAGCGCTTGCTGTAGTTTGCGCAGAGTTGCTTTTCACTTAAAAAATGTTAAAAAGACTCCATTTTGAAAAAGAGTCTAAATTTGGGAAAGCCTCTTTGTGGTGTAGTCCCCCCCTTTACTTTTTTGGGTGTAATTGCTGCTTTTTTTTAAAATAATTACTTAATGAATTTTATTATAATTATAGGTGTACAGAAACCTTCACAACCAAATTTTATAGCATTTCCATCCTTTTTTTTAATTGAAGTGTAGTTGGCAGTGTTGTGTTAATTTCTGCCATATAGCAAAGTGATTCAGTTACACATGTATATATAGATATTATTTTTTTCATATTCTTTTCCATTATGGTTTATTACAGGATATTGAATATAGTTCCTTGTGTTATTGATTGCTCCTTTTGATGTTGTTAAGATATGCAAAAGAGACCTTAGGACATTTCCTGTGCTTTCAGTGACACAGGCTTAGCTGATTTTAGGAAGGTGCTCACCGAATTTATCTAGCTGGTAGTTTAAAAATTCAGGCTTGCAGGCTTGAGTTCTAGGTGAAGTACTTGATAAAATAGCCTGAAAGTAAATTTAGCCCCTTATTTAAAGATTTTTCAAGATAGGCTTGTAGTCATGTGTGACCTAGGATATTCCATGGCATGTTCACCTTAGCTTTGATTCTTTTTGTGGAGAAATGCGTTTGGTTTCGTTTCCTTGACAACCTTGTGGGGGTGTCTTCTTTAATTTGCTACATCCCATCTCCTACTGATGTTCTTTCCTTTTGCTGCTGAAGCCACCGGCAGTGGTTACAGGCTGGAAAAAACTGCCTCTTGGCCTGTACTAATTTTCCTTTTTGAAATATACATTGGGCTGGAAGTTTTGTGGCTCTTTATTTTAGAAGTTGTTTGGCCACCCCAAACCGAAGCCCAAACCAGTATTGATATTAACCCCACCCCCAGCTTTAGCCTTCCTTAGGAGCCCCTCCTCCCACAGTTTCAAGTTCACCCACACCCACCTGCGGTCTGGTTGTGTCAAGAGTGAAGGCAACAAGGAAAAAAATTTTTCATCCCCACGTGTTTGCATGAGAGATTTTTGTTTTTGTGGTTTTTAGTCTTGTAAAAGCTATTGAAATACAAAGCATTTCTTGGCAGAAGCAAATATGCCTGCAGAGGTTGTCTTACCTTTA
This sequence comes from Catagonus wagneri, assembly GCA_004024745.2. Taxonomy (NCBI): domain Eukaryota; kingdom Metazoa; phylum Chordata; class Mammalia; order Artiodactyla; family Tayassuidae; genus Catagonus; species Catagonus wagneri. The sequence continues at coordinate 345,827 of PVHT021183644.1, forward strand.
AAATTAGCAAGCTGGGAACCTTACTCATCATTCTTGCTATAAATATAAAAAACGTGGTGCTCAGTGTTGCCCTTTTGAGGTAGGTGGTGGCCCACTTGGAGAGAAAGCTTCAGGGTATCGTTGTTTTATGGCCCAGAGTCATGTCACCGTCTTCAGGATGTCGCAGGTTTTGGTCTCAGGACTTAGAGACAGTGGCCGGGAATCATCCCGGTGGGTTTCATGCGGAATATTCTGTTATGGAAACAGTGGCGGTTAATCATGAATTCCCCGTGTCCAGTATGTGGCAAGAAGGAGCAGCCGGGAAGAGCCTAAATTTAACCATGTTTGTAGTTCTTCTGTTTCCTATAGAGCTAAAGTGGTTTTGGGATCCACTGTCACCTCAAAATAGGATAAAAGGGGTGAAACGCAGATAAAAATACCTAGGAGCAAGGAAAATGATGGGCCTGGGGAGTCACCCTGAGCTCTAGGCGGGTGGTGCAGCTGCCCAGCCTCACAGTCTTCCTGTGTGGCAGAATTCTAGGAGAGTCATCCTCAGTTATGTAATTCCTGGCATCAGGAAGGAAGAGAATACCTGTTTCTCAGGTGAAAAGGCTTTTTCTAGAACCGAATTTAAAAGAAAAATTCACAAGGAATTATACATGGTGGACATTAATAATTGGGTAGACAGTGTTCTATTTATAGTATTTTTAAATAGCAAATATATTTCATCCTGGTAGCCTGGCATCCTCTAGTAAACCCTGAGACCAACTCAGTGAGCACAGGTGTAATGTGGATCAGGGCTCTGCCTGAGCCAAAGATAAAGCTTCATTTCCCTAAATGAGTTACCGGACTGCCTAGCATTCACAGTGTCCCACAAATACGAGTCTCACTTCTCATAACCGAGCTTTTTGTATTTTTAAAGACTCTTGTATTCTTTAAGCTCATTTTGAAAAGATTTCAAATCTACTGAAAAGCTGCAAGAGTACCAAAAAAAAAAAAAAGCCCTGCTGTCTTCTTCATCCCACTTGCCATTAGCCTTTGCTTTATTGTTCTCTGTGAACTGTACACATGATGATGTGTCTGAACCGTTGGTAAGTTGCAGACAGCGTGCTGTTTTATACCAGGATACTTCGCTGTATACTTTATGAGAACAAGGACTTAAAATCACAGACCAAGGATCAAAACCAGAAAATTTGATGTTCTCTAACAAGCAGCCTGGATCCCAGGAATGGTTGCGCTATGTCTCATGGACGCTCCTCCCCCATCCAGCACCAAGTTTGCTTGTCATCATGTCTTTTTAGTCACGTTTCACTGAACCAGTTCCTTAGTCTTTTTCTGTCTTTCAAGACATTGACATTTCTGGCAGCCGGTTGTTATGGATAATGTTCCTCAGTTTAGGCTTGTCTGGTGTTTCCTTGTGATGGATAGAGAGTAGCATTTTTGTCAGCATACCTCAGAAGTGATGTCCAGGCTTCTTAGTGTGTCACAGTAGAAGGCTTTGCTCACAACTTTATTGAGGTGTAATTGAATATAACCTTGCATACTGTTTAAGGTTACAGCCTGTTGACTTGGTGTCTTTATGTGTTGCAGGATGATCATCGCATCTCCATCACCTCCCACAGTGACCCTTTGTTTTTGTGGTGAGAACATTTAAGATCCACTTGTCCTGTTATTTTCAAGTATTAACGAGTGGTAATACTCGATATTACAGGGTTTTTTTTTGCGTTTTAGGGCCATACCCACGGCATATGGAGGTTCCCAGGCTAGGGGTTGAATCGGAGATACAGCTGCCGGCCTTTACCACAGCCACAGCAATGCAGGATCTGAGCTGCGTCTGCAACCTACACCACAGCTCACAGCAACGCCAGATCCTTAACCCACTGAACAAGGCCAGGGATCGAACCTGCAACCTCATGATTCCTAGTTGGATTCATTTCCTCTTCGCCACGACCGGAACTCCCAGTGTTATTAACTGTAATCACTGTGCTGTCCATTACATCTTTTTTGCCTTTTTAGGGCCATGCCCGCGGCATATGGAGGTTCCCAGGCTAGGGGTTGAATTGGAGCTCTAGCTGCCGGCCTACACCACAGCCACAGCAACGCCAGATCCGAGCTGCATCTGTGACCTACACCAAAGCTCATGGCGACATCAGATGCTTAACCCACTGAGCGAGGGGAGGGATCGAACCTGCATCCTCATGGATGCTAGTCAGATTCGTTGCCGCTGAGCCACGATGGGAACTCCTGTCCATTACATCATATCAGAAGTCTTAAGCTAGCTGATGAAGTTTGCTTGGATTATTTGGTTACAGGGGCATCCTGTTTCCTCTTTGTAATCTGTGTTATCTGTGGAGAGGTGGTGGCAGATTATGTAAACACCCTGTTCTTCCTTAAACTTGCACTCCCTAGTTTTAGTATCCATTGATAGTTTTCATTCTAATTGATTATTGCAATGAGGGCTGCAAAATTGTGATTTTTTTCTAAAACTCTAGTATTATCTACACTTATCAATTAACATTTTAGTATAAGGGTGCACTTTCCAATAGCTCTTTATTTGTTTATCGTCTGTGTGGGTTATTTTATTCCAATAGTTGATTTATGTCATTCGTACTATATAGATTATTATTTTTTATTGCTCTTATTTTTTTTGATGTTTAACTTGTCGATTTGGCCAACAGAAGCCCATCCAAGCTGTTTCTGGTGTTTTTTTAGACATGCGCTCATCATTTTTTGAGCATTTTGTTATTGTCAAAGGGCTGCAACATAGCCGTGTGCCAGGCATACATCTTTTTGTGTTTTTTACTGGACTGTCTCTGAGATAGGTTTCTAGAAGTGGGGCTTCTGGGTCACAGGGTAAGTGCATGTGTAATTTTACTAGAAAGTGTCACATCCCGCTTGGTAGTGTGTGTCTTCACCAGCCACGTATGAGTGCCTGCATCTTCCTGCAGACTCACAACAGAATGTACTGCCAAACTGTAGAGTTTTTACCAATCTAGAAGATAGGAAATGATATCTTATTGTAGTTTTGATTTGAATTTCTTATCATGTGGGAAGATGAACATCTTTTCATATGGTTAAGAGGCATTTGCATTTCTGTTTTCCGTGTCTTCATTCCGCTAGCCTGTTTTTCTGTGGGTTTTTGGTCTTTTGCTTCTTTATTTTTAGAAGCTCTTTATGTATTAGGGTGTGTTGAGGCTCCCACACACCACCCTCAATTTGCTAGAAACAATCACAGGACTGTGGGGAAAAGGAACCCAGCAAAAACAGCCGAGGAAAAAGGCACATGAGCAGAGTCTGGAGGAAACAGGAGCACGCGTCCAGAGACCTTTCTCAGTGGCATCATACCGACCAGCTCAGTCCGCGTCCAGTCATGACAGAACGTGTGAGACACTGTTTTTTGAGAGCTGGTTGTGGCACCTTCTGCCTGTCACAAGCCATCATTCCACTTTCAGAAGGAAAGCACGTGTTCGGCGTAAACTGTATTTGCGTTGTTTAAACACAGTGACCCACTCTTATCATCTGGGGAATGGTGGGAACCTTCTCGAAATCCAAGTCCCCGGATGCCAAAGGCCAGAGGAGATCATCGCAGGCCTGCTCACTCTTTTCTGCACGTGGCAGTATTAAGCCTTTAGGACGTAAGTTGCAGAGACATTCTCCTTATGTGTCATTTGTCTTTTGCCATGCAAAACATTTTTTAAGCAGTTTTACTTATCTTTTCCTTACTGTTTTTGGAATTTGAATCATAGTTAAGGCAGCTTTTTTCGCCCATTCCCAGATTTTATATATCTGTAATTGTTTCATTTAGATTAGTTTTTCATTTAAATCTCTAATCCACTTGGACTTTATCCTGGGCTACGGCATGCGGGATGGACCCAGCTGGAGCCAGTTCTCTTTTGGCTTTTGCCTGTCTCGTTTATCTCAACAGCATTTATGAGAAACCCCCAATGCTTGAAGATACTGCCTTTCTTGGGTACTAAATTTGTCTATGCAGTTGTGCTTATTTCTGGATTTTGTTTTGTGTACGTTATTCTGTCTGTTCTTAGGGCAGCACCATCAAGTTTTAATTACTGAGGCTTTAGAATGACTTCATGTTGACGGGGCTGGCCTCCCTCTTTTTAAAAAAGAGTTTTCCAGTCTCTTCCTGTTTGTCGTATCTCCAGATGGACTTTATAATCAGTTTCTCTAGTTCCAGGGGAAAATTGATTGATGACATTTTTGTTTGGATTGTATCAAATGTGTAAGTTCATGACGACCATTTCATTTACGATATCGTCTTCCCACTGAGGAACACGGCATATTCTTTCCAGTAGCTCAGGTCTGTTTTGTGTCTTATAGGAAGATTGTGTTTACCCCAGTAGGTCTCCTGTTAACACCTACCTATGTGCTTCTCTTTTGTGCTATTATAAATGGTGTCTTTTCTTTCAGCCCCATATTTTCTATTTTTCTTGAATATACCAAGGCTATCGATTTTTATGTTAATTTCGTAGTCTGCTACTTTACAGAGTGTTCTTATTGTTTGTATGGATTTTTCCCATGATCTTTAGGGTTTTCCAGATACAGAATTTTGTTCTTGGCGAATAGAGACTGTTCTCTCTTCCTTTCCATTTCTAGGAGCTCTAATTACTTCCCCTCCCCCTTCCCCTTCCCCCCCTTCCTCTTCCTCCTTCTCCTCCCTCTTCTCTTCCTCCCCCTCCTCCCTCTTTTTTTCATTATTCTGAAAATAATGTTTTTCATTCTGTTCAACATCAGGTTCCTCTAGAAGCTATAGACATGCCAAACACTTGCTCCCTCTCCTCCCTCCCCCTCGCCCTCCTCTCTCCCCCTCCTCCTCTTTCTCCTTCTCCTTCTCATTCTCCCTCTACCTCTTCCTCTCCGCCTCCTCCTTCTTCACACTGCCATGGCCATTGATTCCAAACAGTGTTAAATAGGGGTGGAGTTAATGGGCATTATCCTTTTGTTCCTTACTTTAGTGGAATAATTTCTAGTGTTGCTAAAATAAATAAGATGCTGGCTTTTGGGCCGCTGCTGCCGCTGCTGTGTATGTGTGTCATACACACATATACAAATAGGTGTTAAGAAAGTTATACAGATATGTCATGAAAGCATCTGTCAACTGCAGTATTTTGGGACATTATGACATGAATGGGCGTTGCATGTTGTAAGATCTCTTTATCGTGAATGAAAGGGTGGTTTTCTTCCTTAGCAGGTTCAAATGGTGGATTTCCTAATGCTGAACCACGCCTGTGTTCTGAAATGACCCCCACTTGATCACGATGCATTGTATTTTGATGTGTAGGTAGATTCTGTTAATATTTTATTTAAAATTTCCCATCAATATTAGTATGAGTTATAGTTTAGTTTTTTGGTGCATTCTTTGTCGGATTTTGGGATCAGTGCTACACTTTCTTCATAAAGCAAATTAAGTTTTCTTTTTCTGTGCTCTGGAATAATTCAAGTAATTTGGGGATTATCCAAGTTTTGAGGTCTTGGTAGAATTCGCAAGTGAAACTGTCTGAGCTCAGTGCCTTCCTCTTTGTGTTTCTTCTCAGTTTGTGTAGACCTCCCATCTTGAGTGGCATCAATTTTGTTATGCTGTGTTTGTCTAAAAAATTCTGTTTCATTGAGATTTCTCAAACGTATGTATGTAGTAGCCTCATGATTAAAAAAAAAAACCTTTGTTTTATGGTTATTTTTCCCTTTGTCACTCAAATTTATCTATTTTGTTTTCACACCTTTTTCTTTGTGGCTTACCTAATGACTTGTCTGTTTTGTGGATCTTTTTTTCAAAGGATAAGCCTTGGGTTTAACTTACTCTTTTCTGTCTTTTGACTCATTTATTTCTGCTTTTGTCTTTATTCTTCTGCTTTCCTTTTTTAATTTTTGAGTTGGATATTAAATTTATTGTTTAATTTTTTTCCTTTTATTGAAAAGGTGCTGCACAGCTCTGGTTGCTGTGCCTTTAGCTATTATATGTATCCCTTACACACTGGGATTTCCGTGTCTAGAAAATTTCTGTGTTTTTCTTCCCTCTTAACTCAGTATTTCTGTACCGGTGTGCTTTGAGATTTTCAGGTTGAAGGGCCTTTTTGTTTTTTGATTTTGTGTTTGATTTCTAGTTTTATTATATTATGGTCAGAGCGCTGTGTGTCGTTCATTCTTTAGACTTCACCGAGTCCAAGATTTGGTCAGTTTTGTGAGCGTTCTGTACGTGCTTGAGAGAGCGCTGAATCCTACGCGCTCGGGTCCCAGGGACAGTTCATGGCCTTCAGGAGACACACGTTCTCCGCGTGTTCCGAGTTCAGTGTGTATCTGGACGAGCCTTCTTATTAACGGTGCTCTTTTGCTCTTCCAGTTTTTTGACCACTTAGGCTGACTTTGGCTGAGAACAGTGTGTTAAGTGCTCCTATCGGAGGCGCCTTTCTCATTTAGTTCTTCTTGCTTTATGAAAGTCATTGCTGCCTTATGGAGTGCTTACATTAATAACTTGTATCTTCACTAGAGTCGTTGCTTTAGCATTATGAAGTGGTTGTTTTTTTTTTTCAGTCTGAATTCTATCTTGTCAAAAAGTAAAAATATGCTAGACAAATGCAAACTAAAAGAAAGCAGGAGTATGATTTGAATGCAGTGCAAAAGGCTTTCAGGGAAGCAAGTGGTTCATTTTATTATTAATTTTTGGTTTGTTAAGAACTTCGGTTTTATCAAAATAATGCATTCTCTCATATAAAAGGTCAGATAGTGCTCAAAAGTTTTGCTTTGTATTTTTTATTTCCAAGAGCTTGTTTTTGTTTTTAAATATATATATTTTGAACTTACAGCATCTTGTTTTTGTTTCCTGGATATTGCTTCTTATAGGATATTGCTGATAGTGGGGGTTTTGTTTTCTTGCAAGTGGTATTGGGGGTTTCTCCCCACAGTTTTTGTTTCCTCCAAGTTGATTTTTTTTTTTTTTTGGTCTTTTTGCCTTTTGTAGGGCTGCACCCGCAGCACATGGAGGTTCCCAGGCTAGGGATCTAACAGGAGCTGTAGCCGCCGGCCGACACCACAGCCACAGCAACACTGGATCTGAGCTGTGTCTGTGGCCCACACCACAGCTCACGGCAACGCCGGATCCTTAACCCACTGAGCAAGACCAGGGATCGAACCTGCAACCTCATGGTTCCTAGTCAGATTCGTTAACCACTGAACCACCACCTCCAAGCTGATATTTTGATTTGTCTGTTTTCATCTCTGTATCTCATGGTAGAGGCTCTCCTCAGGCCTTGGTAACTTCTGCCTCCCAGCTCAGGACTAAAACTCAGAGAATTCCAGAGCCTGGTGGACTCTGCATGTGTAGATTCGGCTCCTTGACTTTGTGCCTCACCGGAAGTGATACAGTGGGTTGACGCTGGAGAACCTCCCGGTCTTGGGTCTTTCCTCTCGAGCTGGTCGGTTTCCCCAGAGGGTGTCTTCTTGGAGGCCGTTGGGTGCTAGTGTTCTGAGAGCCGAGTCGGGGGCAGGGAGGTGCGTGGAGAGGGCGTCTCAGCCGTCAGCTTTCTTCTGTATTCAGTCAAGTAACCCCTTTCTTTTTAGAGCGGTTCCTGGGCTCGCCCCGGGCAGGTGCGTTGCAGTCCAGAGGCTCTTTGCTTTCCATTCTCCGGAGTCAACCTGTGGAGGGCGCTAGGGTCTGGGAAGAGCAGTTGCCCGCAGTTGAGGGCTGGGGAGGGCGGGCTCACCTGGCCCGACAGGTGCCTGTGCAGCCAGCGGTTCGGGGCCTTCTGGGGTCCAGGCCGTGCAGGGCTGGTTCCCAGCTTCTCCCGGTGATCCCCTGCTGTCCAGGCCAAAATTTTGCTGTTACCTTCTCCTCTTTTCTCCCTGTTGTTGTGGTTTATGTATCTTAAAAATATCATTTTGCTTTGGTTTGGTGGGCTTCAGGACAGAGCGTATGTTCAGTCCACCTTTTTAACCTGGTTGGTGGAGTTCACCTGACATGCCGCAGACCCGGAGAGAAGCTGCATCATGATCTTGGGTTTGCCAGACATAGAGCAAAAAATGCAGAAATGGGCGAGTGTATCGGGTGATGTAAAATTTACAGAGCAAATAGAGAAAAAAGAGACGAAAAAGGATTTTGGATTTAGGTAAAATAATTATAAATTTGAACGTAGGTGTTTAACTGTATCCTATAAACAGAGACCTGCCCTTTTCTGCATGACAACTCAGGGACTATTTGAAGAACTCAGTCAGTGTGCAGTGTGGGGAGTGTGTATTATTTAGAACTGCATCATTAGGATCTGGGAACGATTTTCGTTTTATCAAGATCATATTCTAAGGCAGTACAGTCACTTTTTTAACTGAGAAAATCTTTGGAGGAAGTCGAGCTGTTCTGTTTGGCTCTTGAGACCGGACCCCTGGGGTCTCGATCAAAACAACGTCCCTGCAGAATGCCGTTTGAAAAACACTGTTTTAAGATGTGACATTTCCACTTTCAAACATAAATTAATTACGCTTACATTGTCACCTCCTGCTCTAGACACATGGTCGTAGGCGGGATTTCAGCTATATATAAGTGTGTCGAGTTGACAGTAGGCGGATTCAGCCTCTTCCCCGCAGGCACTTCCTGCTTTGGAGAGAGTGGCCTTGACCGTGAGCGGCGAGAAGCTCTGCACGAGGACCTTTTCAGACATTTGGGGCAAATGAAGATATACCACATTTACAGAAAGAGACGTGGGAGCGCACCTGAGACTGGGGGTGGGAAAGGCAGAAGTGGGGTAGGTGAGGAGGTCCCTTCCTGGCTCAGTGGTTGAGGAACCCGACTAGGGTCCACGAGGATGCGGGTTCGATCCCTGGCCTCAATCAGTGGGTTAAGGATCTGGCGGTGCCATGAGCTGTGGTGTAGGCCACAGACGTGGCTAGGATCCCGCGTTGCTGGGACTGTGGCGTAGGCTGCAGCTGTAGTTCCAGTTGGATCCCTAGCCTGGGAACTTCCATGTGCCTTGGGTGCGGCCCTGACAAGCAAAAAAAAGGGAAGTGGGGTGGATGGTGTGGGAGTGGGTGGAGGCTTCTTACTGACACCCTTTCTTAGTGCGCTCACCTTTGAACTGTGAGAACGTAATTAGTTAAAAGGCAGAGTTGTAACTCTTGATATGCTTTATGAGGCTGTTGATTCTATTTCCACGTCTTCTGTCTCAGCAGCCTGTCCTGATTTCTGGATGAGAAAAGGTCTCAGGTCAGGGGGCGCAGGGAAGGTGGTGTGGGCTTTGAGACAGCTGGCAAGCTGTAAGCGTCGTGTGTGTGCTTTTGAGAATGATGATTTGCCTCCACCATGCTGGCTGTCTTTTGGGAAGGTGAAGTTGAAATGAACAAGCAAAAACCCAAAGCCTTTTAATGGAAAAGCTGTTGCTCTTAATTCTTTATGTGCACATGTTTGGGAAAATCTGGGTGATGTGGCTCTTTAGGTATCAGATACGTCAGGTATACATAAAGCTGGCAGAGAAATGATACAGAACGGTAGCGTAGGGGAGGGGTTTTCAAAGTAGAAGCTACAGAGGAAATTATTCAGGAAAGTAATTGGTGGATTTGATCACCTAAATTTTATTTACACAGTTATATTTCAGAAAACGTATACCTGAAGATAACAGACTGGGAAAAATTAGTCATATGTATGAACAAGCCTTAATATTCTCAATGTGTCAGAGTTTACACCAGTTGGTAAGATATTAAAACTGGTAGGAAAATTAAGGGCAATTCATGGAAGAAATACAGTTCATGACTATACATCACATAACATTCAGTAGCAAAGTGAAATTATTGACTGATGAGATCCTTTTACTTTTGAATTTGGAGATTTTTTCCAGAAATGGTGATATTTCACAGTGAGTGTGGGGTTGTCGTTATTCCCCTTGTACCAATGAAGAAACTGAAGCGGGAGGGGTTAGCTTACTTGCCTCAAGTCACAGAACTAAGTGCTGTGGGCCCATTAATCCCTCACGTTATGAGTTGTACTGTTTTGCAGCTATTTTTGAACGGTATGTATATAATATATATACACATGCACACACATATACAACAAGTAACATAATTCAGCTTTGTTTTTGATGGTTGTATAGCATTTTATTGAATGATTGTAATATAATTAATTTATCCTCTATTTATGGCATTTGAGTTTTTCCAGTTTTTTGTTTTTCTTTACCATGCTATAGAGAACATTTTTTTGGTGCATATCTTTATCCATATAGAAGTGCTTCTGTGGGGTGGCTTCCTGGAAGTGTGCTATTTGGATAGTAGGGTGTATGCATTTGAAGTTATTCGGATGGTAGGGCATGTTGATAGTCTGGAACTTCCCTTTGTAACGAGACTTCAGCCTCCTAATAACTCCCGTGTGTAACTTACCACCGCCTTCTCCAGTACTGACCCAGAGTCTGAATGGTTTTGCGTTAAGTTTACAGATGAATTTGGGGGTATGTTCTGTTTCTTCTTAAGGCCGGTGACTCCTCCTGTACAAGCGAGGAGGTCTCAGGTTGTGTCTCCTCGGACGTGGAGAGTTCTTCACCCCCCGTGTTCTCGGGCTGATCGTCCGTGTTGTTGCCGTTGTGAATGGTACCTTTTCATCCAGGCTCAGTCTCACTTACTGCTGTTGGGCAGGAAAGTTGTTGATGTTTGTCTCTTCCTTGAGTAACTGGTTTTTGGATTTTCACGTAATTACCTTCGCTATTCCAGGTTTATGATTATGACTTACAAGTAAGTTTTGTCTCCTCCTTCCTAGTCCTACTCTTTTGTTTAGTTCTTTGTGATTTGCATGACCTGGTTCTTCCAAAACAGTATTAAATGAGAGTAATGATAGCAGATCTCCTTGAGTTAGTTCTGCCTTCAGTAGGAATAAGCTTCTAGTTTTTCACTATCTTGTGGTTTGAGGGACCCCCCCCCATGTTATCTTTTCCTCAGGATGAAATGTTTCTTCTGTTTTGATCCTGCTCTCTCCCACTACTAGATTTTCCCCCCATCGTATCTTAATTACATAAATAGCTTGAATTGTAAAGCATTTCCTACATCTTTTTTTCATAGAATACTTAAACACACAGTGTTCTAAATTTTTTTAAGACAAAATAGGTACATTTGAGTCCTTTCTTCGGAGCCTCTAACCAGTATTAAACTTCAGCATTGCAGGTGCATTTTGTTTGGTCATGTGGTTGGTGATAGAGAGTTTTGTTAGAACATGAGTATAAGATTGGGAGCTTGCATGTTATGAAAATGGAAAGATAATTGCATGTGGTGTAGTCTGATCAGTGGTTCTAGGCTGGTTGATCGTCATACCCATGGGTGGAGAGGGGCAGAGGACGCTTAAAATACAGAAGCCCAGGCTTCTCTGGGATTCTGGACAGGCCCTGGGAATTTGTGTTTTTAGAAGCTTCCCAGGTGATCTCATCAGCCAGGCTTGGTGCATTCTTTGTAGCTGCCAACCCAGACGATCCTAAACTTGCCTGCCGGATTAGGTAGGTCACCCTACCAGGAAGTCAGCCTGAAATCAGGCTTGTAACAGGTGAACATTTTGAGGACCAGCACTGTGTGGCCCCCTGCCCCCCTCCCCAGTACCCTCCTATATGCCTGCTGCGTAGTTCCTAGCTAGTAAGTCCGTTGGAATGTGTGTTTGCCTAAGTGGTGTCGAACACTTTCCACGTTTAAGAGTTGTATTTTACTTGTTTGTTTTTTAGTTCTGTGCTTTGTGTACTTGAACTGTTGTAAGATCTTATGAGTAGATACTGGGGCTGGTCTAGTACTGGGTTGTCCTCCAAAGAGGGGATTTTAAGAGGAACACTTACTAATTACATTTACAGTGTTCTGTTTCACAGGTTTTCATTGCGGTGCCATATGAACCTGTATTGATGGAGATTTTATTAAAATTTTAAATTTATTTTATTTTATTTTTTTGTCCTTTTTCCTTATTTGGACTGCACCCACAGCATATGGAGGTTCCCAGGCTAGGGGTCTAACAGGAGCTGTAGCTGCCAGCCTTTGCCACAGCCACAGCAACGTGGGATCTGAGCCGCGTCTGCAACCTACACCACAGCTCACGGCAACGCCGGATCCTTAACCCACTGAGCAAGGCCAGGGATCGAACCCGCAACCTCATGGTTCCTAGTCGGATTCGTTAACCACTGAGCCATGACAGGAACTCCTAAAATTTTAAATTTAAACATCTCTTCAAAAAATCTTATTATACGTTCCCATTGTGGTTCAGTGGGTTAAGGACCCGGTGTTGTCTCTATGAGGATGCGGGTTTGACCCCTGGCCTCGTTCAGTGGGTTAAGGAGCCGATGTTTCTATAAGCTGCAGTGTAGGTTGCAGATGTGGCTTGGATCTGGCATTGCTGTGGTTGTGGTGTAGGCCTGAGCTGCAGCTCTGATTTGAACCCTAGCCTGGGAACTTCCATATGCTGCAGGCATGGCCATAAAAAGAAAAAAATAAAGATTTGTTAGACGGTCATTACATTGTGCTTATTCAGAGTAAGAAAACCCTAGGTGTATTTGATGTTATTAAAAAAAAAAGCACAGAAAAATTTAAAGACATTAAATTACTATAAAGGGACTGAGTAATTTGTGCTTTTGCTGGTGATTTTAATGGTTGGATTTTGCTAGAAGGGAAAGGAAGACCTCATAGTAAGTTGTTAATACATACAAATATGAGTAGCTTAATGGTAGTTTGCCGAATGTTATTGCTGCGAGGTACCCGTGTGACTCAGTGACAGAAGGCCCCCAGTGAAGGCTGTGCCGTCTTAGAACGTGATACTTCCGGATCTGAACACCCTAGCAACTGTTGCCGAGCGGCATGTGATAGTGGCATCCTGGGTACATAGTTAAATTTCAGAACTGTGGACCTAAAGGTGCTCCAGTCCCTTTCTGCAGCCTGGCCTTTTGCAGCTATGGGCCATTGTTTATGATTTCGGGGCACACAGCTTTGGAAAGAAGATGAGCCACCGTTGCTGCAGAACACCCGCTATCTTTATTTTCACCACTGGCGCATTTTCTCTCTACCACTTTACAAGTTCATGTGTCTGTGGTGTTTAGAGTGGGCACAGCAGAAGGACTGAACAGTATGGACACAGAACATACTGTTTAAAAATTTTTCAGAAAGTTAAATTAGGAAATACGTCAAACATACAGAAATAATACTAAAAAATAACAAAAGCATATAGATAGCACTGTTGGAGTGCTCGTTTTTGTCTCTATTTATACATTTAATATATTAACTGTCTCACCCTAGGAAGTGGGTTGTGCTGCGATCCCTTTTTTGTAGATAGAGAAGCTGAGATACAGCTAGGTAAAGTAACTTGCCCAGTCACACATTTGGCAGATAACAGAGCTGGGGTTTGAACTCGGGCGGTCTGGTGCCAAGTGCATGGTCTGAGCACATACGGTGTATTCTAGTGCCTTTCAGAAACACAAAAAGTAACATCACAGGCGTGAATGCTACTTAGCCTCTAACTTAATGAATGCTAGCATTTTACCTTACAGTTGACCCTGAACAACACTGGGTTAGGGACACTGACACCTGCTCAGTTGAAAATTCACGTATAACTTTTGACTCCACTAAAACTTAACTACGGATGGCCTGTGGCTCATTGGAAGCCTTAGTGTAACATAAGCCTTCAATTCATGATACATATTTTGAATATATATTATATACTATATTCTTAAAGTAGGCTAGAGAAAAGACCGTTTATTAAGAAAATCATAAAAAAGAGAAAATACACTTATAGTACTATACTGTATTTATTGATACCATAAGTTTATTATTTTTTATTTTTTTTGGCTTTTTGTCATTTTAGGACCGCACCCGCGGCACATGGAGGTTCCCAGGCTAGGGGTCTAACAGGAGCTGTAGCTGCCGGTCTTCGCCACAGCCACAGCAACGCGGGATCCGAGCAGCGTCTGCAACCTTCACCACAGCTCATGGCAACGCCGGATCCTTAACCCACAGAGCGAGGCCAGGGATCGAACCTGCAAACTCACGGTTCCTAGTCGGATTCGTTAACCGCTTGGCCACGATGGGAACTCTGATACCGTAAGTTTATATCATCTGTTTACAATATGAATCACCTGTCAGAACCTACATCAATATTTCATTATATAAAACATTGTAAATGACTCACAGATTTTGGAAAACCTTGGGTTTTCAAATAAGACAATCTGGGGGGTGGGGGGATGCACTGCGGGTTTGGGACACAAAATCTATCGTATTGACTTATGATCTTTGTACCTATAACTGAAATAAAATTCATTGTTAATATGAAAAAAAAGATAAAAAGAAAAAAAAACATTGTACACCTTATATGTATTATTAACACTAATATCAGAAATGAATGTGAGAAGGAAATTTATATTTATTTATAGTGTAATTCAGGCATTGATAACAAAGACGCCGCATGATGGAATCCTGGTGTAATAAATGTGACTGCTTCTTGGTAGCCTATCCTGTACACTAATGAATGAGTCATTATAGCATTTTTATGGCATGCAAAAAATTACAGTCACATTCATAATACGGTAATGGAAACACTATCGCCTTTTTTTTTTTGTAAGGCCTCACCTGCGGCAAATGGAAGTTCCCAGGCTAGGGGTTGAATCGGAGCTGCAGCTGCCAGCCTTCGCCACAGCCAGAGCAACGCGGGATCCGAACCGCATCTGGTGAACTATGCCGCAGCTCAAGGCGATGCTGGATCCGTAACCCCCTGAGTGAGGCCAGGGATCAAACCCACATCCTCATGGGTGCTAGTCAGGTTTGTTACCACTGAGCCGCGACGGGAACTCCAGGAAACACCGCCAGTTACTTTTGATGATAGGCTGATCTGCAGTTTCTCCAGTTCCTGGGGTGGGGGTGGGGGGCAATACTGTGCAGTAATGTGACTCTGAAAGCACAGTCAGAGAACTAGCAGTTATGAACTTTATATTGAATATTGCTTATGCCTGTGTAAGAATAGGCTATCCACTTCAATACAAGTCTTGCACCTGATTGTGTACACAAATATTTTTGTGTATTTAATGAAGAAAATCTATGTGTAAGTGGACCTACACATTTCAAACCTGTGTTCAAGAGGGTCACCTGTTTTTCACATTTTTTTTTTAACAACCCTATTACACAAAAACCAAGTGTAAGTGAAAGATTGTATTAAACAGTGACTTTGGTTTTTTCAGGTTCCATCAAATTGTTTTTCTGAGTGGTGACATCCCCCACCCCCCTTAAACTCTGGTTCCTTCCCTAGCAGTTTGGCAGTGCTTGCCTGTCCTTATACTTGGTAAGAACTCATTCAGAGAATCTTTATGGAGTGTTTGCCACATGCCAGAACTGTGTCAGGCCTGGCAATGCAGTCACGAAAAAGGACCCTGTTATGGTCA
The DNA here is from genome assembly GCA_004024745.2 of Catagonus wagneri. Taxonomy (NCBI): domain Eukaryota; kingdom Metazoa; phylum Chordata; class Mammalia; order Artiodactyla; family Tayassuidae; genus Catagonus; species Catagonus wagneri. The sequence goes on from PVHT021183644.1 coordinate 361,171, forward strand.
TCCCGCAGCTCACAACTTGACCACGTGGGGAGACGGATCTACTTAAGTACAAGGTGCATAGTTAGGGGCTGGGGTTGGGCTGGTGGGCAGTGTGGTCCATTAAAAGCGCAGACTTAGGGGTCCTGATTTTGGTGATTTCCCACCGGCTTGCCAGCTTCTCCAGTAGCGTTGGGTCAGTAGTTCAGTTTATTTATATTTGTTATTTGGAATGTACCTCCAGAAAAGTGGTTTACTTAGGGCCGACCTGGAATTTTTAAACTTTAGTGTATATTGTCTTCCTCCTGGCGAGCCCCCGGGCTCTGGGTCGGCCTGGCACCTGCCTTGGGGCCTGGTACGCCCGGGGTGGAGGACGCGTGTGTCCACGTGGTTTGTGCACTTCCGTAGAACTTGGGATTGCACTCGGGTGGGGCTTGCCTTTTATTTTTTTTTGATTTTTATTTTTTTGGTCTGTTGTCATTTTAGGGCCACACCCGCGGCATATGGAGGTTCCCAGGCTAGGGGTCTAACAGGAGCTGCAGCCGCCAGCCTTCGCCACAGCCACAGCAACGCGGGATCCGAGCCGCATCTGCAGCCTTCACCACAGCTCACGGCAACGCCAGATCCTTAACCCGCTGAGCAAGGCCAGGGATCGCACCTGCAACTTCATGGTTCCTAGTCGGATTCGTTAACCGCTGAGCCACAACGGGAACTCCGGGGCTTGCCTTTTAGAAACTCCTCGTAGGGCCTCATGGATCTCAGGGCCTGGCCTTGCCCCAGCTCTTGGGATGCTAAGATCTTAGGTTCCTGGAGACTGAACAGTAAACATGACTTAAGTGGAGCTGATTTTTTTTTTTTGTCTCCTTAAATTTTATTTAATTACTGTGTTCAAAAATAGTAAACGTAGCATGTGGTAAAATATATTTAAAATCGTAAAATTAATTTATGAGAATTTGTAATGTATTAATCATGTAGAAAATTTAGTATCAAGAATCTTGAAATAAATTTTAAAACAGGGTGAATTACGGAAGCGGCTTCCAGCCCCACCTGGGGGTGTGTTTAGTCCCCGTCCACACTGCTGCAGAGCGCCGGCTCCCTGTCCAGACCTGGCTGCTGGCTGCTCACTGCAGAGGGCCTGCTGAGCGAGGGGCTCGCATGCAGGAGTCTCTCCAGGTTTGCATTTCAGCAGATGGTTTTCAGGGGTGGGCCCCCTACCCCCACTTTTTTTTTTTTTTTTTTTAATATATTTAGGAGATTAGCAAATGCTTTTGGAACAGATAGTAGAATTTTGGCATTCATTTTAGTTCAGACTGTTGGAATCTGTCATACAGAGGGTCTTGACAGAAAATGGGCTCGTTCTAAAATGAGATGATAAAGAGATGCTGCTGTCAGATATTCTCAGGCGGTGGCAGTAGCTTTTCGAGACATATGCCATGACATTTTAAGAAAATTATATAATAATTCCCTACTCCTCCTAAAGGTTCATGAAGTTTGGGACGGAAGTACACTTGGTTGAGAGCCAGCTCTGGAATCAGAGGCTGCGTGTTTAGATTTGGGTGCCTTTCCTGCTCATTAGTTGTTTGACTTTGGGCAGCTGAATTCACCACACAGTGCCTTCGTTTTCTCATCTGCAAAACAGGGATAGTATTTACGTTGTAGGCTTTTTTATGAAGATTAAAAATTGAACATTAATATGGATACCCAAATGTAATATGTTTGCAAAAATTTTTCCAATAGAAACGAGCATCATATTTTACATTTTTGTAAGTTCTTACTTATCTGAAGTTAGTGTTTGCTTCCTAATCATCACAGTCTTGTTTCTGTAATTTCAGGGGAATATTTTGAGTCTTGATGCTTGTGGACTCGGGGAGCGTGTAACGAAGGGCATTGTGGGTGCGGGGGAAAGTGCTGTCATCTAAACGTGTGTTGATGCCTTTGTGCTCGTAGGTACACCAAGCTTGGCTACGCGGGCAACACCGAGCCGCAGTTCATTATCCCTTCATGTAAGTAGAGCTCCGCCCTCGCTTTGTGACCGACTGTGTGTCTCAGAACTGTCCTGCGCATTCTAAATCTTTTTCCAGGTGTATCAATTCACGTGCAGTCTTCTTGTAGAAGACAGTTCTGATTACTGGGGAGTTACTCGTTTTGACATTCGGTTGCCAGGCATTGCTGTCGGCCGTAGCGGTCACCTAAGGCCCACCCACTTCCCAGTCCTTGCTTCTCTTCTGACATAGTCCTGTCACAGTTCCTGGAGTCGCTCCTTTGGTGGCTGGCGGGGCCTTTATTCAGTCGTAGCATCCAAGCTGCTTACACCAAGTGTGTCTGGTTCCTTAGGGCTGGTTTGTAATCTGAAGGACGTGAAGTTGTATGGACTTGGGACTTGGGAGGACTGGATGTTTATTGTATTACACTCTTGACTCTATTGAAAGATTTTTTTTTTTTTGAAGAGAAGGGCCTGATGACTGTGTTACTGTGCTCAGAAGTGTTCTGTTTTTGTTTAACTTTTAGTCGGTAGAGCACGACGGGGGAAGAAACGTCCTCCCGTTTGGCAGGAGTGCATCCTGCCCCTGTGTTCACGGGACCTCAAGGTCAGGTTGCTTGTCTTTAGGGAGACAGCCTTCTCTGAATCTGTTTAAATTCTGGGTTACTCTCTGGAGGCAGTTTACTGACGAGTGAGGCCTGTCAGTCAGGAGTGCAGTGAAATTCTGCCTGGTAAACGCAGCCCTTACAGGATCAGCTGTGGCCTTAGAAACTGTAACCTGTTACGGGGTCGGGGGCACTTGAGTAACAGGCTCTGTGGTCAGCTTGGGCCGTGGGCATCTGGGCAGAGCTGGAAGCAAGGAGCTGAGTTCTTAGTATTTATTCAAGGAGAGACTGAAGCCTTTCTGCCTGGTGTGGGTATTCGGATCCCTGGAAAGTGGCCTCCGGATTCCTTGAGGTTGCACCTCGTCGCGTTTCCGTGCTGGCTGGATAACTGCTCAGGAATTTGACCCCTGGTCTGCGCACTTGGTCTCCGTCCGGGGAGGCCCTCCACGGCAGGCACGGTTGGTCTGCCGCGCCCTCACTTAGGATGCGTGGTTTGGCGTCTGAGTTTGGCGGGGCTGGCGTAGCGAGGCACCGCAGGCCGGACGTCTTAGAGCACAGAGGTTGGTTTTATCACAGACAGGCTGGGAATGCAGGGCGCCCCAGGACTGGTCCCGGTGAGGCCTCACCGGGCCTCGGCTCGCAGGTGGTGCCTTCTCACTGTGTTCTCACAAGGCCCTTTCTGTGTGTGGCCGAGAGACCTCTGCGCCTCTAGTAAGGACGCCAGTGCTGTGGGACGGAGCCCCTGCCTGCGTGACCTCACCGGGCCTTTGTTACTCCCCGAGGGGCCCGGCTCCAAATACAGTCAACGGGGGAAGGGCTTCAACAAATGAATTTTGAGGGGACGCCGTTCAGTCGCTGACAGTCGCGTTGTGTGGGATAGTGCAGCGTTTTGTGGGTTTCATTACTGTGAACGCCACACAGTTTGATCACTCCATGCTGAATTGCTAAGTTGGACTTGCTGCTTTTTCACAGCAGATTAGATTTTGACCCTGTTAAGTGCGGCAGCTCTAAAAGGCTGACCTTGTACCTTTTCCTTTAATAAAATTGTCAGCAGCCTTCAGCTAGCCGCCCCATTTAACCCGTCATCATTAATAGGGAAGGAATCGAAGTCAGTTATTAGCAGGACTGCCTTCGCTGTCGGAAGGCACAGCAGCTCTCGGGTTGGTGCTGTCAGAACCTGAGCAGCCGCAGAAGCTAGAAAGAAATGTCAGGGAGGTGGGGTGGAGGAAGAGTTACAGTGCGGCCTGAGTCTGTCACAGGAGGTGGAAGAGCCCCGGAGGCAAGGCCGGGCGCTGGGGCAGAGTGTCTGCTGGGGTGGGTAGCAAGCGGGCCTCGGTCTCCGTGGCCAGTTGGCCTGCCGCTCGTTTTAGTCCGGGAGCTGGGCCATTGTTCTGGTTATAGAGGCTCTTTTCACAAGGTGAAGTTCAAGATGCAAGTGGCAGAGTTCCTGCTGTGGTGCAGTGGGTTAAGAATCCGACTGCAGCCGCTCAGGTCATGTGCGAGTTCGATTCCCAGCCCGGCACAGTGGGCTAAAGGATCCGGCCTCGTCGCAGCTGTGGCTCCGATTCCATCCCTGGCCCGGGAACTTCCATATGCCACGGATGCGGCCATTTAAAGAAAGGGAAAAAAAAAAGATGCAAGGAGGCTTCCAAAGAGAAAAGATGGGTTTTTTTGTGTACACGAGCGGTGAGTGTCGATCAAGGCCTCTGGGGGGTGGGCAAACCCCACGCAGAGATCAGCGGGAGAGCCGGGTGGGCGCCTGCCGAAGGGCCAGGTGCTCAGGTACTTTAAACTGTCATCTTAAGGAATTTTTTTTATTTTTCTTTTTACAGCCGTACCTGCGGCATGTCAGGGGTTGAATCAGAGCTGCATCTGCGACCTACGCCACAGCCACGGCAACACCGGATCCTCAAGTCACTGAGCAAGGCCAGGGATGGAGCCTGTGAGCTCACAGAGACAATGTGCTGAGCCACAACGGGAATTCCAAGGAATTTTATTTTTATTCTGCATACCAGGAATTCACGCTGTTTCTGAGACTCCCTCAGGGGCCTCGTCTCAGACTAGGAGAAGCCGAACCTTGTCCAGCTTCACCGGGGGGCCCTCCCTGTATCTCGTTTATTTGAGTTTCTGTGCAGAATTTGCTTGCTTGTCTTACGAAAGGTTTTCTTTATTCTTTTTCCCCCCTTTAAGGCATTGGGGAATGTTGAGAGTTGTTGAAAGTTTCAGGCAAAGAAATGCTGGTCACATCCCTGGAAGGGGATGTGGGGGAAGAGAGGGATCAGGAGACTTTTTTGAGGAATTCAGGTGTAAAGGTCTCCTAGGCAACTGACTGAAAGGTTTGATGCCTGGGGGGAGGTCTAGACTGGAGACAGAGCTTGAGCCTACAAGCTCACAGGTCCTGAGAAATCTTTTTTTGGCAAAAAAAAAAGGGGGGGGGAGATAATATAAGAAAACCCCATGTAGCCATCACCCAGAAAGAACAAATGTTAACATGATCTTGTAAACACATAAATGCTGACATACATCAGAGTGAGAGCCAGCCCTCTTTATCTGCTGCAGCCCCTGCCTGCACGCCTTCCCCTGCTGGACGTTTGCCGAATCCAGACCATGTTTCACCTTATGTTACAGACACGAGATACAGTGACAACACGTACTATTGTTTTGTGAATTTGAACATTTCCAAAATGATATAATACAGTAATAGTGACAAGTGTTAGTGAAAAATCACTTTCTGCACTTTTTTTCTTTTTGGGCGGGCGGCGGGGCTGGGGGTTGAGGCTGTGCCCACAGCACGTGGAATTTCCTGGGCCAGGGGTCAGACCCGTGCCTTAGCAGTGACCCAAGCCATCGCAGTAGCAACGGAGACCCTTACCCTGCTGCTCCACGAGAGAACTCCACTTTCTGCGTTTTAAAAAATCTTCAACATTACATTTTTACGATGTATTAGTGTTGATGTATACAGATCTAGATCAGAATTCTAATATGTAGACCTGCAGTATTCGGCATTTTCCAGCTTTCTGTTATACAAAACGGTGACTGTCTTCTTATCTACATGTGCTAGTTTCCCAAGAGAAACTGACACGAATCGGGCCTGTTTCATCATTCAGATGTGCCCCTTTCAGCCTTAACAGCTAATTCCCAAATTGCTCTTCCAGGTGCTTGTACCGTTTACACGCCCATCAGCAGTAGGTGAGAGTTTGTGATTTTGCACATCCTTGACAGCGGTTGATCTTGTTTGACTTAAATTTTTACAAGTCTAATGAATGTGAAACAATGTCTCATTTTATAAGCCTGCATTTCCCTGACTATGAGGAAATGTTGAACGTGTTTTATTGTCTGTTTCTATCTTTGCCCATTTTTGGTCTTTTTTATGGGATTATAGGAGCTCTTGTATGCTTTGAATGCCAGTTTCTTGTAAATATCTTCCCTGTTATATATCCTTTTAAAATGATTTTTTAAATGCAGAAGTTGAAAAATTTCATATAGTCCAATCTTTTGGTCTTACGTTTTTATAATTTCTATTAAAAATGCTTTTATAGTCATAAAGACTTTGTGTTTTCTTCTAAGAAAATTTTAAGTTTATTTTTATTCATTTATTTTTATTTTTTTGCTTTTTAGGGCCGAACCTGCAGTTATGTGGAGGTTCCCAGGCTAGGGGTCTAATCGGAGCTGTAGCTGCCAGCCTGCACCACAGCCACAGAGCAACACCAGATCTGAGCCATGTCTGCGACCAGCACCACAGCTCATGGCATGCTGGATCCTTAACCCCTCATCCTCATGGATATTAGTCGGGTTCATTACCGCCGAGCCACAACAGGAACTCCTGTTTATTTTTCTAATACGGTATGAGAGAAATCATTTTATTTGTTTTCCAAGCGGAAGGCCAGTTTTCCCAACACCATTTATTCAGTCATATTGAGGTACCATATATGGTTTGGAATATTTCTGGTGTTTTTATTTTGTTTGATTCATGCATCTGTTTATCTCTGTTCCAAATTCGCACCGCTTAAGTACCTACCGTTACTTAAGTACTTAAGTATATAAGACACAATATACCGTGTCTTTATATTTGGTAGGTCTGGTTCCTCTTCCTTTTTCTTTCTCAGAACGGCTTTGGCTGTTTATAGGCCCTTAGTCTTTATCGTCAATTTTAGAATCACTTTATGGTCCATGAAAAGTTATAATGGGATCTTGATTAGAGATACTGTAAATTTGTAAATTAATTTTGGAAAAACACTTATCTTTATGAATTGAACTTTCCTATCCATGAATATGGTATATATGTTTTATTATTTATTCATGTCTTTTATGGTTTTTAGTAATGTTTTGTAATATTCTTCAAAAAGCTTATACATACCTTTTGCTGCATTTATTTTTAGGTGCCTTTAATGTTTTTGTTTTTATTGTGAATTTTTTTTAAATTAAAATTTCTAATTAGTTATTGCCAGCATGGTGGGAATGCTGCTGAGTTAAAGTTGTTTTCGAATCCAACAGTCTTTTAAGGTTCATTAATTTCTGATGTTTATATCCTTCCATTTTCTTGCTTTGGGTTTATTTTGCTCTTCTTCTAGCTTCTTAAGGCAGGAACTCAGGTTATTGATTTGAGACTTTTTATTTTTTTGCTTTTTAGGGCCGAACCTGCAGTATGTGGAGGTTCCCAGGCTAGGGGTCTAATTGGAGCTACAGCTGCTGGCCTACACCACAGCCACAGCAACGCCAGGCCAGATCCTTAACCCATTGAGTGAGACCAGGGATCAAACCCATAACCTCATGGTTCCTAGTCAGACTTGTTTCCGCTGAGCCACGATGGGAACTCCAAGACTTTTTCTCTTTTCTAACATGAACATGTACTGTTAAAAAATTTTTCATCATAGCACTGCTTTATTATTTTTTATTTTTTGTCTTTTTGCCTTTTCTAGGGCTGCACTCGTGGCATATGGAGGTTCCCAGGCTAGGGGTCTAAGCGGAGCTGTAGCCGCCGGCCTTCGCCACTGCCACAGCAATGTGGGATCCAAGCTGCGTCTCCAGCCTACACCACAGCTCACGGCAATGCCAGATCCTTAACCCACTGAGTGAGGCCAGGGATCGAACCCGCAACCTCATGGTTCCTAGTCGGATTCGTTAACCACTGAGCCAACAACGGGAACTCCATCTTAGCACTGCTTTAGCCATATCCCACACATTTTCATATTCTGTATTTTTGTTCTCTTTATGTAATTTTTAGTTTCCCTGAGACCTCCTCTTTGATGTGTGGCTTATTCAGAACTATGTTGTTTAGTTTCCAAGCATTTGGGGTTTTTCTGGTTATCTTTCTGTTGTTGATTTCTGGGTTAATTCCATTGTAGTCAAGTCGTAAGACAGCAGACTCCACATCCCGTCTGCTCCTTTAGTCCTGCTGAAGCTCTGGTCTTTAGGCTTGTGCCACCTTTTGTGACTTGAAAGCTTCCAGACTAAACATGGCAGTGAGTTGGCATGAGAAAAGGAGGTGGGCAAAGCGGTTTCTGTCCTGTACCTCTTGTTTTTATCACCTCTTCAGCCTGTTACTTCAACATGCTTTTCTGAGAAAAGGATTTAAAATCACTCCCACAGCTTTGTTGCTATTTTTCATTCGTAATAAATAAGGGATTTTACGTAATCTACTTTTAAAAATAATTGTGCATGTTTACTAATTTGTTTTGGAATAAACTTGTGGAAGGTGAGTTTATGGGAATTCGAAGTATACCTGTAAAGGTTAGGAATTTCAGCGGAAAATTGAGTCTTGGTGACACTTTCCACATTTCCATATTAGATGATACTTTAGGACTGATCTTTTTTTTTTCTTTTTGGTCTTACCAGGGCCGCATCTGCGGCATATGGAGGTTCCCAGGCTAGGGGTCTAACAGGAGCTGTAGCTGCCGGCCTTCGCCACAGCAACATGGGATCCGAGCCGCATCTGCCAGCTTACGGTAACGCCGGATCCTTAACCCACTGAGCGAGGCCAGGGATCGAACCCGTGTCCTCATGGATGCTAGTTGGGTTCGCTAACCACTGAGCCACGATGGGACCTCCTCGGACTGATTCTTTACTGTATTCCTGGATATCAAGGTTAAGCCATTATTAAAATAATACATTATTAAAAAATGCAGTATTCTTAATGATTGTTCTCGTATTTTCTTTTTGTCAGATATTAGTCAGCAATCTTAAATTTTTCTTTTAACGGGTAGTCAGTGTTTTATATTTTTATTTTTTGGTAACAGTTTACTGTCTTTTTCTGTATTTTTACTTTTGTCTCCTGTATTCTGTTTTCAAGTTGCGAACCTCTTGATATATCATCTGTGGGCATTTCACCTGCTGTCGTGAGGGATTTTGTTCAGAGGAAACTGAGAAATTTAGTAATGTAGCTTTGGTCAGCAGTAAAGGCGGGCCCAGCTCCTCGGGGCCACATAGCAGACTTGCCTGTCCCTGCGCCAGGGTTGCAGTGCCCTTTCCCCGTCACCGCAGGGGACGTGGGTGGTGACGGGGACCTGTGCTCTCCCCCCAGGTATCGCCATCAGAGAGTCGGCAAAGGTGGTGGACCAAGCCCAGAGGAGGGTGCTGAGGGGGGTTGACGACCTGGACTTCTTCATAGGGGACGAGGCCGTGGACAAGCCCACGTACGCCACAAAGGTAAGCGCCTGGCCGGGTCGCGTCCCTCGGCGGGCAGCCGACGCCCGGGCGGCAGCATGAGCCATGCGGGCGGTAGGTTATGCAGAGATTGGACTTGTGGGCTGTGCAGCATAATTTATTCTTAGGTGTGAAAAGAGGTGGCGGTGGTGGTGTTTTTGATGTGGGCAGAGGTGAACTTACAAAGCCCAGGAGGCAGAATTGATCCGGGAACGCTGAGGGACGGACGTGGGGAGCAAGGTCTGCTCCTGTGGAAAATTGCGGGTTGACTAATTAACCTGTCAGATGGGGGAAGTTGCAGGTTGATTAATTTAAAAGAAGCACTGAAATTATTTAACTAGACGTTTGTTCTGGAAAAACCCCCAAGCTCCAGATTGAATGCCACGGTGGACTAGCTGTGCTTCTCCGTCTGTTCCCGCGTTGTTAAGACGGTTCTTTGGACTCAGAAATGGGTGGACTAGGATATAAACAGTAATATAATCGAATCTTTCTGGGGAGGTACCTGTTGTTTCTTTATATAAATTAACATTCACTCCAAGCCAAGGACCGGCGTTCTCCAATAACGCGGTTTCTTCCGGGCCAGGGCCGTGGTTAAACTGAAGCTTGACGTGGTTTGGTTTGTCCTGCTTTAGTGGCCAATAAGACACGGGATAATTGAAGACTGGGACCTAATGGAGAGGTTCATGGAACAAGTGATTTTTAAATACCTTCGAGCCGAACCTGAGGATCACTATTTTTTAATGGTGAGTAGTTGGAACTGAGAGGACCAGCTCCCTGTGAATTCTAAGTTGTTCAGGTTTTAAGCCCAAGATGGTCTTCCCTGGGGAATTTTAATACCTGCTGAAGCTGTTTGTGTGAATTGGGGTGCCTTTTCGGAGAATTACAGAAAGTTCAACAAAAATGCCTGTGTCTCATGAAGCGGACAGGTGGGAGCCAGGCCGAGCAGGGCTGGTGGTTTCGCCAGCTCAGAGGCAGAGGTGAGGACCCAGCCTGAGTCACTGGTTTGGCCTCTCGAGTTGGTTCCTGCAGCCTTGGGTGGTTGCCCAAGTTTCTTTACCCCCTCTTGGTGTACTTGCTTTCAAAGGTAGAAGCACTTTTTAAGAATTAAGGATCCCTTTCCCAGAAATTTCCCGGCAGCATTGCCCCATCTGTCTGTGCCTCACCTGGTCCCTCGCAAGGGGGTGGAGTCGCCTCAGCAGGTGTCGGCTGACCAGGATTCTCTCCCTGGGGCCGGTAAGGGGACCGGGTCCGAGCACCTGGCCTCAGAGGCGAGTTCCTGACAGGCCTCCAACAACGGGGAGGATGGGCCAGGGAGGGATTTGGGCAGGAACCGGCCGTGAGCTTAGATGTCCTCGTGACGTAACTGGACAGCTCTAACTTGTGCTTCTTATTGCAGAGAAAACTGAATCAAGGTTGTTTTTGTTTTTTTTTTTGCCAAGATTTAAATCTTTTAAAGAAAACTGAGCTGAGTAATGGGCCCTGATGTTGGAGGTACTTAACTGATCTTATTCAAACGAAATAAAACATTACAGAGAAATGAAAAACAGTATCTCTTGGTTATAGAATCTGTTCTAATTGTTCTACTCATCAGGTGTTTCCTTCCGTGAAATGTTCTTTTTAACTTTAAATTAATTACATGTAGCAAATACTTGCTTTATAGAGAGCAATCACATGTAACATAAGCTGCACATTAAAACCTACATAATTTAGCTTTGGATCTTTTCCATGCAAGTACATTGTCAAATGGTCCCTGATCCAAGTATGTAATTCTTTCTGACGTTAAATATGGAGTGCTCTTTAGAATTATCTGGCTTAAAATATGTTAACTATAAGGCTTTTGTGGTAGTTAGTGGAATCTATGTATTGAGTATCTATTACAGCAAGTCCTTGAAAGCGCTCTGATCTTTTTCTCTGGCTGTATCTTCACAACTAGGAATTGCCAAGTTTGCGTGCATGTTTTTACAGGCCACCGTGTATTTTCTCTCCTGCGCAGCTTCAGTGGTTTATGCGGAAGAAATGGAGCCAGGAAAGTGACAGTGTGTCTGAGTGGCTTTGTCTTTATAGCCAAAACAAATCTCAGATCCCACCTGTCCCGCTTGGCACTTTCCCTTCTCTCGCCTGTCTCGTAACTACCTGTTGGGCGGGATCCGGGCGCTGGCGCCCTTCCCAGCTGCTTCCTTCCGTCTGCCTCAGCTTCCCGTCCAGGAGTGCCCCTCTCCCCTCGGGGTCAGCTAGTCTCAGGCCTGTGGCACAAATGTGCACCACCAGGACCCAGCCCAGAGGGCATTTTCCCTACAAGAAAGCTTTTCTTGCTTTATCTGGTGTATATAGTCTAGTAAGATAAAGCCACTTTCTGGGAAGGAGTTGGAGGTGTTTGGTGTGAAAATGGAAAGGCTTGAGTCCATTTGCCAAAATGAGTACTTGCAACGAATGTTCAGAAATCATCAAGTTTATTAAATTAGACAAAGACAATATTCTGTTCCATGTATCGTGCTCTTAATTTGCAGGTCAGCGCATTGCCAGTGTGACTGAGAAGTACTGGGAAGGGTCAGTTCCTTCTGGGTATGTGCGCACAGTCCTCGGTGAATGGAGTAGTTACAGGGAGTGAAGCAGGGGTGCAGGTTTGTGGCCGGGTCTCAAAGCGAATCGAAGACCGGACCCCTTGGTGGCTCACAGCAGAGCTGCATGGCGTTGCTTCTCCGCGGCTGTGACTCCGTCCCTAGCTTGGCAGCGTCCCTGTGCCGCAGGTGCGGCCACCTGTTTAAACGAGTAAAGAAAAGAAAAAGATTCATTGAAAACACTGAAATGCTATGTTTGGACTAGGTAAGGGCTTCTTGATATAAGAGAGTGTAAAAGATTTAAATGAAAGGTCCCTCAGAAGCCACGGAGTTGTTCCTCTGACTAACCGTGTTGACCAGTTGTTTGAACACACAGGGTGGGAACAGCTCCTTGCAGCTCGTGTTTTTCAAGACGTTTCAGACTTGGCCCCTCTTGTCCCGTGGACGGAGCACAGAGCAAGCGGGAGCCTGCTCTTCTCCCTGGGGCTGAACTGCCCGGGGCTCAGAACAGATTCATGTGTTTTATGGTTGCTCTTAGGTGGGACGAAAGCTTGGCTTCACAAGAGGTTTATAGACTTTTAAAATAGAAACCCGGGAGGCAAGAGCAGGCCGCACGTACTGCTCAAGAATGCTCGAGAACCCGGAGAGCGCAGCAGCGAGCTGACACCGCCCTGCCTTCTTCCTTCTCTCGCCTTCTTCGTGTCCCCAGCGGCTGGGGCGGTGTCGCCCGCAGGGGGAGCCTCGTCTCTTTGCTCAGCCTGCTGGACGCTGATCCCTTCCAGACGCCCTCGCAGACACACCCAGGATAGCGTCCTACCAGCTCCGGGGTGTTCCTTAGCCCGGACGAGCTGACCCATAAAACTAACCTTGGCACAGGGTATGTCCCGACTCCTGTACTAGTTCCCTTCCTGGCCCTTGAGACCTGCCTGGTGCCTCGGACCTGCTCTGTCCAGCACGGCGGCCACCAGCCAGGGCACAGGCCGGCCTCCCCAGCTGGGCCTCCTCCGGTGCTGCCGGCCTGGGCGCACGCCGCCTCCAGCGTCTCCCCTCGCCTCTCCTGTCCTCCCTGCCTTGGGATTTATATTTTTTAAAAAAGTTTCTTTACCTTTTAAATTATATAGAGAGGCTTGGGGGTGAGGCAGTATTAGGTTACCTGTGTTCATTTGCCATCTTTATCCAGAAATGTGGATTGGTTTTTATGGTACCGATTAATTATTCATTTTTGAACTAATACCAGATGATACTTTACCATTGTTATGAATCAAAATGTTTGTATAACTTGCATTCATGTGAAGTTTTAATTATATATTTAGTATTAAAAGATAAAAATTTGATAACTCCAGCTTAGATCTTGTTATAAATAATGGTTTGGAAAGTTTTATTTAAATTGGTCTCCTAAAGGAATAATTACTGGTGATAAACACAAAAGAAATGGAGGATTGAGGAAAAAATGGCTTTATGATTATGGTTCTCAGGACCCATAAGAATAAGCCTTTAATAATGCTGAATTTGATTCGGGAACCGGAAAAACCTAATTATATCATAAACATTTTTGTAAATAGAAGTATGTAGATTTTAGTGTAAAATTCTTCACAGATGGTGAATTGTTTGGCAGCAGGTAATTAAAGGTAGAGACAGTTGTTTAGGCAAGTTAAGGGTTTTGTTTTTCTTGGTACATGTGTAGTACGGAGGGCAGTGCTGGTATGGCAGCTCCCTGGTGTCATCAGGGAGCTCTGGGCCAGCATCTTTAGCACGGCTTCCATTCTAAGCTTGCCTTATGATTACACATTGGCTACTGCAGCTCCAGGCATCACCTCTGCATTCCAGGAAAGAAGGTATTAAGAGCAGAAGGGAATCTACTGCTGAGTCTGTCTTCAGCCTTGTTAAGGCGCTTTCCTAGAGGCCGCATCCATCAGTGTTTACTTCTTATTGGCCAGAATGTTCTCCCTTAGCCATCCCTGTCCACGAGGGAGTCTGGGAAATGCTTATCTGGGCCTTTGATTGTTTAGTGTTCTGTCACTTAGGCAGAAGGGAGAATAGCTCCAGGTAGGTAACTTGCAGTGCCCGCCAAAATGACGTGACTAAAGGTATGAAGACAGTGGCAAACAGGAATTCATTCAGCTGTCTGCACAGGTCTGGCTGGATGTGGGAGTGTCATCCGCGTCACAGAGCCACCGGCCAGGGCAATGCTACAGAGAATATTTAGGAACGCGTACAGTGTGGAGAGGCCACTTTTCATTTAACAGCTTATCATAGAGATTGTTTATGTTAGAACTCACAGAGCCCATCCTTTTTAATTGCTGTGAAGTATTGTTTTATGGACACTTTGGATAAATTTGTTTCATCAGTTCCCTTGATGGGCGCTTAGGTTGTTTCTGATCTTAGGAGCAGTGCTGACTCTGGACCTCTCAGGGCACCTTGTTTTAGATGGTCTCTGGTGTAGAGGATATGATTGGATGCTGTTCCGTGATCTTAGCCAAGGGACCTCTTCAGCAGGTAGGTTTCTCCCCAGTACTTGCTGATGGTCTTAGTGATCATGATGCACCTTCAGGGAGCCTGTCCTGTGCCAGGCGCTGCCACGGGCACCCAGTTAGGCTGCTGTGAAGTCCTAAGTGCAGAGAGAGGAAACACTCCCCAAACTTAGCAAAATCAGAGGTGGGATGACCCAGCCGATTGGACCCCAGAGCTGTCAGTTAACTGCGCTGGTGTGGCCTTAGTTCACCTGTTTTAGCTGTAAGCTATGTTTTCTGGGTTTAATCAGCCTTACTCTCTTTGATTTCTTATAAAACATTTCTTGGAGAGATTATTTTTCTTATTTTTTGGCTGTGCCCCCAGCATGTGGAAGTTTCCGGGCCAGGGATCGAACCCGGGTCGCAGTTGTGACGTGCACTGCAGCTGTGGCAGCATTGGATCCTTAACTCGCTGGACCACATGGGAGCTTCCTTGTTTGACACCTGTTGGATATGTGTTCTTCCTGATAATTTGGTACTTGAAAAAAATATTGAACGTTCCCGTTGTGGCACAGTGGGTTAAGAATCTGACTGTAGCGGCTTGGTCGCTAAAGCGGTACAGGTTCGTTCTGGAGCAATGGGTTAAAGGATCCAGCGTAGGTCACAGCTGCAGCTCAGATTCAGTCTCTTGCCCGGGAACTGCCACATGCCGTGGGTGTGGCCATAAAAAGAAAAAGAAACAAAAAAAAAAACTTTGTATAATATCTTTATCTGGATTAAGAATATGTGGTGTACACACACACACACACACACACACAATGGAATACTACTCAGTCATAAAAAGAACAAAATAATGCCATTTGCAGCAACATAGATGGAACTAGAGACTCTCATACTAAGTGAAATAAGTCAGAGGGAAAAAGACAAATACCATATGATATCACTTATATCTAGAATCTAATATATGGCACAAATGAACCTTTCCACAGAAAAGAAAATCATGGACATGGAGAACAGACTTGTGGTTGCCGAGTGGGAGAGACTGGGAGTTCGGGGTTAATAGATGCAAACTGTTGCCTTTGGAGTGGATAAGCAATGGGATCCTGCTGTATAGCACAGGGAACTATATCTAGTCACTTATGATGGAGCATGGTAATGTGAGAAAAAGGAATGTACATATGTACGTGTGACTGGATCACCTTGCTATACAGTGGAAAGTTGACAGGATACTGTAAACTGACTATAATGGAAAAATAAAAATCATTATAAAATATTAAAAAATCTTTATGTGTGTCTGTTGAGGGATGATTGCTTCCTGCTGGGCGAGTGAGCACGCTGGTAAATTTCCACATTTTCTCACCTCCTCTAGCACCTGCTTCTGATTATGTTCCTAAACTTCTAGTATTTACAGTTCTAGCTTTATGTATGCTGATGTTCTCGATATCCTGTCAATAGAACAATGCCTGTTGATTCTGTGATAGGAGGTCAGTATGTCTCTGCTTTCCTCCCGTTCACCTGTGCCTCTTACCGCGATACCATTCCTGCTGTCTTAATTTATGTTTGCCTTCTGTTCCATAGCTGTAATTCCCAGAAAAGTCTTTATTCCCCCATCTTAAACGGATTCATTGTTCATTCTGTCTTTGGCTGTACTTTCTGCCTCCTGTTGTTTGGCTAAAGCTTATCTTCTGATAGTTGATTCATGCAGGGTTCGTCGGAACCAGGTTCTCACACATTAGAAGATACTTTGTTTCTGTAAAATACTCGATTGCCTGTGTGGTCAGACGTGGCCGTCTCGGGCCACGCCTTGCTGTCTGAGACCTGGCCCCGCGTGGCTGTGCCGTTGGCTGAGGCTGGCTGTACCTTCCTCCTCGAAGGGCTCTGAGTCTGCTCGGACCGAGCACAGCCGCATCCCACCGCCTGAGCGGCTCACGGTCCTGGGGCCGTAGGTCCGAGGTCAAGGCGCCGTCAGGGTGGGTTTCCGGTGAGGCTCTCTTGCTTCCTGGCAGACGGCCGCCTCCTCACCGTGTCCTCACCAGACTTTCCTCCATCCCTGCCCAGAGTGCTCTCTGGTGGCCCTTCCTGCTTTGTAAGAGACGTTACTTCTGTCCGGTTAGGCTTCCGTCTGATGGGCTCCCTCAGCTTTGATCGCCTTCCTCGAGGCGTCACCTCCAGATGCAGGCACTCGGGGGCTGCGCCCTCACCGTAGGAATTTGGGGAGACACAGCTTGGTCTGTGACAAAGGGTAATGGGAAAATTTTGGCCAAAGGCCCAGAGAATTTTTATTTATTCTTTCTTTCTTTCTTTTTTTTTTTGCAGCTTAAATATGTGATGTATATCCATATTATTGACATGGAAAAATGTTCCCAACATATTGCTGAATGACCAAAAGCAGGTTTATTTATTCTTTTTATCTTTCTGTAATCCCATTAATTTCCTCCTGTTTTGGTAGTGGTTATTTTAAAATAGATACTTGAATTTTTCTAAGTATCTTTGTCATGATTTTCATCTGCTTTATTTCTGTAGTTTTCTGAGTACATGTTTTTTGTTTGCATTTGTTCTCCCTATTACTTTTTTCTCCCTTCTTTTAGTACTTTGAGGTGGTCTTTGGCTGGTTTCTTTGCATTCTGTCCTCATCTTTGAGTGAGGGGCTTCTTTCTGACCAGCTGCGTGTGCGCCTGGGCTGGGCGGGGGTCCACGTCCGGGTGCGGCCGCTTCTGCCCCTGGTTTTTCTGCCTCACGTTGGTGGCAAAGGTGCGTCTGACCTTGCCGCCTGTGCTCTGCGGGCTGCTGGGGCTCAGGAGGACACCTCTGCTCTTCTGCTCAGGTGGCTCTTAGGGTTCCCGGCAGGGGCTTCTGGGTTGGCTCCTCTTGAAGCTGCGCGGCTTGCCTGGATCTGGGGTCACTGGTACTCCCCCGTCTCGACTGGGTTGTTCCTGCTCTTGGCAGCTCCCTGCTGGCCCCTTCAGTTCCAGCGTGCTTGGGCGTTACGTTATTACCAGCAGGGTTTCCTTTTCTGTGGCTTGCTCTTGTTTGGGGGCAGTGAGTAAGAGCAGAAGTGTTTGGAGAGGTCTTTCCTCTGTGATCTCAAAGCTCTCAAGCCCCACGGCCAAATCTCTTTCACTTTCTTAACAAATACCTTTGGAGCACACACTCTGGGTGGATCCGGTCTGTTTATCCAGGAGGTCGTACAGCATCCTAATTAACATGCTTTTAGGTTAACTTTTTTGTGTTTTTGATGCAATTACACAAAATTTGGGTGAACACTAAACACAGTGAATGTTTTCTTACAGACAGAACCTCCACTGAATACACCAGAAAATAGAGAATATCTTGCAGAAATTATGTTTGAATCATTTAATGTACCAGGACTCTACATTGCAGTTCAGGTAAAAACAGTTACTTTTACGATCCCCAGATGACCCTATTTGTCTAATTGGGAAGAAATAAATGGTGATCCTGAAGGGCCTCTGTTTTAAGCTTGTGCCGTATGTTCCTTTTCTGCACCTCAGCACACACTCATACACACCATTCAGGTGTGAACTTAAACACTGTACAGAACACGTTCTGTGCTTTATGTTCTTAATGTTTTTAAGGCTGGTACGGCATTTGTCCAGCTTTTGTCTCTTTATATGCATTAAAATCTCATATTTTCGTCTCTGAGTGACAAGATAGAGATGTAAGTACGGTTCTTTTTTGGCTCCTTTCACTTCTAATCATAAAAACACTATACAGTCTGCTAAAAACAGAACAGATGCCTTTAGAGGGTCCCCTAGGAATGTGGGTTCCATGAGCTTTTGTGGAACTTCCTCCGAGGCCACTTGTCCTTAGTGTGGGGATTTTGGTTGGTTTTGGGTGTTGTTAAATATCTGCCACCCTGTAAATGGGAATTGACTGAAATTTTGGGGAATAGGCTTAAGAGAGAGTCTTCCCAAACCTCTTCTGCACATTCCAGCCCCTTCTGAGGAGGAGGAGGAGCTGCGTAGGGAGGTGATTTGGAGACAGCACGTGCTGTGACCTGGTGATTCACACGGGCTTTCCTTTGCCAAGCTTTGATTTATTTTATCGAAAACATGACTCCTCCAGATTGTGCGCAAAATCGGCAGGTTGTCCAATTTGGAATTTGAATTGCAGGGGAAGATGGAGGCTGAGGAAGGGGAAGAGTTCCCCAGACTGGAGTAGGAAGGGGCGTGTAGCTCGAACCGGAGAGCAGTCAGGCACGTCCTTGGGACGCGTCTCCCTTAATGGCCCCGTGTCTTGTGCAGGCAGTGCTGGCCTTAGCCGCGTCCTGGACGTCGAGGCAAGTTGGCGAACGCACGTTAACGGGGATCGTCATTGACAGCGGGGACGGGGTCACCCACGCAATCCCGGTGGTAAGCAGCCTCTCAGTGCCTCGGTCCCTGACCCGAGGGAGGGAAAGCGTAACTCCGGTGTCAGTCCTGGGCCGAGGGAGCAGGAGGTTTGGATGCAGGTACGGGAGAAAGAAGACGCCGTCCAGGGGCTGTGCTGCCGGTGGTTGGAAATCCGTGGTGGTGGGTTTCTGCGGTCAGGCAGTTCGGGGTCTCTGGGGCTCTGCTTGAGGGACATCACGGGAGGGTCGTGTGCTGGCTTACATTCTGAGCTGTCGTCTTGGACATCAGCAGGTGTGGTGCCCAGCCACTGGAGGACGGGCTCTGTGACAAGACAGGGATGGCTTTAGTTATAGCTCATGCTTTAGGGAAATTCCTGGTTTTTTAAAATAAATTTGTTTATTTAGTTTTTTGTCTTTTTAGGGCCGCGCCCTCGGCATATGGAGGTTCCCAGGCTAGGGGTCCAATCAGAGCTGTAGCTGCTGGCAAGAGACACAGCAACGCGGGATCCGAGCCGCGTCTGCGACCTACACCACAGCTCACGGCAACGCCACATCCTTAACCCACTGAGCGAGGCCAAGGATCGAACCTGTATCCTCACAGATACTAGTCAGATTCATTTTGGCTGAGCCACGATGGGAACTCCTGTTTTTTTAAAATTTAAGAGGCGGGAAAGGAAGATTGTTCATTTGACTTGCAGAATGCTCTGCAGTGGTTTTGGTTTTAATTTTCAAAATATTAGAGAAGTGGTTACTAATTCAGGCTTCAAGAGACAGTACCTATATTTTTCTTTCAATCCAGTGGACTGTTTAGGTGAATTACTTGAAGTTTGTTTTTTGAAAATGAAGCTGCTTAAAGGGGGTGTGCAGTGGGTAGCCCCTCACTCCTGGTCTTCCTCCCCAGGCCCCTGCTAACAGGCAGCCCTGTTTCTGGTTACTTGTCATTTATATATATTACAAGTATGCTGGAGTTCCCTGGTGGCACAGCAGCTTCAGGATCTGGCATCGTCACCACAGCAGCTGGGGTTGCTGCTGTGGCGCAGGTTTGATACCTGGCCTGGGAACTTCCACGAGCGGTGGGTACAGCCCACCCCCCATCCCCGCAGAAGAAAGCCAGGTTATGTTTTCAGTATGTGCGCGCGTGCGTGCGTGCGTGCGTGCGTGTAGCTTCTTTTAAGAAATGCACACAGGGCTTTTTTTTAAAAAACAATTCATTGACTTTAATTGAAGAAACGGTCACTGTTTTTTTTCAGGAAGTTGAAGGAATGATAATACTAATGTGCTAAAGCTTTAATTCTTTAAAAGCCAGAAATCACTGAAGGAGGTGGGTGTGTCCACAGCCAGGAGGAGAAAAGCCCCGCCTCTCCCGGTCCCATCCGGTCCCATCCGGTCCTGGGGCCCAGCCCGGCCGGTGGGGGCAGGGAGGAGGGCCTCCCCGGGCTCCGTGTGTGACCTGACCGGCTGTCTCTGAGCTTGTGCCCTCAGAGGGCGGCACAGCCGAGGTCGCCAGAGGCCTCCTGGCCCTGCTTCTTTGCCTCCCTCGTGTGTCCGACAGAGGAGAAGGGAGCAGAAGCTCCACGCAGCAGCGGGCCTGCACAGAAAGCCGCTCAGATTTTCATCTCATTCTTGCTTCTGTCTTTTTCCTGATTATAAAAATTACATTTGTTGCACAAAATTTGGATAAAATGGAGAAATGTGAAGAAGGAAAGTGACCCATAAACGCCCCTGAAGAACCGCATTATACAGCTGTACGGCCTTCTAGGCGCTTTTTCTTAAACACAGGTGTGCACATTTCAAGCGGAATTGGAATATCCTGTATCTGATTTTATATTCTAATTGTACAATGTAATCGTAAAATTGTATTTTGCGTATTGGTTTATCCCTAATATTTTTCCTTGTCGTGAAACGTGCTGTAAAGGAATCGTAAGTGTGCGATAGCGCATCCTGCGGGGATGACGTCACAGGCTCGCTCCCGTTTTCGGACACGTGAGCTGCTGTAATAGCGTTAGTGCTGTGATGAAGCTGATACGTACTTACAGCTGGTTGAATTAATTTAGGATGTGTTCTATATAAGGCATAGAATTTAAAAAGCTCGAATAGCAGGTGTGAGACAGCTGATGTTCTTAGGAGTTTAAGGTGACCTTTGTTACTTTAATAATTTTTGCTTATATTTTATCTTGATCGTAAAATATTTTATAAGAGGCGGGGCCTTTCTGGAGTGGCCCCGCCTCCTCTCGCTCGTGGAAGTTAGGTAAATCAGAAGAAGATGCTGGAGGAGGCCCGCAGCTTGTCCTTGCAGCTTCGCTGTGACTGAGTCTGTGCTTGTGGTCCCGGGAACTAGCACGTTCCCGGTGGTTCGCCGCCCCCCGCCCCGCACAGCGGGGCCCACGGCACAGAGGCGGTGCCCTCTCTTCTTCACCTGGTGAGGCTGGGGTGGCGGTTGTCACTCTGGCCATCAGGTCTTGGTAGAGTGCGCTGGAGTTCCCAGCCCGAGGCTTCCGTGGGGAGTTGAGCCCTCGGGGAGGTTGGCGAGGGCCCTGGGGCCGCGCAGCTGCTCCTTTCCTGCCCAGGAGGGCGGCCGAGCGAGAGGAGCCGGCTACCCCCCGGCACGGGTGTCACAGGGCGTAGGGTTTAGGTGAACCTGCCAGAATGCCTCTCGCCGAACAGGGAGCACTCACTGAGCACTGGCCACAGGTCCAGCAGGGCCAGGCTTGACTCTGAATTTTCTTACTCTGTGTTGTAGTCCTTTGCCCACGTTGTGGACGAAGGTGCTGAGGCTGAAACATGTCAACACACGTGTCCACGGCCACTCAGCCCATAAGTGTGGGGCAGGGTTTGAGTTCAGGCTTAGAATCCAAGGACAGAAGCCACATGGTTGACTTTTCAATGCAGCTTGATTTACAAGTGGCTCAGTAATTTATAGATACGACTTGTTTCCTGGTAGAGGAACAAAGAAAGTGATTGATCCGTTGTTCTGACAGACCACGTACTTTTTGGAAAGGATCTATTTCATGTGTTAGGAAATAGATTCACGTTCCTGATGAAAACATCACTCGGGTGGCTTGGGGCGTCTCGGTTCTGCTGACGGAGTTGGAGTTGCGCGCGCACTCATTTGGAAAGGCCTCCAGGCCCGAGCGGCGCCCAGGGTGGGGGTCGGTAACCGCCGTGATCCCGGAGGGGTGGGCGAGCCGGGCGCTCCCCAGGTCGCTCACCGGCCTTCCTGCTGCTCCCCGCAGGCCGAAGGGTATGTCATCGGGAGCTGCATCAAACACATCCCCATCGCGGGCAGAGACATCACCTATTTCATCCAGCAGCTGCTGAGGGAGCGGGAGGTGGGGGTCCCTCCCGAGCAGTCCCTGGAGACCGCGAAGGCCATCAAGGTAAGTCCGCGGGACGGCCGGTCTTGTGGGGCTGGGGTCAGGTGCCTCCCCTGCCCCGTCACCCCGCTCCCACCTCCCCTGGCCCCTGGGTCCGTTCACCACTTGTGCTCGTGGAGCTTCCAGCGGTAAGTGAGAACAGCCAGATAAGCGGTACGGAGCCCCGAGCGGAGTAAGCATCCTTTTAATTGGAGCCTAATTAGACAGACCTTCAGTTAGCTGTCTGTGTCTTCCCCTCGCCCCGCACGCTTCGTCTCTAGACTAAGGAACAGGTGGTCATGTGCCTTTGCGGCACCCGGAGTGTCCCGGTGTCCAGGGGGTCATTAAACAGACTCCACCTGTATTTTCCAGACTCTGGTTAACATGCTGGGAAAGTTACAGGAAGTTTTAAAGTTAAATCATAAAGATTAGAGGAAAAACGGCTGATTGGTCCTTATTTAAAATGCCTCTGTGACCTGATCCGTCAGTTTGATCTTTGTGTTCCTCTGTGTGCGGCAGTTGACAGGACCCCCCGCCCCGTTTAAAGCTTTAATGAAGTATAGTTGGGTCATTTCTGCTGTACAACAAAGTGATCCAGTTATCCATGTACACACATGCATTCTTTTTCAGATTCTTTTCCGTGTAGACCACCGCAGACTGCGTGGTAGAGTTCCCTGTGCTGTACACCAGGTCGCTGTCGGCCGCTCATGCTGTAGAGCTCGCGTGTGTACACCAGACCCAAAGCCCCAGTCCATCCCTCTCCAGCCATAAGTTTGTTTTCAAAGTCTGTGAGTCTGTTTCTGTTGACAGACCCTTTTTAAGGAATTTTCTTTTCAGGTTGCAGAATTCGGAGAAGTTATTGGATTTTTTAAGTCAAAATGCAAGAGATTTTAGTAACACAGGCATTATTACTATATAGTTGAAGAGCAAGGATTTTGCTTTTGGAGAAGAATTTAAGTGTGGGGGGCAGGTGGCCTGGAGCGCCTCCCTTCCCATGGAACACACAGTTGCTGTCTGAGCTGCAGGGGAGCTCCGCCTGCCCCCGCCCGCACCCCACTTTCCTCCCACTAAGGAAGGGAGCATCGGGCGCTCGCGGTGGACACAGGCAGTTTTAGGACAGGGTGCGCTGGCGTCGGAGGGCTCCTGCGGGTCGGGGACCCGCCGCCCCTGCGCCCAGGACTGGAGCGCCGTGGAGCTGTACTGCACCGCCCTGGGCAGACCGCAGGTCGGTCCCTCCCCGCCGGGGGCAAGCTTGCAGAAGCAGCCAGCAAAAGGCTCGTTTTAGACTGAAATACTTTACAGATCTTTCCTCTTCCTCTCCTTGCTTTTCTTCAAGGAAAGAAGTTTGGTTATTTGACCCAGTTCCCTCCCCACCCACCTCCGTCACAGAGGTGACTTGCGCCTCTTGCCCTGAGCGTGTGACCGCGAGGCTGCTCTCCTGGTCCTCCCGGTGGCATTTTCTTTACCGCTGGTTCTTTGGGATCCAGTTCTGACCCTGGCCGTGGCTGTGGAGGCTGGGGTAGGAGGGCCCTTGTGTTCCGTCCAGGTGAGCCGCCCCGACCCCGCTGTGACAGAGCCCCGGAGAGAGTGGCTTCGAGTCGCCCCTGCCTCCTCCCACTGCTGTGGTCACAAGCGGCCGGGGCTGCGCGGTTGCTGGCACACCCCGCCCCTGCAGCAGGTGCCCGTTCGCCCTTGTTGAGGCATTTCGGGCCGTCTGCTAGGCCGGGTGAGATGCCCTGAAAAGCCAACTAGGCCTCTTAGGACCACTTAACGCTCCCGTCT
>PVHT021183644.1:384965-398468 GCA_004024745.2 Catagonus wagneri
TTATCAGCGGACACAGGACTGTGAGGCTTATATTCTGCAGAGCGTACGTGTCGAGAATGGCATTAGGATCTGTTCCAGGGAGTCTAAGAAACCTTGACCTTAATATCGTCAAAACGCCTTCAGAGGTCCTTCTCAGACGTGCCGTGAGCACCAGTGTGTGTCTGGTGTTGAACAAAGCCCACCTGGCCCACAAGAAGCTTACTTTCAGAATCCGGTACCCAGGTGCCACCTGCTGCTTGCTGAGGTAGCTCTAAGGACAGACGGTCAAACCGAAGGTCTGGTCTTTCATCCCTGGACGCTGAGGACACGTTCCTCATCTCAGGCAGGGGTTGGTGCGGGCGGAAGCCGCGTGCGCCGACATGGTGGCTCCTCCTGCCCGAGCGGCCGTTTCTCTTGGCCTTGGTGCCTAGATCTTAGGACGAGGCGTGTCGTCTGCTTGCTTATCACGGTGGCCGCGTGCGCCCTGACCCTCAGCCGGAGCGTGTGCTCCAGTGGGCAGGCGTTTATTCCCCTGGGCATCCCAGGGGCTGGGCCCTCGGCACGTATTTGCTGTGGAGCCGAGGCGCGTGTGTGTCAGACCGCACAGCAGGCTAAGGGCCCGCCGGCCGGCATCAGGCTGAAGCCTCTGCCTTGGGGCACTGGGCTGCAGCGCCGGTCTGCCGGTCCAGGGTGGGTGGCGCTGGGTGCCCGGGTGGGCACCATGTGGAGGCCCAAGAGGAACGAGGAAGGAGGAAATGGAGACGGGACACTTAGTAGGCACCGTTAGACATTATTTCAGATAATATGCAGCAGAATTTGATGGAGCAAGGCTGAGATTAATAGCCAGGCTGCAAAGAAAGCAGATTTACACGTTCAGAGCATAGTCAGGAGAAGCCTATGAGGCTTAAAGTGTGTCCATACTGGAGGTGTGGTTGTGGGCAGGACACGCGCGTTTCGGGGTGCTTAGAGCCGGGGTCACTGGGCACTTGTCCGAGGGCAGACTGGGCAGCTGTTAATGCCTGCTGACCTGGGTGTGTCTGCAGGAGAAGTACTGTTACATCTGCCCCGATATAGTCAAGGAGTTTGCCAAGTACGACGTGGATCCGCGGAGGTGGATCAAGCAGTACACGGGCATCAACGCCATCAACCAGAAGAAGTTCGTGATAGACGTCGGCTACGAGAGGTTCCTGGGCCCTGAGATTTTCTTTCACCCGGAGGTAAGGCGGCTGCTCTCCGAGGGGCTGAGTGCGGCGTGCGTGGAGCAGTGCTGCCCCCCGGTGGGCGTGCGGAGCCCCTCTCTGCGCGGCTTCCCGGGCCAGCGCCTGCTAGGCTGGTGTCCTTGTTGGCCCCTCTTTAGCTCGGTTATCTGTTAAATAGTTAACCGCTGATTAAACCACGAGTGGTGAGGAAGAAGCTTTAAGAGCAATAGAACGTAATGGCATTGGATCATCTCGTGTGAAAACCAGTTAATCTTGGGCACCAGATGAAATCACCTCTGCCTGAGGTGACGTCTGACCTCCCCCTCGTTGGTGCTGGTCCGTCCGAATTCCAGTTTTTAACCCAGGGCAGGTGGTTCTGCTGTGTTCCCTGCCGCACATTAGCAAAGGCTTCTGAGGACTAGCCTTTCCATCAGTTAAACGGTGTTTAAGAATTACAGGTAGCATTCTTTTAACTAGCAGTCACAAAGAATTATTCTTACTTTTGTAGCAGGAGCAGTAATTAAGAGGCGACATTTTAAGGCTTAAATAAAAGGGATTTGTTTGTATTTTGGTACACTTTTCTGCCTGATTCAGTTTACATTTGATAGGTGGGTCACAAACTGCTGCCCGTGTTTGGATGTGTGTGCCCGTTTCGTACAGGGAAGCGGCACACGGCAAACGCCTCACTGTAATCCATGCTGTTAGGCCCATTCATTCACGCCTTTGATAGCACTGATTTAAAATAGACGTGAAAGCCACAGTGCCCAGCTGGCATGCGCCTGGATGTTACCTTCTTCCCCAGAGTACATGAAAGCGTTCCTGGGTTTTTTAAAGCCTATTTCACAATTTTGTAATTGGATTGCTTGTGCTTTAGCTTACTCAGTTTACAGCTGAATGCAAGCCAGTTTACTCAGTGACATGGTTGTTACCTCATTGACTGTTTCATGTAAAAGCCACCGTCTTTGGTCCCCCCTAGTCCTCCAGCTCAGGTTACAGTGTGGTCTTGCACTGACTACTTTTTTTTTCCCCTGTATCCTAGTTTTTCATGATATCAGTATTCATAAGTGATAAACTTATTATATACTCACACGTTTTCCGTTACCTACCACACCCACGCGTGTGCTTTCCACAGTCTCTTACTGCGGATTTTGGCAGACGGCTGGTCTGCCCTTGGTCCCGTTTGGTGTTTTTCCCTCACTAAACCCACACATGTTATCTCTGGAGGGGACGTGTCGTGGTCACTCCACGCACACACAGTTGCTTGGATTCATCTTCAGACGTATTCCAGTGTGATGGTTTTATGGTAAATTCAGGATTTGTTAAATTTCCTTTGTAAAAAAGTTACTGAGAGATGTAGGTCCCATTTGTTTTATTTGTTTCTGTAAAACCCAGTTTGCCAACCCAGACTTCATGGAGTCCATCTCGGATGTCGTGGACGACGTGATCCAGAACTGCCCCATCGACGTGCGCCGCCCTCTGTATAAGGTACAGGCCGCGCGGTCAGGCGCTTGGGTTCGTTCCCCAGTCAGAGGCCCGGCGCCTTAGATTAGTGGGTCTTACCATCAGTGTGCAGCATTGCCGTTCCACTCCTGTTTTATGGGATTTGTCAAAGACCAGTGTGCTTGTAAAATGTTTTTCTTGGAAGGGAGATGACTTAAATGTTTGGAAAGATGACTCAGTTAAACAGAAACATTTAATTTAAACATTCTTGTATCTTTCTTTTTACCTGGCTGGTTATATTTTAAATTGGACAGTTCTAACCCTGTGTATTGATTGAAAGATAAACGGGTCCTTCCCTCACACTTTGGGTGAACTCACTGGTCTTGCTTCCTGCACATTTAAGGAGTTTGTGCCAGATGTGCTGTTTCCAGAAAGAAGTCAAAGCCAGAAGTGGAACAGCCTGGGAGGAAATACTCATGTAATATTTTTTCCCAAATTCTTTGAGTACAGGGAGTTTTGAAACTTGCAGTGAGAAAAAGCTAGCCTGTGTAATTACAGGATAAAGGAGCAGACCGCTGAATATGGAGAGGAGAGGGCAGCCAGCCAGGCCTCCTTCACTTGCAGTTCCCTCTGCTTGGGTGCCTCTCTCTGCCCTCAGCTTCTAACCTCCTCTTCCGTGCCCAGACTCAGGGAGCGGGATTTTAAAGAGGAGAGCTCAGGCTCAGTAGTGAGGGCTTAATAAATGTTGTTTCCTCTATACAGTGAGGCACTGTGCAGCCTTTGAAAAGAATGAGGTAAATCAGAGTCCCTGTGTGGCACAGCAGGTTAAGAATCCAGCGTTGTCACAGCAGTGGCTCAGGTCCCTGCTGTGCTGTGGGTTCGGTCCTTGGCCTGGGAACCTTCGCATGCCATGGGGCAGCCCTCCCCAAATGAGGTAAATCTATGTAAATTCAAATGAAAAGATGTCTAGAATATATATTAAGTAAAAAAACCAAGCTGCAAAGTTTACACGTTGTATTATTGCATTTTATTTAAAAATACAGTTTGCATATATATATATAAGAAAAGGTGTTGAATGACATGCTAAACTCTTAATAAAATGTCTTTGGGGATGGGAGATGGATAATTCTACTTTTTGTCTTAAAATTGAAGTTTTATAGTTAATGTTACTTTTAGCATTGGAAAACATTTCCCTCTATAGACAACTTTTTATGGGTGAAAACAAATTATAATTCTATTTTTATTATTATATACCCTTAAACACCTCTCTCTCCCAATAAAATGTGCAAGAAAGGGAAACTAGAGACAGGTGGGGGTGTTCAAGTTTAGTAAAATACACGCCTTGTTCTCCCTGCTTCTTACATCTCACTTCACATTAGCTGCGTCTTCTCGTCCGTGAAAACAAGGAACAAGTGTGCACTGTTCAGGCCTCATTTCCATCGTAGTGGAAATGAGACTTCTGCCAGTGGTTCAGATTGTTCATGATAAGGTGAGATGTTTCTCATTAGACAGTTGAGTTCGCTTTCAGAGGACGTGTCGGTTTCTTAAAGCAGAGCTGGCCTTGTAGACTGGGCTCCTTGCTTAGTGGGTGTTGACCTTGAGCCCGGCGGTGGGACCTGGCTCACATGGAGGAAGTCGGTCCTAGACATTTACAAAAAAAATAATTGAGATATAGTCGATATACAATACTATATAAATTTCAGGTGTGCTCCGTAGTACTTTGCGATTGTAAATTTATACTCCATTTCTCTAGCATATAAAATGTTGGCTGTGCTCTGTAGTATAACCTAATAGCTTATTTTACACTTAGTAGTTTGTAATCTTAATTCCCTACCTTTATCTTGCTGTCTCCCCACTAATAACCACTAGTTTGTTCTCTGTATTTGTGAGTCTGTTTCCTTTTTGTTATGTTTACTAGTTTGTTTTCTTTTTTAGAATCCACATACAAGTTATATAGTATTTGTCTTTCTCTGACTTATTTCACTTAGTATAATATTCTCCAAGTCTATCCATGTTGTTGCAAATGGCAGCATTTCATTATTTTTAATGGCTGAGTAATATTCCTTTGTGTAGATGTACCACATCTTCTTTATCCATTCCGCTGTTGATGGACACAGGTTGCTTCTGTATCTTGGATATTATAAATAGTGTTGCTGTGAATGTAGGGGTACGTATATCTTTTTAAGTTAGTGTTTTCACTTTCTTTGGATAAATACCCAGCAGAGGGATTGCTGGATCATATGGTAGTTCTATTTTTAGTTTTTTGAGAAATCTCCGTACTGTTTTCCATGGTGGCTGCACCAATTTTCATTCCCACCAGCAGTGTACAAGGGTTCCATTTTCTCCACATCCTTGCCAATATTTTTTTTGTGTGTGGTCTTTTTGACGATAGTTAATCTGACAGGTATGAGGTGATGTCTCATTTTGATTTGAATTTGCATTTCCATAATGATTAATGATTTTGAGCATCTTTTCATGTGCCTGTTGGCCATCTCTTGTGTCTTCTTTGGGAAAATGTCTATTCAGATATTCTGCCCATTTTTTGATTTTTTTTTTTATGTTGAGTTGTATGAGCTGTTTATATATTTTGGATATTAATAACCCCTTATTGACCATGGCATTTGCAAATATTTTTCTCCCCTTTCATTAGGTGATATTTTCATTTTGTCCATGGTTTCCTTTGCTGTTCAAAAGCTTTTGAAGTTTTATTGGGTCCCGTTTCTTTATTTTTGCTTTTATTTCCTTTGATTTAGGAGAGAGATCCAGAAAAATATTGCTGTTTATATCGGGGATCGAACCTGTGTCCTCATGGATGCTAGTCGGGTTTGTTACCGTTGAGCCATGACGGCAACTCCAAGGGCTTTTTTTCTTTTTTTTGTCTTTTTGCCTTTATGTAGGGCCGCACCCATGGCACATGGAGGTTCCCAGGCTAGGGGTCTAACAGGAGCCATAGCTGTCGGCCTTCACCACAGCCACAGCAGCGTGGGATCTGAGCTGCGTCTGCAACCTACACCACAGCTCATGGCAACGCTGGATCCTTAACCCACTGAGTGAGGCCAGGGATCGAACCTGCGTCCTTATGGATACTAGTCACATTCGTTTCCACTGGGCCACAACGGGAACTCCCTATATATATATATAATTTTTTATTTGTAATGTTAAATGAGTAAAAGTGTCTTTAATACTTGAGAGAAAAATATTTATTGTAAGATACTGGTTTTTTCCCAGTCTTTCCAAAAGTAGGCCTTTTATTCAGGGGAGATCCTGACCGGTCTGACGTCTGAGCAGGCGGGAAGGCCGTTTGGGGTGGCGGTGGACAGAGCAGGTTCGGCCCCGGCTCCACACGCACCCCGTCACCCCCAGCAGCTGTTTCCTGCCCAGGTGTCCGGAAGCGGCAGCACCCGTGTGTCCCCAGGAGGGAGGAGCGATGCTCGCCGCCGCACACGCCCTGCCCGGAGGAGACGCCTGTCGCGATGAGAGCGAGGCCGGGCTCGGTGCTGGCCCACTGTTGTGACAGCCATGAACAAATGTGCAGCGGGCCGCCTCCAAGGGCCTGGCCTCGTGTGGCACCAGGACTGACCCCAAAAGCAGTGTATGGCCTGCAGGCCTTGGGGGAGCAGTGCCAGCCAGCGCTGTCCTGCGGGACTGTCCCCAGTGGCGGAATGTTCCGTTCCTGTGGCGTTTAGTGGTCGCCACTGGCCGTGCGCGACCGAAGAACAGCGTGTAGCACCTTTGCTCTGATTTAAACTCAGCCGGCTGTGGCTGTGGCCACCGCGAGTCCCGAGGCTGCTGCGACTTCCTGGTCAGCGCGGGGAGCGGGCTCCGTTAGGACTGATCTGCTCGCAGGGCCGGGCTGGAGGGGGTGCAGCACCCCTGCACCCGGGACCTGCCACGGGAGGCCGCACCCTCGGGCGCAGGGCCAGATCACGCAGGGCCCGCAGGAGGGGGCGACAGAGCCGTGTCTTAAACGGGGTTTCTGCCGCGGGCCTCTGTCATCAGGGCACTGAGGGTTCGTGCAGGGAGGTGCCATGTCTGCCTTGGGCTTTAGGAACGTGCTTATGCTGCTCCAGAGGAGGGGGTTGGAGCCAGGAAGGCCGGGGTGGGCACGGCTGGGCCTGCGGGCGAGGCGGGCCCCGCGGGAGGCGGCGGTAGGTGCTGGGAGGCTGGTGGGTGGGGAGGGATGAGGGAGGCCGTGGTGTCTGAGGGCATCTCGGTAAGCGGGGACGATGTCAGGCTTCTCGCACGTCCGGGGGCTGAGGTGTCACTGCCTCAGGAAATGCAGGGGAAGGGAGGGCCCTGGAGGGGTCGGGAACGAGCCTGGCTTCTGGAGAGCACGAGCTGGAGTTTGGAGAAGGCCCGGACGTGACTTCTGCGGACTGTCGGTGTGCTGAGCAGGGAGAGGGCAGCGGGGAGCCTGCGCAGGAGAGAAGGCTCGCCCCGGGGAGAGCCCGCGGGACGGCGCCGGGCAGGAGCTCAGACGGGAGCGGGGACCCGAGGGCCCCGGGCAGGGGTCTTCAGGAGTCTCTGTCGCCTGCTCGAGCGTGGGGCTCCGTCTCAGACTTATTTTAAGGACACACGGGGCCCCATGTGCGTTCTCTGTGTTGTGGGGACCACACCTGCAGAACCGCTTCAGGGCGACACCTAGGTTGGTGTTTGATTAAGTCACTGGGTGCCAGAGCCTGGCCCAGCCCACCCGCAGAATTCACCATCAAAGGAACCACAAGGAGTCAAGAGAGGACAGAGAAAGAAGAGAAGGAAAACTCCGGAGTCAAGGGAGGACAGCTATTGTCAGTCGTGTCAGGTGACGCTGGGAGGTCCCGCGAGACGAGGGGGGATATGGCCGGTGCGCACATGAGCAGAGGCCGGATGACAGCAGCTGAGGGAGGAAGAGGGGTCCCGGGAGAGGGGGCGTGCAGGTAATTCTCGTGAGGCTTAGTCCCCTTTAGGGCCCAGCAGCCTTTTAGAGCCAGCCCCGCTGAGTCCCAGGGGTTTCCTGTACGACGGTGGGGGGCGTCAGACAGGCCGGGCTTTACAAATAGGTTTGTTCACACTTTGCTGGGATTACGACCTTCGGTTCCGTTCGAGAATGAAAAGCTCCTGTCCCTAAAGAGGGACTCTCAGCAACACGGTGTGGGAGCTCCCCTGTGTATGGCTCAGTGGGCTAAGGCTCTGGCACTGCTGCAGCTGCGGCATAGGTCGCAGCTGTGGCGCGGGTTCCATCCCTGGCCCAGGAATTTCTGTGTGCCATGGATGCAGCCGGAGAAACAAAATGCAGCATAGAGGTAGTTGCCAGGAGCTTCTGGTGCATTTGCCCTCTTAACCCGTAGTGAGTGGTTGGAGTGGAGCCTTCGCTGTGGGCTTCTTACTTTAAGCCCGTGGTGGCGGTTGGGGCGGCACTGCGTGTCTGTCACACTGAGTTAAGAGTAAGAATAGAGCCTCTAGCACAAAATACACTTAGCGTTACAGGAGTGGGAATTTTTGTTATTTTTAATACCATATATGGTATTAATTAAATGAACTTGCTATTAATATAGACTTTGTCTTTCTGACTTAAATGTCAGGTGATAACAGGCTCCGTGAGGCGTCTTTAATGACGTGCGCTGGGATCTTCTTTTACAGGCAGGCGTAGAGATAGGGCCTTTCAATCTGTAGAGCTGATTTACAGTTGAGGTGTTTGCTTGGCGTCCTGGCACAGACATTCGTGCAGTAAGTAAGCTACTGTTGTCATTGTCAAGGGCTCTTGAAAAATCCAGTCAACCCAAGGGTCTTAGTGAGCAGATGGCACCTTGAGTGGGGGGGGGCGGGGGCGGGGGCGGGGGGGCTGCACTGTGAAGACACAACTTCAGTGTAGAAAGCTTGGACCCTACAGATGAGCAAAGGCGATTATTTCCAGCTTAAAATGCATTTAGAAAATTGGGGAATTACCAGCATCCTTAATAAAACAGGAATCACATTACTTTGACTCTCTTTCTCTTTTGCTTTTTGGAAACATAAATAGGTAGATAAATATGTCATGCGACACAGTCTGCTTCCTGTACATTAACCTGTCATTATGTTATGAACATTTTCTTAGATAATTAACAATCTTCAGAAGAAAAATTTATTTTTCCACTCGCGGCACGTGGAAGTTTCCAGGCCAGAGAGTGAGCCTGTGCCTCAGCCGTGACCTGCACCGCTGCAGAGACGATGCCACGTCCTTACCCTGCTGTGCCACAGCGGGAATGCTGAAAAATGTTATCTTTTATGGGATCTAATGCCCCATCCTATGTCTGTTTCAATACCCAGCTCATTTCCTACATGGAAGTTTTTGGTATTTTTCTAGCTTAGGGCAAGATTTCTTTCTCTCCCGGGACACACATGGCGGTGTGTAGCTAATGATGCTTTTTGAGTTGGTGGGTTCTGTCTGAGACTTGGCTGGCCGGAGGGAGTAGACGCCTTCGGGCTGAGGGGCACGGCTGGATCAGCAGGCCTCTGACCATGTCTGGATTTCCAGGGAGGACTCCAGTGGGCTCGAGGGAGGAGTGATGCCGGAGGGTGGCTGATGGCTGGAACTGGTACCTGGAAATTTACTGCCTGCTCTCATCCTGGGTGATAAGAGTCACTTGCTCTTTAATTAAATGGCCTTCAGAAGGATCACATTGAATTTTGGCTTCTGTTTAAAGCTTCTCTTCCCATTGTGGCTCACCGGGTTAAGAACCTGACTAGTATCCATGAGGATGCGGGTTTGATCCCTGGCCTTGCTCAGTGGGTTGAGGATTTGTGGTTGCCACGTGCTCTGGTGTAGGTCATAGATGAGGCTCAGACCTGGCATGGCTGTGGTGTAGACCGTCGGCTGCAGTCTGATTCAGCCCCTAGCCTGGGAACCTCCACGTGCATTGGGTGCAGCTCTAAAAAGACAAAAACAAAACAAAACACCAGAGCAATAACGTTTCTCAAGCATTGTTGCTTGTGTATCATGATGCTAGAGCGTGTAGGCTCCAGGCCACATGAAAGCCCGAGTATGGCCTCAGTTCGGACGGGCCTGCCCTCCGTCACTTGCCCTGCTTTTAAAATACTCCCTTGAGAGGTTCCCACTGCGGCTCAGCGAGTCAAGGGTGTGGGTTCAGTCCCCAGCCTTGCTCTGTAGGTCAGGATCCGGTGTTGCTGCAAGCTGCAGCATAGGTCGCAGATGCGGGCCAGATCTGGCGTGACTGTGGCTGTGGTGTAGGCCGGCAGCTGTAGCTCCGATTAGACCCCCAGCCTGGGAACCCCCACATGCCGCGGGTGTGGTCCTAAAACGACAAAAGAAAAAAAAAAAGTGACCTTTAATATTATATAAAATAATTGAAAGAAAGGTTGTACTTGAAACTTTTGAAGGTGATGGAAAATGTGATAGAAAATGTGAGTCTCTCAGCCGCTTGCTGACGGTTCTGGGGGCCGCGTGGCGGAAGCTGCATGCCTCCTCAGCCCGGCAGGTGGGGAGCTTGTTCCAGTTGAACAGCAGTCGGTCCTGAAGGTGGGACTTCTCCCTGCAGACACCGGGGAGGGGGGTCGGCGTAGACCCCGGGGGACCAGCCTCCCTGGCGGCTCCTGTGGTTTCACCTGCTGATCCTGAGTCTGACCGGGGGCTGGGGGTTAACGGGAAAGGAGGGTGACCCCTTTCTGCTCCGTGCTGGCCGCCCGTGGGCAGCAGGAGGCAGGAGTGGGCTATTTCCACCTCCTCTAACCTGTAACCCGGGTCCCCTGGTCCCCAGACGGGGGGGCGCGTCCCGCAAGCTGGCGCCTGTGCCTTCCGCCGACCTGCAGACTTGGGGAGGGCTCACTGTTCAGACAGCTTCCCGGGAGGGGGCCAGGGCCTCAGAGCAGAGCAGGGTGCTCTGTGACAGGTTCAGTGTCACTGCAGGGTCTTGGCGTCAGGCCCTCTGGCTCTGTGAAGTGGTGCTTGATTTTTCCTTCTCCGGTTTTCTCAAATGATATTTTCCGTAAGAAAGTTAGGTCAGGATGCACATAATTCCCCTTTCATCACCCTGGCTAATAAATATCCTGTAGCCTGAAAGGATCCGGCTTTTCCATCAGAATCGATAAGAGGTGGAGTGTGGTTCCCCTTCTCCTCAGGCTCCTGTCGGAGCCGCTCGCGGGCCCTAGAGTGAGGGAGGGGGGTGGGCGGCAGGCTCCGCCCAGTAATTCCCACAGGCCCTCTTTCTGCCCACACCACCCTTCTGGAAAGGTTCAGACGTTGATTGGATATGCCCCCCCACCCCTGCGATCATTAAGGCAAAATGGCTAAAGATCAAAATGTTACTTTTACTTTGGCTTTAGGTTTTGATTATAGTAAGTCATCTGTCGATTTACACAGTTTGTTTTGGCCTCCGGGACCTTGCAAAGCTTTGCAGTGCCCACAGGAAGCCTGTGGGAGAATTGCTTTATGTTTCCTCTTGGTTATAATGGGAGAAAATGTGCAGAGAGAAAGAATTTCTGGAGTTCCCATTGTGGCTCAGCGGGTTAAGAACCTGACATAGTCTCGTTGAGGATGCCGGTTCCAGTGGGTTAAGGATCCAGTGTTGCCACCAGCTGCGTAGGTTGCAGATCCCTTGCATCCCGCGTGGCTGTGGCGAGGCCGGTAGCTGGGATTCAACCCCTAGCCCTGGGAACGTCCATGTGCTGCAGGTGCGGCCCTAGGAAGAAAAACAAAACCCAAACACGACTAAGAAACAGAATTTGTGACACAGGAAAAAAAATAGTTTATACTTTTTGATCACATTGACTTAGCTTCAGCTATCACCTTTGTTTGTTTGTTTGCCTTTTCTAGGGGCCGCACCTGAGGCATATGGAGGTTCCCAGGCTAGGGGTCTAATCGGAGCTGTAGCTGCTGGCCTACACCACAGCCACAGCAATGCGGGATCCGAGCCGCGTCTGCAACCTACACCACAGCTCACGGCAACGCCGGATCCTTAACCCACTGAGCAAGGCCAGGGATCGAACCCGCAACCTTATGGTTCCTAGTCGGATTCGTTAACCACGGAGCCACGACGGGAACTCCATGCTTCATCTACACCTTTTCTCGCAGGTTGAGGTGTGCTATTCAGACCATCAGTTTGACCCGTGGGGTTTTGCTGCAGCGGGTGGCAAAGGCGTGAGTGGGTGACTTCATGAAAGGAAACCTCTGCTTTGTGTCTTTTAGAATGTCGTTCTTTCAGGAGGCTCAACAATGTTCAGGGATTTTGGACGTCGGCTGCAGAGAGACCTAAAAAGGGTGGTGGACGCCAGGCTAAAGCTCAGCGAAGAGCTCAGCGGCGGCAGAATCAAGGTAGAGGTCCGGGCGGGGCGGGGCAGGCCCAGGGGCGGGCTTTCGGCTGCCCTGGCTGATCCCCCTGCTCTCCGTCCTCCCCCCGGGGCTGGGGGCCTCGCCCGTCTCCGTAGCCCCCAAGCTTGAATCGCCTCCTTAGACTAAAATCACATGCACACGTTTGTCGCCTAACTCGCGGGGCCGATGCAGACGGCGCCGCTGCCTTCTCCCTGCCCACGCGGCCAGCAGTTGCTCTGGCGGGCGGTGTGACAGCGTCCCAAGGAGAGGCGGTCGGTCCACAGGGGGAGCTTTGACGTCCTTCGGAAGTGTTCTCGTTAAACCAAAGGAACGAGCGTGAGCAGGGAGTTAGGTGTTTTTCTCGAGTTGGTAACTCAGCCAGCGGGGTTTTACTCCACCTTCCAGCGAGGCTGGGCTTCCGTGTGGGATCACACTGTTTGCGGTACTTGGCGCTGTTTGGAACTATCTCCACGTGCTAAGACATCTGATTTGTTTAGTTAGGAAAAAGCCAGGTGGGTGCTTCGCTTGCATTTTTTACTTTTTAAAATGCCTTTAGGTGGAGGTAACTAGCCCTTGACCTGTGTGCTCTGTTGGTTCCCCGGCTGGGCCCCGGGGGAGGGGGTAGGTGGGTGCGGCAGCAGGAGCGGCTGGGAGCCCCTCTCGGGGCAGGGGGCGGGGCCTGCAGGAGGGGAGGCGGTCCTGTCCCGAAGGTGGTGGGAGCGAGCCTCTGCCGGGGAGGGGGCGGCGTGAACGGGAGTAAACGCGTGCGCTCGCTTTGCAGCCCAAGCCCGTGGAGGTGCAGGTGATAACGCACCATATGCAGCGCTACGCCGTGTGGTTCGGGGGTTCTATGCTCGCCTCAACTGTAAGTCCTCTCCTAGATCGTTCCATGTGTTCGTTTCTGTGTCCTCTGCGGAGTCTGAATAAATGCTGCCTTATGGAGGTTAAATTGTGTTCTAATTGTATAGCTCTGAACAGCCTCACATTTAATTCTGCGAAAAGAACGTTTTAACGACCGTTTAAATCGCACAGCTGATTCTCTAGCATCCGTGCCAATGAAGGGTTACCCCTAACGTGGGGCATCTGAAAAGCACGGAAGACATTTTGCATCAGTCATTAATGGCAGTGGCTTTTCCAAGCAGGGATGACCTTTTCTCCTCAAATTTGTGACTAGCTAATGAATTGCTGGTTTTTTTTTTTTTAATTTTTTGGTCGTTTTAGGGCCGCACCTGGGGCATATGGAGGTTCCCAGACTAGGGGTCTAATCGGAGCTACAGCTGTGGGCCTACGGGACAGCCACAGCAACGCTGGACCCAAGCCACATCTGCGACCTACACCACAGCTCACGGCAACGCTGGATCCTTAACCCACTGAGCAAGGCCAGGGATCAAACCCACAACCTCGAGGTTTCTAGTCCTGTTCGTTTCCTCTGCACCACATCGGGAACTCCGTGAATTGCCATTTTATTTATTTGTTTATTTATTTATTTATTTATTTTTTGGTCTTTTTGCCTTATCTAGGGCCGCATCCGCGGCATATGGAAGTTCCCAGGCTAGGGGTCTAACAGGATCTGTAGCTGCTGGCCTTCGCCACAGCCACAGC
>PVHT021183644.1:399468-418354 GCA_004024745.2 Catagonus wagneri
TCCTGTTCGTTTCCTCTGCACCACATCGGGAACTCCGTGAATTGCCATTTTATTTATTTGTTTATTTATTTATTTATTTATTTTTTGGTCTTTTTGCCTTATCTAGGGCCGCATCCGCGGCATATGGAAGTTCCCAGGCTAGGGGTCTAACAGGATCTGTAGCTGCTGGCCTTCGCCACAGCCACAGCAACGCGGGATCCGAGCCGCGACTGAAGCCTACACCACAGCTCACGGCAACGCCAGATTCTTAACCCACTGAGCGAGGCCAGGGATTGAACCCGCAACCTCATGGTTCCTAGTCGGATTCGTTAACCACTGAGCCGCGACAGGAACTCCACGAACTGCAGTTTTAAACATGCAGTCCTGTTTAGTAGTTCAGGCTCCGGGGCGGTGGTCAGAACATGTGCCGCTGGGGTGGAGGGGAGGTTGGGGGCAAGCTTTTTTCATTCGCTTCCTAGTGACTGTAATTGTGGTTCCTTCTGGGCCGTTTGTGTGTTCCTCCAACCTTGCCTCCCAGCCGGAGTTCTTCCAGGTCTGTCACACCAAGAAGGACTACGAGGAGTACGGCCCCAGCATCTGCCGCCACAACCCCGTCTTCGGCATCATGTCTTAGTGTCACGTGCGCACCTCTCCAGCGGCGCGGCTGTGGCGACAGCGTGCGGCCCAGCGCATGGGGCGCCGCCCGGCAGCTCCGCGGAGCACCTGCGCCCGCCCCGCCTCGCTCCCCCCTCGCTCACCTCCCTGCCCGCCCGCCCGAGCTTCTGGTCCCCGGGTGCCAGGCTGAAGGAACTCAGCTGCGGCTCGACAACTGTAGGGAAAACCCTAGAATACGGCGCAGAATAGTCCCCGCAGGACAGAGTGTGGGGCGTAAACCCCTTCCTTTCCAGACTATTTTTGTAAATAAAATGTTGTAAACTTGAAATACAAATTGATGTTTATATTTCCTATCATTTTGTATTTTACGGTATTTGGTACAACCGGCCGATCCTGAGCACGATTCGATCCTGGCGTCCTGCAGTGTTGTAGCGAAACGTTTCTAAGTGTGAGGCATGTTCTGATGTGTAGGCAAACAAAAGGACACAGAGCAAACTCTTTTGCCATATGTTTGCTAGAAACCGATTACACTTTACTGGAGTGATAAGAGGCTTAAACACTAAGAGGTATGGTACGGGGACTGTTACAGCCAACGTACTCTTTCATTTTCTTGTTTGAACTTTCTGGAGCTGTTTTATAGAAGATGCTGTTTTGCTCTTGGTGAGCGCTGGGTGAAATACTACCTTGACTGTGGTAATAAAAGCAGTTAGACTCTTTTAAAGATTTCCTCTTGTGCTGTGGTGGTCTTTTACTTTCCCCCTTTCTGCCTGTATTTCGTTTTAAGAATATTGACCTTATTTCACATCAGTGGCGGATTGGATGATTAACACCAAGTTTTGGGGAGTTTCCTAAAATGCAGTGGGTTGCCTGTCCTTCACCCGGTCGTTGGAAGAGATGTGGATGAGCCTGGAGAGGCCTGGGGGCGAAGCGGGGACACTTTCACCGTCCTTCCTGGGAGTTAAGGATTCATGGCTTTAAGCTTCCATTAACCACAATGCCGTTGGCAGAGCAGTTTGCTGGTTTGAAAGGTTATTTCCTAAATCAAGAGATTTAGTTTTATTCATTCTTTATAATACTTAAACTACTTTTTAAACTGCTAACTGTGGTATTTCTTCTAGGTCACGAAAGCTGTATTCTCTGAAAAACTGCCTTCGTAAAGAGACATTAGGTTTTTATTCTTTAAGGTTAAGGAGAAGTTGGGGACTACTGCAGTGATTTGTGTTCAGGATGGTGACCTCGCGGGCTGTGGGCGGTCCCTGACGCTCAGCGACCCCGGGCCCTCCGGCTCCTCGGTGGAGGGTCTCAGACCACTCGGTTCTTCCCTTGTGTGAACAGGCTGCTTCTCCGCCTGCGTTCCCGCCTGCTTTTGCGTGGCCAGGTGCTTTGTCGGCAGGTGCGTCCCCCCCAGACTCCTAGGTGACGCACTCCTGTGTGTCGGTACCAGTCCTGGGCTTCAGAGAAGTCACACGCGATTTCGTTTTGGGGTGGCTCCTCAAATAACCCAGTGTCGGGAGTCTAGTACTGCCAGCATCGGCTAAACTAGGACTAGTGTCACCTGTTCGTCAGGTGCAGAACTTCTAAAGCTTCTCTCGTCCTTGTTGGGGACAGGATTATCTTTGAGGCTGTACTTCTGTTTCTTTTTTTTTTTGTATTTAAAATTTTTTCATTGTACGATTTACATTGTTCTGTCAGTTACTGCTGTGCAGCAGAGTGACCCAGTCGTACATCTGTACGCACGTTCGTTCTCATGTTACTCTTTGTCGTGCTCCATCCCAGGTGAATGGACGTGGTTCCCTGTGCTGTACAGCAGGGCCACGTCATCTGTCCGTTCTGAACATGACAGTTTGCATCTGTTAGCCCCGAACTCCCACTCTCTCCCCGGTGCCCCTCCCCTCGGCAGCCACAGGTCTGCTGTGAGTGTTTCTGTTGTGTACTTCTGTTTCTCATCTTAAAGGAGCTTCTTCAGAGCATTTTGTTTTAACATAAAATTGAAGGGGCAGGATGCCACATGAGGTCACGGCTGGTGTGATTCAGGGGCCTGGACTCTGGCTGCGACCTGGCCCAGATCATGCGCATCAGGGCCGGGAGGGGGCGGGAATAGGGAAGGCGCTTGTTTCCCACTTTCTGTTTTTAAGCCCCGCAGGTGATGCCGGTCTGTAGATGGAGCCAAAAATCCTGGTGAGCAGAAGCAAGGGCTTTTGAATCTGAAAGATCTGGATCTGAGTTCTGGCAGTTCCTAAATGACTTTTGATCTTGTCTCCTTATCTGAGAATTGCAGTAGCCCTATTGCAGAGTTGTTATAATTTTTTGTTTTTTCAGTAAGTCTGCCAGATACCGTATGTAGAAATGGGATGTGCAGCGAGCACTGGTCATTCTGTGAGGAGGAAAAATGCTTAATGTTAGCAGCTGTAACGAAGTCTGCGTGTACCTTTTCTTCAGATTGAATCAGCACTAGATCATGATGTTGTGGTGAGTTAAGTGTTGGGAGGGTTTCTGGGTAAAAGCGGCCTGTGATGAAAATGCCATCTAACTCTCAGTGGACAGTTTTCTGTAAAGCATTTCAACAAATGTATACTTTAACAAAGCATATTCTAAAATCAAAATTTTAAGTCAATAGTTTTTACAACTATTAAAGTTTTAAATAGGAAGTTGCTTCACCCTGTTTGATGGATGTAGACATAAGCTCAGCTTTATGATGATAAGAATATTATAGGATTGCTTTACTTAAAAGAAAATCTAGGCGTTCCCGTCGTGGTGCAGTGGTTAACGAATCCAACTAGGAACCGTGAGGTTCTGGGTTCGATTCCTGGCCTTGCTCAGTGGGTTAAGGATCCGGCGTTGCCGTGAGCTGTGGTGTAGGTTGCAGACGTGGCTCGGATCCTGCATTGCTGTGGCTACGGCGCAGGCCAGTGGCTACAGCTCCGATTAGACCCCTAGCCTGGGAACCTCCACATGCCATGGGTGCGGCCATAAAATGACAAAAGGCAAAAAAAAAAGAAAAATCTAGTAACTGGTGAATATGTGAATCTTTGCCAGAGTTATTTTTCTTTTTTTTCTTTTTTTGGTCTTTTCTATGGTGGCACCTGCGGCACATGGAGGTTCCCAGGCTAGGAGTCCAATTGGAGCTGTAGCCGCCAGCCTTCGCCACAGCCACAGCAACGCGGGATCTGAGCTGCATCTGCAACCTACACCACAGCTCGGCAACGCCGGATCCCCAACCCACTGAGCAAGGCCAGGGATCGAACCCACAACCTCATGGTTCCCAGTCGGATTCGTTAACCACTGAACCACGACGGGAACCCCCCAGAGTTATTGTTCTAACAAGGAGTGATGCTGTTCCTGGCTTGTTCATTATAACATAACAGCTCCTAAATGCTTTCATTTCTGCGTTTATTAATTTTCTAGCCAATACTGGATTAAAGAACATGAGGCTTAGGATTTTTTTCCTGTGCATATGACGTGGTAGGGAAAAAAAACACTAGAGAGGGAGGTTGAAAATCCTGGGGTTGGAGTTCTTGTTGTGGCTCAGCAGGTCAAGAACCCAGCTAGTATCCATGAGGATGCGGGTTCAATTCCTGGCCTCACTCAGTGGGTTAAGGATCCGGCGTTGCCGTGAGCTGTGGTGTAGGTGGCAAAAGGGACTCAGACCCTCATTGCTGTGGCTGAGGTGTATGTAGGCTAGCAGCTCTAGCTGCAGTTCCACCCCTAGCTTGGAAATTTCCATATGCCATGGGTGTGGCCCTAAAAAGGAGGGAAGGAAGGAAGAAAGAAAGAAGAAAAAAGAAAGAAAGAAAAAGTAAGTCCTGGTTGGAGGAGGGGGTAACTCTTGATGGAAGTCCCCTCGGAGGTGCGAGGTGACGCGGTCCAGAGTCGAGCCGGAGGAGGAGCCGGGAGGCACCGGGTGCCTCTAGTGGCACAAACCCACGCGCTGGGACGCCCTCCCCGGGGGCTCCCGTGTAACCAGCTGGAGGAGGGAGGAAGGCAGCAAGGTGACCTCCTTGGGGTGGGGGTTTTGCTGGGCCAGTGTGCTGGGGATCTTCTGGCCTTGAATGAAGTCTGGGCAGGGTTGGAGGGAAGGAAACGGGGGACTGCAGGGCCTGAGCTCAAGGCCAGGAGATTGGGGCCACAGGGACGATGTCAGTGTGTCGCGGGTAGAACTCTCCTCGCTGAGAACCGGGCAGTGACATCGCTGTGGAGACGTGGAATTCATCGGAAATGGGAGAGTTTGGGGAATTTTGAGATGAGGCTGTTAGACTGGCCGAGGGGTGCTGGCATCGGCCGGGTGGGCACAGGGCCTTGGAGATGGGAGCTAGACTGTGACCCACTTGTCAGAGTCCTGAGTCAGTGGGGGTGGCCGCAAACAGCTTGGCTGGGTGCTCACCGCGTGACCTGCTGTAATCTCAGCTGCCTGTGCAGTCGGCCTTGCTGTTACCCCCCCCTTTCCCAGGTAGGAAACTTTAGCTCAAAGAAATGTAATCACACGCTCAGGACCACACAGCTAGCAAGCAGAAAAATCATTATTTGATCTAAATTGTGCATTCCTTGAAATACTGCCATTTGCAGCAACATGGGTGGACCCGGAGACGATCATACTAAATGAAGAGAGACAGAGAAAGACAAATACCGTGTGATATCACTTACCTGTGGAATCTAAAATATAATACAAACGGGGAGTTCTCATCATGCCTTAGCAGTTAACAAACCCGGCTAGCATCCATGAGGAGGCAGGTTCGATCCCTGGCCTCGCTCAGTGGGTTAAGGGTCTGGTGTTGCCGTGCGCTGTGGTGTAGGTTGCAGACACAGTTCAGATCCCATGTTACTGTGGCTGTGGTGTAGGCGGGTGGCTTCAGCTCCAGTTGGATCTCTAGCCTGGGAACCTACATATGCTGCAGGTACAGCCTTAAAAAGACAAAAAGAGCAAAAAATAAAAATAAAATATACAAATGAACATATTTACAAAACAGACTCACAGGCGTAGAAAGCAAACTCAAGGTTCTCAGAGGGGAAGGCAGTAAGGGGAAGGATAAATCGGGTGTCTGGGACTAGCAGGTAGACGCTGCTGTGTATAAACAGCAGGGTCCTGTTGTACAGCGCAGGGAGCTGTATGTGACGTCTTACAGCAATTTATAACGACAAAGAATATGGAAAGTTATGTATAACTGACTCACGCTGCTGCATAGCAGAAACCAACACAACATTGTAAATCACCTGTACTTCAATTGAAAAATAAAGTGTCCGTTCGTAATCATTCCTGAAGAAGCAGATAAGTGACAGCCACGGGGCAGGAGGGTGGGTGGGTCTCAGCCAAGGCCATGAGCCTGGAGTGACATCAGAGGCTTACTGGAATAGGAGGAGTTTGGGGGGGGCAGTGGGGAGCTAGGAAAACCCCCTCTAATCCAGATCCCTTGGTATGGCTTGTGTTGTTGGAGATTATGCGTGGATCTAGGATGTTTTGATATCAAATTATTTTCATTTGTGTTCATAATTCTTTGCCAATACATGTTTTGTTTTGTGCATTGACTTTGTTACAAGGCAAGTAAGATAAAAGCCAGAATGAGCCCGTAGTAAGTGTTCAATAAACTTCACTCAGTTATTCTGCTATAAAGCAATGGTGGTGTACTGAAATATAATAACTGTATTACAATGGTATGAAAAATAGTTTCAGTGAGGGAAAAGGAAAATGCAAGTTCATGAACTAAATGGCCTTTAGGACTTT
Source organism: Catagonus wagneri (assembly GCA_004024745.2). NCBI lineage: Eukaryota > Metazoa > Chordata > Mammalia > Artiodactyla > Tayassuidae > Catagonus > Catagonus wagneri. The sequence continues at coordinate 405,779 of PVHT021183644.1, forward strand.
GAGGAAGAAAGTTCTTTTTTTTTTTTTTTTAAGGGCTGCACCTGCTGCATATGGAAGTCCCCAGGGCAGGGGTTGAATCAGAGCTGCAGCTGCCCATCTTCACCACAGCCACAGCCACAGCCACGCCACATCCAAGACCTGTCTGCGACCTACACCACAGCTCATGGCAACGCCGGATCCTTAACCCACTGAGTGAAACCAGGGATCAAACCTGCGTCCTCATGGAGACTGATCAGGTTCTTAAGCTGCTGAGCCACAATGGGAACGCCAAGAAATATTTTTTTAAATGATAGTAGTATATAGTTGCAGAATCTAAAATTACTAGGCCCTCTCATGATTACATTGCTGATAAAATTGGATCACTTTGATCATCCGTGTAATAAAAAGCCACACTGTTGCTGCACGGCAGCTGTCTCCCCACCTGGCTCTGGGCTGGCAGCTCTCCCTTTATGGCTCCTTAGGAGGCCCGCTTCAGTTTCAGTCATGCACGTCACATAGGCATGCTTAGTTAAACGCCTGGGTTGGAAAGTCGCTCTTTGGCATCCGCAGTGCTACTCTGGTGGCAGGCTGGCGGACAGCGTCCTGAAGAGGCCGGCGCCCAGGAGGGTTTCTTTCCCTGCTTGCTCTTGCATTTTGGGGGGCGTTCACCCTTCTTCAGCATCTTCTGTGGATACATCTTTCTTTGAGCTTCCCCACCGAGCCAGCCTCTCCTTGCCTAGGCGCGGTTATGCCCTCTGCCTGTCACCAGACTGAGGTTCTTGGAAACAGGGGACCGGTGTTTGTGCCCCCAGGACCTTCGCAATGCCTGGCACATAGTGGGTGCCCATAAATACTGAATTAAATTTCTGCTCCCACTAGGACTTCATCCCTGGTTTTTCCCGGCTGTGTACTGAGAAGCATCCTGTGTTTGGGTGACCTTAAATGAAAGCTGGGTTTGGGGCATCTGGGATGTCAGCTGTCCATTTCCTTAAGACTTTCTCTTTTGGCTGCACCCATGGCATACTAAAGTTTCCGGGCCAGGGATCAAACCCATGCCACAGCAGTAACCCGAGCCACTGCAGTGACAATGCCAGAGCCTTAACACACTAGGCTACCTGGGAACTCCCCTTAAGCCTTTAATGACATAAAATCTAGCTTTTGTATTAAGGAGGTCAGTGATTGCCTGGGAGAGGGTTGGGGGCCGGGGAGGATGGGCGAAGGTGAGGCGTAACTGCCAGTGGGTACAGGGTGTCTTTCTGGGGCCAGTAAAGTGTCCACAGTCAACTCTCTGACTACATGAAAAGCCATTGAATTACATACACTAAATGGGTGACGCGTATCTTAATAAAGCTGTTAAAAACTTAGTGGGTTTCTGGGGAAAAAAAACAAAGTTGTGACCCCAGTAGGTGTTCCGTGTACCTGAGAGGTGGGCGTGCGAGGCTTTGGTGCGCTCGTGTTTCTGTCCGCGGGGTGATCCACGAGACAGCCCCGTGGAAGAAATTACCCCGCAGAAATCTTGAAGGGATAAGTGTATTTTATGGCAGTAATAGTTCATTCCCCAGCTTAACTGATGTGAATAACGAGCTCTTGTGTGACTGAAGTCCCGGTAGTTTGGGGATGGATTCATTTTTTACGGTCCCTCCATTTTATCTCATTTGTAAGAAGTACGATGGTGCCAAACAAGCTTGTGAGGTTAATCAAGTGTTCAGCTTATTTAAAACCACAAGAGAGCCCCATTAAGAATATTTATCTGTTAAATAATTCTTTACTTAATTGAAGAATATTTCATAATGTTTCTTTTAAAAGTCACTGTCAGGCTTATTAAAGAGAAATATAAATTGCCAAAATAATGGTGTGGGGCTCTAATTGGCAATTACATCAATTTCACTTGATTGGACGGTCATAAACCTTGATAAAAAGGGAGAGGAAACCTAAAGTTTGATGTTGGTATTGTGGAGGGATTTTCTGATATTAAAATATTACTGCTTTCTACCCTGTTTTGGCTGAAAAGTAAGAAGCTGGTTTTTTTCTTTTTTCTTTTCTTTTCTTTTTTCTTTTCTCTCTCTCTCTCTCTCCCCCCTTTCTGTCTGTCTTTCCTTCCTTCCCACCATCCCTTCCTTTCTTTCTCTCCCTCCCTTTCTCTCTCTTTCTTTTCCCCTTCCTTCCTTCCTTCCTTCCTTCCTTCCTCCCTCCCTCCTTTCTTCCTCTCTCTCTCTCATTCTTTCTTTCTTCCTTCCTGGCTGTCCCACAGCGTATGGAGTTCCTGGCCAGGTTTTCTATCTGAGCTTCACTTGTGACCTACACCGCAGCTGTGGCAACACCAGATACTTAACCCACTGTGCCGGGCTAGGGATTGAACCTGTGTCCCACCTAAGTAACTGTTGTCTCTAGGTTGACATCTCAAATTTTACCCTTTTGTTTTTAGCTTGGGATGCTACAGGTTATTTCTGGTTATGCCTCTCTGTGTGTAATCATATACATGTGTATATATTATATATGTATATGTAAGTACTAGTTGCTAAGAATTTTATTTCATTTTTTAGGAATTTATGTTTTTATTGAAGTATAGTTGACTTACAGTATTATATTAGTTTTAAGTGTACAGTGTAGTGATTCAGTATTTTTATAAATTCCATTTAAAGTTACTGTAAAATGCTAAGAATTTTAAAGCATTTTAATTGATAAAAAGGAATCTAGCTATACATTATTAAAAAACTAATCACAAACCTAAGTTTATGATGTACAGTAAAACTTAAACGATATGGCATTGGCTGTGTTTTCAGTATTAAGGGGTCAGATCAGCTCTAGTAATTGCTCAAAGCTCCGTTTAATTCACTCGGCTCTAGAACTTACTGCAGATAAACTTTTAATGGTTTCCCATCAGACACACCTTGGCCTGTAGTAAACGTTCCTCGAGCTGCTAGCTGCTTGGCCGTGGCGGCCAGAGGAGACGGGTTCTCAGGGGTGCGCTTTGTGTCGCTTTGTGGCCGAGCCCGGGGAGTGGCCGAGACCGACCCTGGCGCCGCTAGGGACCTGGTGCTGGTGCTTGTTAACACCAGTTAATCTCTCCTCCTCACTCGTGAGGTGGTGGCGGCAGAGCCTGGCCGCGGAGCCCGCGTGTCTGGGGGACGCAGAGTTTCTGGAAGATGAGACCGGAGAGGGACGTTGTGAGGGCCGCGCAGCCGCCGCGTCCCGCTCTCACTGCGCCTCCCAGACCGCGGTCTGTAGGGCCGCGTGCGCGGGGCTTGTCCTGACCGTCTCCGGGGTGGTTTTTTCACTGGGAAGAGCGCTCGTTTGTGGCGTGCTCGCTGGGTCCTGGGTGCTGCGCTAAGTGCCCGTTCCGTCAGCGCACGTGGGGTGCCGGTGGGAGAGCCGGGGATTAAGCAGGTCCTCACGGGTGACTGCGGACTGGGGCTGGGAAAGGGCGAAGGAAGTGCGGGTTGCAGCTGAGACACCACGGGGGCCCTGGGTGGGGTGGGGGTGGGGGGGCAGGTTCCCCAGGGGGTGACCATCAGCCTAGATCGCAGGAGCCTCAGGAGCGCGTAGACAGCAGCCAGGTGGGGGGCTGACATGGCAAGAGGGGTCGACATGGCAAGTAAGTGCTTCTCTAACGCCTGGCGTGGGGGGAGCCTGGAGGAAGGACGTTCAAGATGGGGCTGCGGGCAGAGTTTTGGTCTTTTCCTTGAGGACGAAGCTCTCGGGCAGGTAAAAAGGTTTTCAGTGCAAGTGGATGATGTGGTTTGGGCAGCCGTGCCTGGAAGTTTCAGCCAAGAGCTGTAGCTTTCCCTTGGGGCCGGAGCAGAGGTGGGAGAGCAGGAGGGAGGCCGCTGCTCCCCGGGGCTGCTCCAGAGCTTTCTCTTGGGAAAAAGCTGCCCCCCGGGACCGGGACCGGGTGGTCTGCAGAGGTTGCCAGGGAAGAGCCTTGCCCTGCAGGGCAGCGGGCAAAAAAAATCAGAGGCCAGACGCTGCGACCTTTAGGTGAAGGTGGGAAATGGAGTTTGGGGGGCTTGGTATGACAGACTCTACGGCCAGCGGATGCAGTTAGGTTTGTTTTAAAACTGAAAGGCGGTTTCTCCTACTGAATTGAGGAGCAGTAGGCGTTCTGCACTCTTTCTTTCTTCTATAGAAAAAGAGCTCCTATGAGCTGTCCATTGTCAGTAGTATTTGAGAGCTATTAGACAATAATAATCACGTGATCACTAATATGTGGAATCTAATCAAAATGATGCAAAAGACCTAATTCAGAACGGCAGACGCGGCCTCCAAGATTTCTAAACCAAACTGAAACGGTTACCGAAGGGAAAGCGGGGGGCGGGATAAATTAGGAGGCTGGGAGTAACATGCTCACACCACTGTGTGTAAAATAGGTAAGTGACAAGGACCTAGGGTGGAGCACAGGGAACTCTGCTCGATATTTTGTACTAACCGTGGGATGAGAATCTGAAAAAGAATGGTTCTATGTAGATGCATAACCGGTTCACTTTGCTGTGTACCTGAAACTAACACAGCACCGTAAGGCAACTACGATAAATTTTTTTTTTTTTAAAGTTATGGTATAGCACACTCTGGAGAAAGTCTTCTAAATAGTAATTAGAAATAAGCTATCAAAAGAAATAAGTGCGTGAGCCCTGAAGTTACAAATGACTGGTACTTTCCACTGCCATGTCTCATCTTAATTAGGGTAGTTTACTGAGCTTGCATTTCTGATTATGCAGTCGTTTTCTTGAGCTAAATTAGTGTGTTTTCACATTTATTAGATCTTATGTCTATGATAACTTAAACTTTATAGGTAATCAAAACATTATTGAACGGTATCATGACAGAGCCCTGAATTAGCATTCTAGACTGTGACTACGTTAGCATGTGTGACTTAAACGTCCTCTCATGGCAAAGAGGAAGAGCGCTATGACCTTTCTGGTAACACGCCACTCGCACCCGGGCGGATTTGCAGTTGAGAAACTTCAAGAGCTGGCAGCGCTTGTGCTGGGCCTTTGTGAGCTCGGTCGTGGGAGCGTCCTCTGTGACTTGGCGGTAGTCACTAACCGTTAATGATGACGCGTGTGCTCAGTCTTGAGAAGTCATTTATTCATGACATAGTGAAGTCAGTGCCTGGTTTGATACGGACACATTAGGAAGTGAGCCACATGGAAACGGAATAGCGATGACAATGGGATTTAATTACCACCCCCAGGTTTTTTGTTCTTTCTTCCTTTTCTTTTCTTTTTCCTCTCTTTTCTTTCTGTCTTCTTTCTGTCTTTTCTTTGAATTTACGGCGTGGTGTTAGTTTCTGGCGTACAGCAAAGTGATTCAGTTACACACAAGACACACACTCTTTTTCAGATTCTTTTCCAACAGGGTATTGAGTACAGTCCCTGCGCTACACAGCGGGACCTGGTTTAGCCATCCTGTACGTACCTGTGGCATCTGCTGGTCCCAAACTCCCAATCCAACCCTCCCCATCCCCCCTTTTTCTTAAAAAAAAAATCACTAATAAACTCACACAAAGGGATGTATATTTTTTCCCTTAAATCCCTTTTTTTTAAAATCTCAACACACTGTGCCCTGGCCCCCCCCCTTTTTTTTTTTTTTTTGTCTTTTTAGGGCCGCACCTGCTGCAAATGGAAGTTCTCAGGCTAGGGGTGGAATCGGAGCTGTAGCTGCTGGCCTGCGCGTGGAAAGGGCTCAGCACAGTTTCTGGAGCAGAAAGGCCCTACTGTGAATAGATATTAGGAATGCAGCTGCACCCCCGCGAATGCAGCATTTCGCACCTTGTCTTGTAATTATTTGTCTACTTGACTTACAATCGAGGGTCCATCTGCCAGAAGCAGGGCTCGCTGAGCCCCGGGGTGTCCCGCCTGACGGGGCGTCCGTCCACCTGCGCCTCGGTCACCCCACAGCTCTCAGCCGGCAGTGCGGTTTCAGGTGGGGGCCTTGGGTCACATGGGATCAACCCGGTCGCCCGAGTGGCCGGTGACCGAAGGTCCCGGGTGGGCACCCAGGTCTACTTGCCAGAGCGCAGCAAGGCCTGGTGGACGCGGGCTTGGGCGGAGCTGCCGCGGAGCCGCACGGCCGCGCACGGGCTCTCCTGGACCCTGTCCCCGGCGCCGCTCGCACCCCCGGCCCCGTTTCCCTCTGTATCTTTGGCTGTGGGAAACCGTAGCCGTGAATATAGCAGCTCTCGGGAGTTCTGGGAGCCCTTCACTGAATTCTCAAACCCGAGCTGACCCCCCCAAACCCTGCGGTGGATGTCAGGAGTGCGGGTGGTCTCGGGGACCCCAGCCTCCACCTCTCCTCCTGGAGAATGACCCCCGTGAAATTAAGGAGGACAGCGTTTCAACAACAGCCCTGTTCACAGGTTTCAAACAAGAGTTGCTTTTTTTTTATTATTAAACTATTGATCAATTCAGATAACATTTATGTAACTTTTACTTTCTCAAGATTATCTTTTTCCCCCCAAAGAGTCTACTATTAATAAATGTTAAGAGTTTGGGAGTTCCCGTCATGGCTCAGTGGTTAACGAACCCCACTAGTATCCACAAGGATGTGGGTTCGATCCCTGGCCTCGCTCAGTGAGTTCAGGATCCGGCGTTGCCGTGAGCTGTGGTGTAGGTCGCAGATGCGGCTCGGATCCCGCGTTGCTGTGGCTGTGGTGTAGGCTGGCGGCTACAGCTCCGATTAGACCCCCAGCCTGGGAACTTCCATATGCCGCATGTGAGGCCCTAAAATGACAAAAGACAAAAAAGTTAAGAGTCTGGCCTGACCGAAGCTGTCCTTCAGAACAGACATTCTTGTCTGTTTGCAGAGCATGCGGGTTATCCACCGGCAAACACACTGAAAACACGGTGTGATTTCCACCAAATTGGGTTGGAAGGGGGTTTTAAGAAATTCCTACATCAAGGCTCGCTTCCCCTCTTGATATTTTCAGATTTAAATAAGCTCCAGCAGCAGAGAGCTTGAAGGTTAGTATATACAGTTTGGTATGTATATAGTATATATAGGTTTAGTATGGGATTCCTGAGGTGGGGCGGGGCTATGCAAACCAAATACAGTCTCCTCATGTTCCATTTTACCATGTATCAGAGTTTTAGTTACAGACCACGGAATACCAGTTAGCTTTAACTTATTTTATTATTTTAATTAGTTACTGTTTTATTGAAGTTGATTTGCAATATTGTATTAGTTTCAGGTGTACAGCATAGTGATCCAATATTTTTATAGATTATACTCCACTTAAAATTATTACAAAATAATGGTCGTACTGAGTTAGATTTTAATAAGACTACCCAGGAGGGCCAGAGTGCAATTGCCAGAAAAATGCCTGGAATCCAGCCAGCAATGCAGAACCACTGGCCAACCCCACCGTGAGTGCTACCTTCTGAAAAAACACAAGGCTGCGCCCTGTGCTGCAAGATACTTCTCAGTGTGGGGCTGCTCCTTCCCACAGCCGACCTCTGCTGGCAGATCCTTGGCCCTCCTGGGTGGCCGTCCCAGGTGGCCGTGTCCTCCTGGGTGGATTTTTATCTGTAAATAAAAGGATCTACTTACGCTGAATGATAATACTATTATTATCAATAGTAATTTTGATACGTAAAGTTTTATTTGTTTCCTGTAGAGGATCTGCTGTCCATGGCTGGCATCACAGTTTCCATCATGGCCTCGGGACATGCTCTTTCCAGTGTTCCTTCCTATGGTCCCTAGATTGTGGTTCTGGTCCTCATAGCCCAAAGTAGTGGCTGGAGCTCCAGCTGACACACCTGCTTTCCAGCCAGCAGGGTGAAGAATGTGACAAAAGGAGTTCCCGTTGCAGCTCAGTGATAATAAAATTGACTAGTATCCATGAGGACTCCCCCAGTGGGTTAAAGGACCCAACATTGCTGTGAGCTGTGGTGTAGGTCAAAGGTGTGGCTTGGATCTGGCGTGGCTGTAGCTGTTGCTTGGCCAGCAGCTGTAGCTCCAATTTGACCCTGAGCCTGGGAACTTCCATATGCCACAGGTGTGGCCCTAAAAGACAAGCAAAACAAAAAAGAATGTGACAAAAAAGGCAGTGCCTCCTCCCTTTTTTTTTAGAAAGCACCATCCGATACTTTCTAGAATGTGGTCACGTGGCAACAGCCAACTGCCAGCCATGGTGGTAAATGCAGTCGTTTAGCTGGGGAGGCAACGGGCTTAGCTAAGACCCAGCATCTCATTATTAAAGAATAGGTGCACCGGGAGAGGGCCAGCGAGTCAAGGAGAAGCCCAGAGGGCTTCCCCTGCGCCAGCGCACAGCTGACACCCCCAAACTTACTGCTTGCTTTGGTTTTTGTTCTTTTTCCCCAGCTTGACTGAGGTATTGTTGACACACAATGTTTTATATAACAATACCTACTGTATGTATGTATGTATGTATGTATGTCTTTTTTGGACTGCACCTGCGGTATATGGAGGTTCACAGACTAGGAGCTACAGATGCCAGCCTACACCACAGCCACAGCAACCCAGGATCCGAGCCCCGAGTTCGACCTATAGCACAGCTCACAGCAACACTGGATGCCCAATGCACTGAGCGAGGCCAGGGATTGAACCTGCATCCTCATGCATACTAGTCGGATTTGTTTCTGCTGCACCACGATGGGAACTCCAACACTACCTACTTTTGAATGAATGTTTGATAGATCGAAGCTTTAAATTTCACAACTAGAAATAACTTACTTAACATGCAGATGTCCTGTTGAGGCAATTCGCTTCTTGAGATCGTGGGCTGGAGTCACAAATGACAACTGTCCTTTCCCCAGAAGGATGAGGAGGGCGGGACTGCACGGCAGATCTTGGCCAGCATCTGGCTAAGTCAAGTTCTGCGAAATAGGGTGGAAGCTGCCACTTGGGAGTTTTCATGCTGACCCTTCCCCGCCGCCCACGCAGACTTCCGAGGGAGTTGGGTCCTCTCTGCTTCGTGTGAAAGAGCAGAGGCTGGATCCAGAGCGACGAGCCCCGTGTGGACATTCAGTCTATGTAACTGGAGGCACGAGACTCAGTTTCCCTCGGACAACGCGAGAAACCAAACCACGTTCCTGTGCTGGGAGAATCAGATCACCCGTAGCTGCCTCTGTTGGCATCTGCACAGTCACTGTTGCTAGGATAGTGTTTAGAACCTGGCCGATGCGAGCTGCCGTGGTGGCTGCACAGTAACGAGTCCGACTAGTGTCCATGAGGTTCAATCCCTCGCCTCGCTCAGTGGGTTAAGGATCCAGGGTTGCCATGAGCTGTGGTGTAGGTTGCAGCTGCGGCTCAGATCCCACATTGCTGTGGCTGTGGTGTAGGCTGGCGGCTGCAGCTCCGATTTGACCCCTAGCCTGGGAACCTCCATACGCTGCAGGTCCAAGAACCTAGCAGATGTCTGTGTAAAGGAGCCTCATTCTTGGAGCACCTGTTTTTTTTTTGCCTTTTTGCCTTATCTAGGGCTGCACCCACGGCATATGGAGGTTCCCAGGCTAGGGGTCTAACAGGAGCTGTAGCCGCCGGCCTTCGCCACAGCCACAGTAACGCGGGATCCGAGCCGTGTCTGCGACCTACACCACAGCTCATGGCAACGCCGGATCCTTAACCCACTGAGCAAGGCCAAGGATCGAACCCACAACCTCATGGTTCCCAGTCGGATTCGTTAACCACTGAGCCACGGCGGGAACTCCGGAGCGCCTGCTGACTGCATGCTGGGCTGTGAAATGCGGCCGCTGTTCTCAGCACGGGCCGGTGCAGAGGCAGGCCGCCCTAACGACTGCAGGGCGGTGTGTGCACGCCGGGGACACCGCAGGTCGGGCTCCAAGGGTCAGCACAGCTTGAGGGCCTGAGGAGGCCTTTCCGGAGGCAGTGAGACCCAAGGCAGCTTCTGTGGGTTGGAGAGACAAAGCCAAGCAAACGGAGAAAACGGTGCGGGCTCCCGAGGCCCCGGCAGCCCGCTGAGCCGCTCTGGCTCTCCTCCGGGGTGACCCGGGCCGACAGACCCAGTCGGGGTGGGAGGGTGTCGGAGGAAGGCTGGGTGCCCAGATTTGATCAAGAAGACTGGAAATCGAGAGCGAGTGGGTGATCTGTTTCTCTGAAATGCTAACAAGGGGAAGCAGTTGGGTTCTGTGATTTTCTCTTCTGCGGTCTCAACAAACCGATTAAGTGTTATTGTGTCGACATATCACCATGCATACAAGCAATAAGCAGAAGGCCTTTTAGTTTGTTGCCTTTGGGCTTTTAATGGAAAATCAATTCGTTGCCTCTTATTAAGCTCTTAGTGCATATTGGATGTTAGCCTCTATTTTTCTTTACACCCCTCTCCCACTTCCCCTTCTTGGTCTTCGGAGGGGATTCTCTTGTGGCTTTAAAAACGGTGAATGCAAGGCCTCCGGGAGGTGGGAGAATGAACCAGATGCTCACTAGACCCGCCAAGAACTTGCCTTTTTTTTCTTTTTAGAGTGAAACCCACGGCATATGGAGGTTCCCAGGCTAGGGGTTGCATTGGAGCTGCAGCTGCTGGCCTGCACCACAGCCACAGCCACATGGGATCCGAGCCGCATCCGTGAGTTACAGCACAGCTTAGGGCAATGCAGGATCCTTACTCTACTGGGCGAAGCCAGGGATCGAACCTGTATCCTCACAGCGACAACATCGAGTCCTTAACCTGATGAACCACAGCAGCAACTTCAAAATATTTAATGAATTAGTTAATTAATTTACTTTTTCGGCTGCACCCACAGCATGTGGAAGTTCCTGGGCCGGGAATGGAATGGGATGGAATACAAGTTCAGGCCACATCTATGACCTATTGTCAGGTGGCACTGGATCCTAACCCACTGGGACAGGCCAGGGAGATTGAACTGGCAGTGCCACAGAGACAACGCCAGATCCTTAACCCACTGTGCCACAGTGGGAACTCCTCCAAGAACTTTCTGATTGAATCATTAAATTCTTTGAGGCTTGAAGCATCAACTTTATTAATTCCATAGTCTGTTAAGAAGTAGTACCATTGATGAATATTACTCAGCCATAAGAAAGGATGAAATCATGCCATTTGCAGCTCTACGGATGGACCTAGAGATGGTCACACTAAGTGAAGTAAGTCAGACAGAGAAAGACAAATACCGTATGATATCACTTAGATGTGGAATGTAAAATAAGACACAAATGAACTGTTCCAGGAAACAGAAACAGATCCACAGACAGAGAGAATAGACGTGTGGTTGCCAAGGTGGAGGGGAGTGGGGGAGGGATGGAGGGGGAGTTTGGGATCGGCATGTGCAAACTCTCATATACAAACATCACAGTCCTGCTGTACAGCCCTGGGAACTATATTCAGTAGCCTGTGATAAATCATAATGGAAAAGAATATGAAAAGGAGAATGTATACATATGTAAAACTGAGTCACTTTGCCATACCCTGGGAATTAATGCAACACGGCACTATATTTCACTAAAAAAAATAAAGAAGCAAAGAAGTCCGACCCAAAGAACTGGTCCCACCAAGACTTCATGGCATAAGCCCTGCTCTAAGAGCCGCCGAGGCACTGGCAGATTGGATGAGCAGCACTTTCTAAAACAGGGAAGGCAGTTCATGGTACCTGTGAGGGTATGTTATGTGTCCGCTTGGCAAGGCTCTGGTGCCCAGCTGTGTGGCCAAGCATAGTCTGGATGTTGCTGTGAGGGTGTGTGGCAGTTGTGATTGCCAGCTACGATCCGTTGATGGGGAGGGGGTCCGCCTCCATAATGTGGGTGGGCCTCGTCTCATCAGTAGAAGGCTTAAGAGCCAAAACTAGAGTTTTCTGGGAGAGAAGGAATTCTGCCTGTAGACCGTAGCATAGAATCCTGCCTGAGCTTCCAGTGTGCTCGGCTGTGCCGCAGATTTTCAGACTCAAGACAACAGCACCAGCTCTTACCCGACTTTCTTGAGGGTCGGCCAACCCCGCAAGTTTCAGATGTGCCAAGAACCCAGCAATCACGTGAGCTGATTCCTGTACATAAATCCCTCTCTGGGAGTTCCCGCTGTGGCACAGCAATTTAAGGATCCATCGTGGTCTCCGCAGGGGTATGGGTTCGATCTCCTTGACGTCCTCAGACACACGTACATCTCCTGCGGGGCCTGCTCCTCTGGGAGCCCCGCCTGACCGCCCAGCCCCGTCCCTCGGGCTCAGGGCTTTCTGGATGCTCGCTGGCTATGCTCTTTCCTGCTGAGCCCGGATGCGGCCGCAGAGTCACCTGGAGGAGGCCGAGGCTGTGGTTGTTCCAAGTCAGTGCTAGGGAGGGAGCCTGTTTGCTGTTCTAGAGCCAGGGGACAGGCTTTGTGGGTGTTGGCTGATAAAACAAATAACCGTTCTCATAGGAAGTAGCGTGGAATTAATTTTTCAGCTAATGTTAGCGGGCTTCTGATGCCCAAGTCCTGGGTTTAACATTCGGGGCGGGGGGGCGGTAAGAGACGGAAGGCAGAGGGCAGGGAACGATCTGGGTTCCGCATTTCTTTTCATACACCCGGCTGGGGGCCGCCAGGGCCGGCGGGGGCGGAGGCGCGGAAGCGGTGGAGGCAGGGAGGGCGTTGCTAGTTTCCTTCGCTACCGGCTACAGTTGATGAACCGCAGAGAC
>PVHT021183644.1:425108-450435 GCA_004024745.2 Catagonus wagneri
TGCAATCTCGGGTCCTTTCAAAATGCTTATGGGGGCCGACTTTGCCTCTGTTAGCGGGCACCCAGGAAGGTCAAGGGCCCTTTTCACCACATTCTGCTTCTCCAAACTACAGGAAGCTTTCATTTGGTTCAACCCACTTGTGCCTTCCATTAATTAGTACAGACTGGTGTTTAAAAACCCCGAGCTGAAAATGTGGAGACCGGGACTTTAACCCTGGGTCCTCACTTATAAATTACCTGAACCTCAGTGTGTTTCTCATCCTCTGACCCTCAGTTTCCCGGTCCTCAAACGGAGGGTGTAGCTCGAGCTGTCGGGGTTGTTGGAGGGGGGACGCTGATAGGGGTGAAGGGTGCTGAGACCGGCGTTCTCTGGGGACCCAGTCCTCCTCCGCTCTCTTCCCTGACTTTGCTCTGCGACTCCTTGGGTTTCCAGGGATAGGAACGTCACCTGTCAAGGCGCGAGATTGCCCACGCCCGTTGTCCGTCCCTTCTGACCCTTGGAAGCAGGTTCCCAGGCTGCCTGTCCCAGAGGCGGACAGCAGAGGGCGCCCCGGCACCGCCGACCGCTCAGGGCCTGGGCCGGCCGGCGGGTTCTGGCTCCCGGCTGCGAGTGAGCGGGGACGAAGTGCTGAGCGCACCGCCAACCCGCAGAGGGCGCTTCTGAGTTGAATCCGAAGGAACGACAAATTGCACGCATTAACCCTCCCAGGTTATTCAAAAACCTTATCACAGCGCAGAGTGATAATGAACAAGTTGGGATTATCTGGCGGACAGAGAGCAAACTGTTTTGCGATTTTACCTTCAGAGAGAACATGCCGGGAAAACCCTCCCAGCCCTTTTGGAAATAAGAATTCGGAGCCAAGTGCAAGTCCAAGGGCCGCCAGCTCTGCTGCTTGTACGCCCAGCACCTCTCTGCTGGGTTTGCCAGGGAAGCGGGCCAGACGCCCGGACCCAGGACGGCCGACGTGACCTTCGCCAGACCTTGTGCTGGGGGGCCTGGAGCCCTCCTCTCTCGGAGCCGCCGTGTCTGTCCGTCTGCAGCTTACACACACACCCCTCCGACAACCCGCGCCCCTTCGCAAACCAGGGGCGCAAATGAGAGGGGAGGAGGCCCTGCACCCCCACTGTAGGAGCTACCCCAGAGCGAGAAAGAGGTCGGCTCAGCCCAGCGGTCAGTGCGCGATGGTGCTTCTGAAGGAGGAAGAAGCAGTTCTCCTGTTTAAGAGGCATGATGCTGTGTCTTAGCTTAAAATGGTTGAAGTAAGGACTTGGTAATGAATAAATGGAGCTAACTGAGTCATTTTTTTTTTTTACTTTTTAGGGCCGCACCTGCAGCATATGGCGATTCCCAAGCTAGGGGTGGAATTGGGGCCATTGCCGCTGGCCTACACCACAGCCACAGCAATGCAGGATCCGAGCCGCGTCTGCGACCTACACCACAGCTCACAGCAACGCTGGATTCTTAACCCACCGAGTGGGGCCAGGGATCGAACCCGCATCCTCCTGGACCGTAGTCGGGCTCGTTTCCACTGAGCCACAATGGGAACTCCTTGGAAATTTTACCTAAGGTGCCATCTCTGAGAAGCTGTGATCTGTAAAGACAGGTTTCTCGTACTTTGCAGCTGTGACGGCTGGTAGTGATGGAAGCGTTTCCGCAGCGCATCCAGTCATCAGTGAGGGTTCGCGTGTCAGGTGGGCAGCGAGCCGGCAGACGGCACGGCCGCGGGAGGGCGGCGCCCGGCCCCACTTCAGGTGACCGAGGCCTTTGTAGCGGGGGCTGCTCAGGCGGCGGGGAGGGCAGAGGCCTGGGGACTGAAAAGGAAAGCAGGGTTCAGGAGCACCCGGGGGCCCCTCCTGGGCAGCTCTGCCGTCTGGCGTGACGCTTGGGGACAGGCTGTCCTGGTGTGTGGACACCTGGCCACTGACTCACGGCGGAGGCAGCGGCTGCAGGGACGTGTCCTTGGCCGGTGGGAACCCTCCTGGCTGGGCTTCTCGTTTCTCTCCCCTGGGCTGCGCCCGGAGTGGCTTGTCCAGGCTGCCGCTGACGCCCCAGCACGAGGCACGGGGCGGGGGCGGCGGCTGGGGGGACCGTCCGCCCCCACGCGGCGGCCCGGGTGTGTCCTCCGATGCGTCCCTCCCGGCCACCCCGACGCCGCCCTCTGCGCTCTTCTCCATCCGTCAGCCGCTTTGTCCTGCGGTGTGTGAGCCGCGATCGTGAGCCTAGAAACCCGCTTGCTCACGGGCGCCCGGCTCCGCGCTGATGCCGGAGCTGCGCTGCAGGCCTGGCCCGGCCTCGAGCTGGGCACCGTGGGGCGCGGGAGGAAACGTCAGGCGTGTTCTCGACCCTGAGGCTTTGTAGTCTTATCAGGGACTCTACACGTGTAATCAAGGTTAAGACTGATCCGTCTACAAGTCCTGCGGGATTTCGGAGGAGAAACGAGAGCGAAAGGATGGTATTCGGCTGGGCTGTGTCTGTCCGGGGAAAAAGTTTTGGAGTGGAGCCCGGGGCGGTGGGGCTGGAGCGGCTTCACTGTCTGCTGGAGAATCGGGGGTGAGTGGCCTTCCGGTGGCCACAGGGTGTGTGACGGTCTCAGGGTCTCCGGATGCACCGGTCACAGCGAGTGCCAGTGGTTCCAGTGTGTGCCGGGGTCATAGGTTGTGCCGTATTTGGGGCTACCTCCTGTCTCTGGACCGGATCATACTTTGACTTCTTTTAATAACAATGGGGGAAAAAAAACGTTAAGGTACCAAGATCTAGAAACTGGGAGTTCCCTTGTGGCTCAGCAGGTTAAGGATCCGGCATTGTCACTGCAGTGCCCTGGGTCTCTGCTGTGCCACAGGTTGGATCCCTAGCCCAGGGACTTCCACATGCTGCAGGCATGGCCAAAAAAATAAAGATTCTTAAAAAAAAAAAAAAGCGCATCATCTGCACATTTTTTGCCTCTTAACTCTTGTTGAAGAGTTAAATGAAAAAAAAGATAGAGAACTGGCTGACCCGTCTGAAGGCCCCCATGCTCTATCTGGGGCAGGGCTCAGTTTCCAGCTTTTTCTGCCTCTGGGCCCTGCCGCTGGGTGGGGATGGGACGGGTGTGTGTGTGTGTGTGGGGGGGTGACAGTCCTTTTCCGGGGGCACAAAATCAAAGACTTTCAAGGGATGTGCTGTGACACTGGCCGCGTGGATGCAGTTCCCACCCCTTCCTCCGGGGTGTCCGCGTGGGTACGGGGACCCCCAGCCCGCCCAGCAAGGACCCAGCAAGGAACGGGCACCCCCCAGGCGACTTCTCCTGCGGGAGGGGTAGGGGCCGCTGTGGCTGCTAAGGGGTGGGTGCGGTTTTAGGAAAATGTTTGCAGATTTTCTTTTTTCATCTTGGAAGCCATCTGCCAGTGTAATCTAAACTGTTTCTCCAAATTAAATCCTGTCCAAACCCTCCAGTTTAGAGATGCAGATGGTGTTTGGGTTTTCAAGCTGTATATCAGGGTGATTTGCTTAGAACTGTGTCTGCAAGAACCGGCCAGGCCGCCCCCCCCCATCCATGGCGCTGCAGCCCCGGGACCCTGGGGATCCCCGCGTCATCTGAGAAGGTCGTAGAGTGTCTGACCGGCTGTGAATCTGCTTGACTAGCCCTCAAACAGGACAACCGTGCAGCCCTTGGTGACAGGCTTCTGGAGTTTTCTATCGGTGGTCTCTGAGGAGCTTCTGAGAAGGAACAGCTTATTTGGGCCAAAAACTCTCATCAGACGCTTCTCTCCCTCTCTCACCCAAAGGATGTTGAGACCAAGTTAGAGCTGATCACGTGTCTGGCTGTAGTCACCTGGTTAAAGCGCTGCTTCTCGGGGCAGCATCCTGGGCTTGGCCCTCAGAAGGCGGTTTCAGGGAGTTCCCGTTGTGGCGCAGTGGTTAATGAATCCGACTAGGAACCATAGGTTGCGGGTCTGATCCCTGGCCTTGCTCAGTGGGTTAAGGATCCGGCTTTGCCGTGAGCTGTGGTGTAGGTTGCAGACTCGGTTCGGATCCTGCATTGCTGTGGCCGTGGTGTAGGCCGGCAGCTGTGGCTCTGAATGGGCCCCTAGCCTGGGAGCCTACACATGCTGCAGGTGCGGCCCTAAAAATGACAAAAGACAAAAAAAAGCAGGTGGTTTCAGAGCCCACACCCCCCAAGGCCACCAAGGAGCATATTTCCCCCGGCCCCTCTTCTGCGTTCATTATTTTATTTATCTCCCTGAAAGCAGCCACCAGTTTTCATCACTCTACTGGCTTTTCTCTTGGGGGGGTTGGCACAGTGGGTGGCGGAGGAAGCAGAGGCAGTGGGGGAGGGGCTGCTTAGTTCCCCTGCCCCGTGCTGTGTCAGCTGACAGTGGCGGCTGTGACAGTCCCACGTGGCGGAGCCCCGGCTGGCCCTGACCTGCAGGGTGGCCCTGGGACTGAAACGCAAATGTGGCCAGTCCTCGATTTGTGTGACACATGTGTTCCTGGAAAGTCACATGTTGTGACAGATTTTCCCATGAAAAGTCATGGCAGATGAGGTAGTCCTGGAGTGACCTTCTATGTTTTTCTACCAGTGTAACATTTCCCACTGGTATATGTACTGGTAACATATATTACATGACAATGAAAATACGTAACACACCGTGTGGGCGCTGAGAGGTAGGGTTCTGGAGTGGGGCTGGGACCAAATTCCAGCCTTTTTCTTTCCAGTGGAGAGACCTCTGGCAAAGCTATTGCACCTCTGCTGTGCCTCATCTGTCACCTGTCAGGTCATAATTGTTGCTGCCTCAGAGGGTTGTTTGAGAATTAAACGAGTATACCTGTTGAACAGTGCCTGGCTCATTGTAAATGTTTGATGACTTTTATTTTATTTTATTTTATTTTATTTTATTTTTGTCTTTTTTAGGGCCACACCCATGGCATATGGATGTTCCCAGGCTAGGGGTCAAATCAGAGCTGCAGCTGCCGGCCTACAGCCACAGCCACAGCAACACTGGATCCGAGCCTTGTCTGTGACCTACACCACAGCTCATGGCAGTGCCGGATCCTTAACCTACTGCGAGAGGCCAGGGATCAAACCTGTGTCCTCATAGATGCTAGTCAGATTCGTTTCCACTGAGCCACGACGGGAACTTCTGCCTGATGAGTTTTAAAGATTTTCCCTATAAAATGAAAGGGACAAAGAAATACACATGCAGTTCCCTTTGGTTGTAGAAGTTTGTGGGTCTTGCTGGAAAGGCTCAGATGACTCGATGAAGACAGGGGTGGCTACTGGTGGTGGCTGAAGGAAAAAGGCGCAGAGAAAGGGAGGAGGAAAAGGAGAGAAGGGCCACTGTGACATCATCAACACAGTGCGATGATGTCATGATGACATCATCAACAGCGAGATGACATCATCAAACAATGGTGTTGAGGAGGAGACGGTGCTGTGACTTCTTGAAGCTCAGACGTGTCCCCGGAGCAGAGGCGAAGCCACAATTTTCATGAGACTCCCCTGCCCGCTCAGGGCTGGCAAAGTTGCCTAATGTCTCCTTGCTCGAGTCTCTTTATAAATAATATCAAATTTAATGGCAAAGAGAAAACCTTGAGCAGTTTCTTGACACAAGAACTTCCTGACTTGTTGTCAGGCGGGTGGCATGACAGGAGGGACGCCAGCCCCGCCGTGCAGCACAGGCGTGTCTCCAAGAGTGAGGTGACCCCAGGAGCAGGAGGGCCCTGCAGGGGTGAGGCACGCCAGGGAGGGCGTCACAGCCCAAGCACTGCAGTCTGGCCTCTCATTCTGTCCTGCTGGCCAGTCTGCACACACGCACACATGCATGGGCTACAGAAAATTCTGAAGCTTCCATGAAAACCACCCAACAAGTGGAGGGCTGTTTATTCCCCGATGCAGACCCTTCCCCTGGGGGCCAGTTGGCGAGGTGCATGCATGAAGGTGATTTCTCACTGCTTTCCAAAATGAATACTCACACTTCCATTTTCATTTTTCTGGCCCAGCTGTCAAGAAGAAAGCTCTGGCCCTGCACTCTGAGATATTTTGTAAACTAGCAAGAGAACTGATTCAGTTTATATGGAGGCAATTTTAGTCATAAGAGATGGGTGAGGTCAAAGTTACTGGGTTAAATATAACAAATAGGTGACTGCATTCAATTTTATCTAGCAAACATTGTTCCTAACTCTTAGAGGACAGGCATGATTTTCTGCAAAAACACATTTCTACGCACACAATTTCCTATAACAAGCAGTTAAGGGAATCTGGAGTTAATCTAGACTTAAAGTCATAGGTAGGTGATGAAGACAAATTCTTTGAAGATGGAGGCTTGTAATGATCAGATATAGAGCATGTTGAATTTGACCCAAGGAGTTCCCTGGTGGCAGAGCCTGTTAAGGATCAAGCATTGTCACTGATCTGATGTGGCTTGGCTCACAGCTGTGGCACAGGTTTAATCCCTGGCCTGGGAACTTCCACATGCTGCAGGTGTGGACAAAAAAAAAATTTTGACCTTAAAGGAAACTTTGTCCCTCTTGGCAGGGAGCATATTTTGTTCTGCTGCAAAGCATGTTGCTATAACATAAATGAAACTCAGGCAAGAAATGGTCAGGAGAATGTTTTCCAGATAATGCAAAAGTCACATTTTTATCAGTGATTTTTCCTGGTGTGAAAACTAGTAAAAGAAGAGCAAACGAAACTCCAATTAGGCAGAAGAAAAAGGAACAATAAAGATAACAGAGACCCATGACCCAAACGGCAGGTGTCCCCCAAGAAGAGGACACCAAAAGCTGTTTCTTGGAAAAGGTCAGCTGAATGGAGAAATGCCTTTTCTGGATCGTGTGGCGGTTCTGCTTGCAGCTTTTTGAGAAACCTCCATCCCGTTTTCCACAGTGACTGCGCCAATTTATATCTCCACCAAGTATACAAGGGTTCCCTTTTTCTCTACATCCTCACCGACATTTGTTATTTGTAGACTTTTTGATGATGGCCATTCTCACCAGTGTGTGGTGGTGTCTCATTGTGGTTTTAATGTGCATTTCTCTGAGGATGAAGGATGTGGAACACCTTTTCATGTGCCGAGTGGCCCTCTGCACAGTTTCTTTGGAAAAATGTCTATTCAGGTCTTCTGCTCATTTTTTGATTGAGTTGTATTTTTTATTATTTGAGTTGTATGAGCAGTGAACTCCTTGTCAGTCGTATCCTTTGCAGATATTTTCTCCCATTTAGGAGGTTGTCTTTTCATTTTGTCGATGATAATATTTTTTGCTGTGTAGAAGCTTTTAAGTTGAATTGGGTCTCGTTTGTTTATTTTTGTTTTCATTTCCTTTGCCTTAGGAGACAGATCTGAAAAAAAATATTGCTATGATTTATGTTAAAGAGTGTTCCACCTATGTTCTCTTCTGGAAGTTTTATGGTTTCAGGTCTTAAATTTAGGCCTTTAAGCCATAATAAAATCTCTGCCAACTCAGGAGAGAAGTGTGGGAGGCTAAATAATGGCCCCCCAAATATCTGGCTCTTAATGCCTGGAACCTGTGGCTATTACCTTTTATAGCAAAGGGGGTCCAGTGGATACGATTAAGTTAAGATCTTAAAATGGGAGGTCATCTTGGATAGTCTAGGTGGGCCCTGAATATCATCACAGATGTGCTTTTTTTGTTGTTGTTTTGCTTTTTTAGGGCCGCTCTTGTGGCCTATGGAAGTTCCCAGGCTAGGAGTCTAATCAGAGCTAAGGCTGCCGGCCTACACCACAGCCACAGCAACGCGGGCTCCGAGCCACGTCTGCAACCTACACCGCAGCTCACGACAACACCAGATCCTTAACCCACTGAGCGAGGCCAGGGATTGAACCTGCGTCCTCATGGATCCTAGAGAGGTTCGTTAACCACTGAGCCATGACGGGAACTCCCCAGATGTCCTCGTAAGAGGGAGCGAGGGAGAGGAGTAGCTGCAGAAGGAGGCAAAATATGATCCCTGGAGCAGGTGCTCCTCTCCTTGCTTTGGAGATGGAGGAAGGGGCTGTGGGTCATTCCAGAAGCAATGAGCTCTTGTCGCTGGAGAAGACAAGGAAAGAGATTCTGCTTTGGAGTCGCAGATGGAGCATGCCCTTAGCAGCACCTTGATTTGACCCAGTCCGACTCTGATCCCGGAACCGTAGGAGACTATGTACGCGTTGTTTTAATTCACCGTGTGTGGTGATTTGTTATAACTGCCGCAGGGCGTCAGACCGGAAGAGGACTCGATATGAAAGCACAGCACCCATCCAGGGAGGACGCTGCGGTAGACTCCTCGCCGTGCGGGCTGCTAGGGCTGCTTCACTGAGTACCACCGACAGCGCGCCTTACGCAGGAGAATCTGTCTCATAGCCCTGGAGGCTGGGAGGCTGGCATCAGGGCTGGCAGGGCCGGGACGCAGAAGCTGTCCCCAGGCTGTCTGCTGGCTGCCCGTGGCGCACCGGCTCTCTTCGGTGCTCCACGGCTGGTACATGCATCACCTTCATCTTCACGGGCAGATGCTGCCTGGACCACAGGCCAGACGCCGGTATGACCTTGGACGCCAGAGCGCCCTGAGCTTTCCTGGTGGGCAGCGCTTCCCTGCATTGACTCCCCGGGTCCTGGGCCCTCCGGCTTCCACGGGGATGGGAGGGAGGCCCCGGGAGGGCGAGGTCACGGAGTTAATTTCTCCCCCCCCTCCCACTGTGGAGCTGCCGACTGGCTACAGCCCCGCCCGTGCGGCAGCTGCGTCCCCCTGGTTCCGGTGACAGCTCCTCCCCTGCCCCCCCCAACCCCCGTCTAGGGGCGAAGGCTCGCCGTTGGTCTTTCCTTTGGGAGCATCACCATGTCTTCTTATCTCCCTGGATGAGCAGACTTCTCCTCAAACTCCTCGACCAGCCCCTCGAGTGTCCATTTATTTCCTTCTGGGACCTTGACTGATGTAGCTGATCTTGAACCAGCCACACAGTTGGAAATATACTCTATCTGGAGAAATGTGTTCCGTGCATCTATGTTTTATAAATCCCAGCGTTGTCACATACATCTCCCAAGTCGTGTGCTCAATCAATACCATTTATTCAGTGCTCAATCCATGCGGGGTTCGAGTACCACTTTGTAGACCCCTCGCCATTATTTCCCAGGCTCCCAGGAAGGGTCCAGGGCTCTGAGCTTGGGAACCCCTGTCATAGATCATTGGAAATTGGGCATCAGTCATCACTGCCTTGAAAATTTCTTGTGACTTAAATGTCGTGGTCCCCAACCTGGCTGTCACAGAATCACCTTAACTCTTTAGAATGCTGATTCCCAGGCCCCACCCCATCCATTCTGCGTTTCACCCTGGGGTGCCTCTGATGATCAGCCTTTGATCAAGGATCTAAGTAACGGTGAGTTCCCTGCGGGGACCAGGGAGTTTGTCATGAAAGTTTGGCTCCTGCAAGTAGAAGTCAGCAATGAGGGAGTTCCCATTGTGGCGCAGCAGAAATGAGCCTGAGAAATATCCATGAGGATACGGGTTCAATCCCTGGCCTTGCTCAGTGGGTTAAGGATCCGTCATTGACAGGAGCTGTGGTGCAGGCTGGCAGCTGCAGCTCCAATTCGACCCCTAGCCTGGGAACCTCCATATGCCACAGGTGCGGGCCTAAAAAGAAAAAAAGAAAGAAAGAAAAGAAAAAAATTGTCTTTGAAATGTCTTTAAAATGTTTGAAATGATTCTAAGAGTCTCCTCTTCCTTCTTCTTTGCCTCTTCCTCCTCCTCATTTTATTTTTGGAAGAACATTTCTTTGCAGCAATGGCGAGGTGAGCGCAGAACCGGCTGGTCCCGTGTGGGGAGATGAGCGGGAGGAGGGACCCTGTGAGGCTGCGTCCGCGGGGCTGGAGGGCAGCTGTCCTGCTCAAGGGCTGTCCAGGTGCCGCTTAGCTCTCGGAGGATTCAAATGAGGTTCTCAGAGTGTGAATCTAGGCTTTTAGACTGGTTATTTTCATGTAGTTCATATATCCTGTTATTACTAT
The DNA here is from genome assembly GCA_004024745.2 of Catagonus wagneri. Taxonomy (NCBI): domain Eukaryota; kingdom Metazoa; phylum Chordata; class Mammalia; order Artiodactyla; family Tayassuidae; genus Catagonus; species Catagonus wagneri. The sequence continues at coordinate 435,081 of PVHT021183644.1, forward strand.
GTTGTTTCTAAATTTTTTTTATTATAATTGATGTGCAGTGTTCTGTCAATTTCTGCTGTACAGCAAAGTGGCGCAGTTATCTATAGACACTCTTTTTCTCATTTTATCTTCCATCGTGTTCCATCGCAAGTGACTGGATAGAGTTCCCTGTGCGGTACAGCAGGACCTCACTGCTTATCCATCCACTTCAAATGTGATAGTTTTCATCTGCTAACCCCAAACTCCCAGCCCCTCCGCTCCCCTCCCCCTCCCCCTCGGCAGCTACCAGTCAGTTCTCCATGTCTGTGAGTCTGTTCTCTGTTTTGCAGACCGGTTCATTCGTGCCATATGTTAGACCCCACATAGAAGTGACGTCATAGGTATTTGTCTTCCTCTTTCTGACTTAGTATGGAAATCCCTAGTTCCATCCATGTTGCTGCAGATGTCATTACTTGGTTCCTTTTTATGGCTGAGTAGCTTTTTTAAATTTTAAGACCACTTTTTAGTGGTGCTCCCCTTGATAACAATCAGCCTAAGGCAGAGGTTCTCAGCCGGGGGACTCTGGCCTCTGGAGAGCGGCTGGCCGTGCTGGGGGGTGTTTTTGGTTGTCGTGCTTGGGTGGGGGGTGTTGTCTGGTAGGAAGAGGCCGGGAGAGGTGCCCACACCCCACAACACCCAGGCAACCCCACAGCCGAGAGCTGTCCAGCTCACGTGCCAGCAGCGTGGCTGGGGGACGCTGGCCTGAGGGCAGAGGAGGAGGGTTCCCCCTCGTCCTGCTGACCCCGAGAAGTCAAAATGCAAGAACTCTGGGGAAAGACAAAGTCTCGGGTGACCCCACGCGTGCAGCCAGCCACCCCACCCCTGGGTCCCCGTCTGCTCTGAAGGGCTGCGCTGGCTTTCATGGGAGCCCTTTCTTCAGTCCTCCCAAGATGCGGCTGATCCCATCGTTCTTTGGTGACAGGCAGGACCGGGGGTGGGGGGGACCCGGCATGGTGAGTCCCAGGGGAGCAGGTAGGAAGGTTCACCTTGACCTAGACCTAACTCCCACCCGCCAGGAGAGTGTTCTCAGGTTCTCCTTGTAGACGGTAAGGTGGATGGAGTGGGGTTGCTGGAGAGCGTCCTGGAGGGAGCCTCGTGAGTGGGGCTGGAGCCTCTGTGTATTGCGTGTATTTTGGGGCTGAGCAGGGGCCGTGAGGGTGGCTGCCGGTCCCCGGGCTGGTGGGGGTTCCTGCAGCCCCAGATACTGAGAGGCCTTCGGGACCAGTCTCAGCCACAGAGCTGCCAGCTTCAATGTCCAGTGCGGCTGGAGGCTGGCCAGCAGCCCCCTGTCATCTCTGCAGTGTCCCACGTGCGCGGGGCCCCTGCGTGCCCCACTCGGGCGTCACGGCAGCCTCGGCTCCAGGAAGCCGGCCGTGATGGGGAACTGAGGACCCTGGAGGCTGGACATCAGGGGTTCAAGGGCTTCTGGAAGGAGCTGGAAGGCAGGACATACGGCTCAGGAATGGAAACATCAAGGCCGTCAGACACAAAGGCGTCCTGGACTGCTGAGGTGGCGCCTTGGCTGAGGGCTTCTTGAGCAATTATTCACAGCGGGCTATGTATTTCCCGGGCTGTGCTACTCCTGACAAGATGAAATGCGTTCCTGACGCCCAGAATTTCCCAATAGAGATTTCATTGTCTCGTTCCCCTGGGAGGAGTAAGACATGAACTTGATATTTCTCTGTTCAACCTTCATCAATAAAGAATTTTTTCCAGTTGGGTTATTCCTGTTGATTCTTAATGAAGTGGCGTTTTATGAGGTGCCTGCCATTCGGCTCTGAACTTCAGAAGGAGTCAGGGATGCACGGCAGGCAGGTGCATTAAACGTCGAGATGCGTATTAATGGCTGGGCGCCTTCATGACGCGGGGAAATAAATACACAGTTATCAGGGATTCGATGCACCGTGTCCAGAAAAGGACGGATCCCACATTAGAACATAATTACTGGCTGGGAATGGAAACGGATCACCTGCTAAACCGGATTCATCAGCCTGACCGCATTCCTCACCCCCCAAACCAGAGAGAAGACGAGCCGGGTCGCTCACCCCCTGCCTCGCCTAAGACACCGAGTGGTGACCGTCCCCGGCCTGGACTGTAGCCACCTAGTGGAAAATATCTTTGTGACCCAGTGCGTTGGCTGAAAACGAAACCCACGGTACAGTCTGGTTAAGGCAGCCAGGACCGCCTGAGCAGAAGGCTGGGGGGGCGGGGGGCTGGTCGTGGACGGGACCCCGCTCCGGCCCCAGAGCCAGCCGCTCGGCTCTCCTCCAGGGGTTGGCAGAGGCCGCCCGGAGCCGGCCTCCGGCCCTGTGGTTCAGGGCTGCTCCCGTGCTGGCCGCTGCAGAGGGGAGCAAGCCTCACCGTGTGTCTGTGTGTCTGTTCAGCGATGTCACCTCCTGTCTTTAATCTCAGACACCATCTTGGGCGGGGTGGAAAACCTTTTTTTTTAATTTTTTAATTTTAATTTTTGTCTTTTTAGGGCCACACCTGCGGCACATGGAGGTTCCCAGGCTAGGGGTCCAATCGGAGCTGTAGCTGCATCTGTGACCTACACCACAGCTCACGGCAACGCCGGATCCTTAACCCACTGAGCAAGGCCAGGGATCGAACCTGCGTCCTTGTGGATAACAGTCGGGTTCGTTAACCACTGAGCCACGACGGGGACTCCTGGAAGGCCCTTTCATGTGCTTCCTCAGCGCTGCTCTTCAAAGGGCCTCCTTCTCCCAGACCACTCTTGCTGGTCACTTTCGCCAGCTTCAACTCCCAGAGGGACGCGTGTGTGTCTCTGTGTTTGATGGTGTGTACGTGTGTGTGGTGTGTGAATGTGTGAGTTGGTGCATGGTGTGGAAGTGTGTATGTGTATTCGTGCTGGGTGTGTTGGTGTGTGTGCGATAGTATGTGGGTGTTGGTGGTGTGTGAGTGGGAGGTGGTGCGTGTATGTGTGTGCAGATGGTGTGTCAGCTGGGAGCAGTGTGTGTGTGTGTGTCTGTGTGTGTGTGTGAGACTTGCTTCAGGCTGCAGGCTTGTGTACCCGCCGAGTCTCAGGCGCTGGCACAGATGCCGACCACGGAGCACGGCTGGCCGGCCCCCTTCCCTGACAGCCGAGGAAACTGCTCTGAAGAGGGGCCGACTCGGCCGAGCCCCGGCTGCGGGTGGAGGACAGAGCCGTCCTGACGCTCAGGCCCGCGGAGGGGCTGCAGGTGCGGTGTGCACAGCCTCCAGGGCGCCGTGGGTGCGGCTCCCAGGCAGCAGCGGGGGCCCAGCGTGCTGGAGCCGGTGCTGGATCTCGGCGGGGGGCGGGGCAGCGCTGACTTTTGTAAGACACTCCCCCCCACATGGCTGTGCCATTTTGCGTGCCCCCTGCAGGGCCCAGGGCCCCTGGGCCCCACACCCACCAGTGCCCGGTGTGTAAGGAGCATCACGGTTGCCTGAGTGACTTTAAAGAGATCTGGGTGGTTCCAGCCCCCTCCCCTCTCACCTTCGCCTCCTCTGGGCTCCCAGCCCACTCTTTGCTCCCACCCAGCACGGCCCTGCAGCTCGGGGACACCGCTAAGTGTCCGCTGACCCTGTGGGAACTCTCCGCCCAAGCTGGTGGCCGTGGGAAGGGTCGCTTGCTCCAGGGAGCTCCCCTACCCAGACCCCCTTCTGCCCACACAGTCGTCTGGGGGGTTGTGAGGAAGGGGCTCGGTTTGCTCAGTTCACAGAAATGTTGATCGACTGACAACCACTGAATTCTCTAGATATCCCCTTGCTGGAGGTGCCGGTCTCTCATTTGGTCTGCGTAAATTTTGCTGCTGAAGACCCAGATTCACTTCAATCCACAATTCCTGGCTCTCTTAGTCTCTCTGCTCCCTCCCCGGTAAAATGTTCCTACTGAACTCGAAGGGTCAATTTCTAAAGTGATTAAAAGAGAGAAAAATGTCGAATAAATACGGCAGAGCTTCAGCAGTCCTGGGGTTGTGCCCCTGAGCAGACCGGCCATGACTTTGGCTGTCCTGGGCTTGGTCTAGACTCTGAGCCACACTGGCTTTTCAATTCCTTCCTGTCTTTCTTCTCTGAAATGGCAGGGTCTCTAAAAGCTCCCTCTGACTTTTATTCTCAAACTGGGCAGCTTGGCGGCGGGGAATGGGGCCAGGACAGCCGCAGCCCCTCACATACGCTCTCCTGGTAAATCAGGGGCTGACAAGGAACCCTTAGGCAATTCAGTTCCTCTTATAAAGGGCTCCATTCACGCTCTGCGAGCATGGGACATAGTGGCCCCAGCCTGCCTGTGACACGCCCACTGTTCTCAAAGTCAGACAGTGCAGGGCAGCCTCCTGGAGTGGGGGTGGGAAGAGAGCCTGATAAACATTCAGCTGATTGGGCTCTGATTCTACGGGTACCCATGGGCCCAGGAATCTGTACTTTTTTTTCTTTTTAGGGTCACACCCACGGCATATGGAGGCTCCCAGGCTAGGGGTTGACTCTGAGCTGCAGCCGCCGGCCTACACCACAGCTGCAGCAATGCCAGAACCGAGCTGCATCTGTGACCTATTCTGCGGCTCACAGCAATGCCGGATCCTTAACCCACTGAACAAGGTCAGGGATGGAACCCGCATCCTCCTGGATACTAGCTGGGTTCTTAACCCACTGAGCCACAGCATGAGCTCTCAGGAATCTGTTTTGATCACGCCCTTGCTATGGACTGAACTGTGTTCCTCCCCAGATTCGTGTGTTGGCGCCCTAGCAACCCACTGCCTGGGGGACAGGGAGGTGGGGAGGTAATTAGGGATAAGAGGTCAGCAGTGCAGGGCGCTGACCCGATGCGATTAGCAGCCCTAAGGAAAGGCGGGAGGGGCTCTGCTTTCTGCGGCCTGTGAGGCCTCAGCGAGAAGCCTGCTGCGGACAGAGCCAGGAGGAGCCCCCGCCGGGACCCAGGTTGGCCAGCACCTCCAGCGTGGACCTCCAGTCCCAGAGCTGTGAGAAGAGACGCTCCTGGGTGCATGCGCCTTGTTCACCGTGTCCTTTCGCGGCAGCCGGGCGGACTGGGACCGCACCGCAGGCGCCGCTGCTGCAGGCCCTTTCAGAGACAAAGAATCAAGGCTGTCCCGGTTTGCTACACTGTCAGAATCAAGCGGTGAACCTGGGTCTGCAGCCCGGTTCTCCCACCGAGCCCTGGACGTGCCCTCATCTCCGCTGACGGAGGGCGGTAGGGAGCCCCCGGGGGCCCGCAGGTGCCCAGGGCTGGGCGGGCGCTTCGCACACCTGCGCTCCTGTCAGCCGCTCCTCACGCGGGTCCTATGGCCCCGGTTTTACAGAGAAGCACTCTGAGCTTCCCGGAGGGACGTTGCGGGCATGAGCCCACCCAGCTAGAGAACGGCAGGGGCAGGAGGATCTGGATCCAGGTCAGCCTTCCTCCTTTTATCACGCCCGACAGCCTTGGACTTCACCACGGCCGCCTGCCCAGGTGTCTTCCGGAGTCTCTGCTGACGTTCTTGGCTTTGCCATTTGCCTCTTGAGCGTGTGTGGTCAGAGCCTGGGGGCCCTCTGGGCACACAGCAGGCCTTTTCTGAAGCTCTGAGGGTCGTGTGGTGGCGACATCTCTGAATGTACCGGATCCCTCCCGTCTGACTCTCTCTTCATTGCCTTCTGGTGTTCGGAGGCCGAAAAGCAGCCTCTGCCCAGGGCCGCGGGCTTGGTGATATTTTACCGATTCGGCTTCTTGGACCGTCCCCTGCGGTTGTTAAATTGTTCTTTTACCTTAAGATGGAGAGCCCATTCCGGGAAGGTACATATATTTTTTTCCAATTGATTTCTTGTCAGGCCTAACAAGATCAATCAAATCATAGGGGCAATAAAACTGATTTAGCGCTCATAAAGTCCCATGACATGTCATACACGCCGAGAATGAATGACAAGGAGGAAGGCTTCTCCACGTCACCTCGGCCTCCTGGTCCCCCACGGTGGGCTCAGCAGAGGGGCCAGGGAGGCTCAGGGCTGGCAGGTCCCCCGTGGGCTGGGAGCAAGCAGAGCCGCAGGGAGGAGGCGGCTGGGGAGATTTTCTCCAGGAACTGGCAGGAGGCAGACACTGGCCTGATGGCGCCCTTGGAGAGGAAACCCCTGAAACGTTCAGGAGCAAACAAAATGAATACTTTTGCTGTTTTGACCTTGAATTGGGGGGCTCTGTGGCGAACCCCCATCCAGGGTCTCATGATCAGTGCCCCCCAGCTGTGACTGCTCCGTGGGACCCGGCCCTTCTGGGCCGTGGCGGCTCGGTCAAGGATGGGCAGTGGTCCCGAGACAGGCCAGAAGCACCTTCCCTCTGCAACCCGAAAGCGGGCACTTGGAGCTGACCTCGGGCTGGGAGGAAGAGAGGGAGCCACGCCCGCAGTGGAGCCCGGGCCCCTGGAGAGAGGCGCTGGCCAGGGGGTTCCCAGGACCGTTTGCCCGAGGTCCCTGGAGGTGCCCCGGCCCCATTTCCTCAGCTTTTCTTGGATCCCTGAAACCCACAGGCTTTCTGGAGTGAGCCTTCCTGGGTTTATCTTCCAGACAACCAGATAAAGCCTGATCGAAACAGATTTCTTTGGGGACAATCAGCCCTGTCTCATATAGATCTTGCGGCTGAGAAACTTCACGTAAAGTGGCCTTGAGAGACCAGGCAGTCTGAGGGGTGCTGATTTGCAGGGGTGTTTCTTGTGGATTGCATTTACAATTTTTGGAATTTTCTTAGAGGCCCGTGTGGGCTCCCCAGCACGCCAGGCCCCACCGTGCCCTTTTGGCTCACGCCTTGACCGTGAGGCAGCATAGCTCTTCCCAGTCTCTGAGGACGCCCAGCCTCTGACTCCTGATTGAACCCAAGTCGTGAAATTTACAGCGAGGTGACGTGACTTTTCCAAGGCCGCACAGTTAGGTGGTGTCAGGACAGGTTCCCAAATCGCGTTTTTCTGATTTCCCAGAAGCGTAGAAATGCACCGCTAGCTGCAGTGGGTAATCCTCCGCCACCGCGCTGAAGTGTCATCGCGCAGACGCCTTTGAGGGAGTTCACGGCGTATAAGGTGATGATTTACACGTACGCGCTGCCAAGCGGTTATGGAAACAAGGTTAGTTAAGACATCGTGAGGGTTATTTTTACGTGTCAGCTTGTGTGGGCTGAGGGTCCCCGGGCCGGTGGCCAAACGTTTCTGTGTGTCCTGAGAGGGCGTCTCGGAGGCGGCTGGCATTCGCATCAGAGTCTGAAGACTTGGGGAGCCTGTTGTTTCCGACACAGGCCGAGCAGAGGGCATCGTAGGTTTGCCCGCGGCTCCTCTTTGCTCTCGTGCTTTCGGGGAGCTGGCGCGGACTCCTTTCTGGTGTCCCCGCCATCGCGTGCCGGGTGGGTGCCACCCCGGGGCCATGCTTGTTCACAGGGCGTCTTGGGGAGCAAACCCAGCGCCTGTCCCGTCCCCTCTGCAGGTGTCGCAGGCAGAGACGGGCTGTTTCGGGCCTCCGGTGCCCGTGTGCTGTGCTCGCTCTTGACGGTCACCATCTGGGTGCCTGGTCTGGTCTGGAGCGCCACCCGTCCCCACAGTGGAGGTTCTGGGGATGGCGAGTCGTGTCCTTTTGTGGCCTGGCCTTCTCCCTTTGATCCATGGCTGGGGCCGTACATACAAGGCAGCAATGGACCACAGCGGCCTGTCGCCGGAATGGCATGCCAGGAAGATGTGCTGTCGCCATGTCTCAGGAGGTGGGCACTGCCAGGATCTGCACAGTGTTTGGTTGCGCGCACGCACGCGTGTGTGTGCGTGCATGCGGGCGTGTGTGTGTGCACGCGTGTGTGTGCGTGTGCACGCGTGTGTGTGTGCACGCGCACGCGTGTGTGTGTGTGTGTATTCAGAGGCACTGGGGTGGGGCTGGGGCGACCCGGTGTGATGATATTTGGAGGCGGGGCCTTGGGGAGGTGATTAGGTCACGAGGATGGAGCCCCAGCAAATGGATTAGTGCCTAAATCAAAGAGACCGCGAGAGCTCCTTCCGACCACGTGAAGAAACAGCGAGACGGTGTTTGTCTTTGAACCAAGAACCAAGCTCTCATCAGATGCCATCTCATCAGATGCCTAGATTTTGGACTTCCAGCCTCCAGAAGGAGAAGTCCATTTCTGCCGAAGCAGCCCCAGAGGACTGAGACGGGGCTGGGGTATGGGGAGCGGAGGGACTACGGGCTGGAGATGCGCGAGCCGGGTGGTCTCAGAACCTGGGCGGGCCCCTGGCCGCTGTGCTCACACAGTGTAGACGCTTCACAAACGTTTTCTGTTTGCCTGGGCGGTTTCACTGCCTTCACGCTCCCCGGAACAAGGCCTATGAAGTGTTTGAAACGGACATGAGGGGCACAGGCGGAGCTTCTGACAGTAAAAGCAGCGGGGAGATTAATTGGGAAAAAGGGATGGCGGTTTGGGAGGCAGAGTGCCAGCCTAGTGGATGAGAGCAGGCTCACCAAGAATCACCGTAAAATACAGGAGTGGATGGGATTTCAGCAGAACGTGAGGCTTTATGAGGAGTGATTGCCTGCAGCTAAAGGTTCAGAGAGGGGGGCGGGGGAACCACCCCAGGAAACCTGCCGCAAGGGGGCAGTTTGCAACCTCGAGGGGGCAGTTTGCAACCTCGAGAGCCCAGTGCAAGCAACATCTTCAGGGGCACAAGGGGAGCTTTTCCTCCCGGGGCTGCATGGGCGTAAGACCACCAGCCAGATCGGGATCAGTTGATTCAAGGTCATGTCTTTTTGGACATTGCTTGCATCTCCTCAGGCCGGATATCATTCTGCCCACAGCCTCTGTGATTGGTGGTTTTCACACGACCATCGTAAATCCAGAAAACTGCGGGTCAGTGGGCTGGTTTGTGTTATATTTTTAGCATCCACATAGAAATGGTAACATGAGGTGTTTATCTTTCTCTGTTCTGACTTTTATTTCACTAAGCATAATACCCTACAGGTCCATCCATGTTATCGTAAATGGCAACATTTCATTCCTTTTTATGACTAATATTCCATTACAGCCTTCATTTAAACCATTGTATCACCTTTGGTTTACACCAAATGTAGTGGGATTAGCAAAATATTATCTGTGCATCACGCAAACTCCAAAGCTCTGTTGTAATGAATGAATGGATCAGTAACAGTGATTTGTGTTTGATTTTGGTTTATTGCATATTAACTGCTTCTAATATTAAAAAATAGTCCATACTATTAAATTAGATGCATACATTATCATATCTTTTATAATATATACATCACAGATAATAACATACAATAAATATGTTAATTATTATAATTACAATATTAGTTAAATATGCATCCTGCAATTTTGCTTATACTCTTAGCAAATTTCTTTCTTTAGTAATATTATACTTATAGCTTTCAGAAAACTCTAAGTTTTGTACTTAATTTTATTTAAAAAATTAAATTTTTTTTTTTTTTTTTTGCTTTTTAGGGCCACCCGTGTGGCATATGGAAGTTCACAGGCTAGAGATCAAATTACAGCTGCAGCTGCCGGCCTACACCACAGCCATGGCAACACAGGATCTGAGCCATGTCTCAGACCTGCACCACAGCTCCTTAACCAGATCCTTAACCCACTGAGCGAGGCCAGGGATTGAACCTGCATCCTCATGGATACTAGTCAGATTCATTTCTGCCGAGCCACCAGGGGAACTCCTTCTTATCCCTGGTCTATTCTGGCTGCTGGAGAACACATAGAAGCAACTGGAGTGAGGGTGGGCTTGCCAGGCAGTGTGCACACGCAGCCCGCGTGCTCCCATCAGGTGGGTGGGGAGCCCTTCCCCTGACAAAGTAACATGGCAGCCACTTTGTCTCCCAGCGGCCTTCTCAGCAGCAGGGGCTGTGGTTGCCTCAGCTCCTCCCAAAGGCCCTTCTGTGGTTGAAGTGAAACCGAAGCAATTAAACAATAAATACAAATTACTTGCTCTTAGGGAGTTCCTGGCGTATTGATTTGGGTCCTAGAAGAATAAACTGTCATCCTCTTTGACTTATTTCACCGCTAATTAAGGTTCTCCGCAGGAATGTTCCCTTGCGTGTAAAGCACTCTTGGGCTCCGGCGGATTCTAGAAACAGTCGCTTTGCCGAAGGAGGCTGAGGACCTCTTGCAGCCAAAGGTGTCTGGTTCTGCAGGCCGCTTGCATTTGCGTGTGACAAGCACTTGTGTGTCGTAAGCATTTGTGCTCCGTGTGACACTGTCGATGTTGCTCGTGGCTGCTCTCTTTCTGATTCCAAAAAAGAGGTAATCAAACAAAATGCGCACAGCATCCTTAAAGCACAGGGAATTTTCTTGGCCCACTGTTGCTTGCGGTCCGTGCCACTGTTGATAGCAGTCCCCACTGCTGGATATTTTTTCCATTCATGGTGTTGACATTATTTCTAAATGGCAAATGCGATAAAGTCAGCTCCAGTTGGTGTTGGCCATAGGCTGTCTCCTTACTGGCAGGATAGATTGCTGCGAAGAGCTGGGCTGGGATAACATCACCCTCTGTTTTGTAAGAGCCGTGATCGCGCCTTGATGAATTTTAATACCTTTTGGTTTAAATGCAGCTGTTAAAATAAATAATTGCTTCGCTGCGGGCTGAAGTTGGGCAGGCTGAGAATGTCACCCTGTTAAGCACATGGAGAAGATGGATGTTTTGAAGGAAAAGCTTGACGTGTTATCAATTATTTCATGTAGAAGAATTAACAGAAAAAAATGCTTGTTATGACAATTTCCTCTTCCCCAGCCTCGCACTAGGAGGCCCTTGTCCATCCAACGTGCAAGATGCTGTGATCCCTCGTATGCTCGGGGCTGGTAGTGTTCTCACACTTAGCGCAGCTTCTTACGCAGAATATTACTCCTCTGTATGTGTTAGCTGACGAGCAAAGACCTTGCTTTATGTGAGCTGTGTGTGTGTTTTCTTTCTTCCCCACAGGACTCCATCTTCTAGGCAAATTTAATTTCTTGTTTTTGAATGCATCTTTAACCTGCAGGCTTCCTATTTGCACAGACGAGGGCAAGGCCCTTGGGGCCTGCGCCATCTGAGTCCTTCTTCTGAATGATGTGCAGACAGCGCCTCAGGGGACCAGGGGGCGGATTTCAAGACTCAGTTGATTAACTTAACTTTAAAAAAAAAATTTTTTTTACGAGTTTCCGTTACAGCTCAGTGGGTTGAGAGTGAGGATGTGGGTTCAGTCCCTGGCCCTGCTGAGTGGGTTAAGGGTCCTGTGTTTGCCGCAAGCTGCAGTGCAGGTCGCAGATGTGGCTCTGATCCAGCGTTGCTGTGGCTGTGGCTGTGGCTGTGGTGCAGACCAGCAGCTGCAGCTCTGATTTGACCCCTAGCCCAGGGACCTTCCATATACCGCAGGCGTGGCCTTAAAAAAAAAAAGAAACATTTAAGAATTTTTTTTATTATATTTGATTTACAATGTTCTGTCAATTTCTGCTGTAAAGCAAAGTGACCCAGTTATACATACATATACACATATATACACATTCTTTTTCTCATAGTATTTTCCATCATGCTCCATCACAAGTGAATGGACAGAGTTCCCTGTGCTGTACAGCAGGGTCTCATTGCTCATCTACTCCAAATGCAATAGTCTGCATCTACTAAGCCCAAACTCCCAGTCCATCCCACTCCCTCTCCCTCTTTTGTTTTTTAAAAAAATTTATTATAGTTGATTTACAATGATCTCGCTTTTTATTTTTATTTTTTCACTGTGGCAGCTTAATGACTTGATCTGGGATCTCAGTTCTCAGACTGGGGAATGAACCTGGGCTGAATCCTAACCACTAGACCACCAGGGAACTCCCTTTTTTAAAATTTTCTTTCTTTTTTTAACCTTTTTTTTTTTTTCCTTTTTAGGTCCACACCCATGGCATATGGAGGTTCCCAGGCTAGGGGTCAAATTGGAGCTTAGCTGCTGGCCTGTACCACAGCTGCAGCAATGTGGGATCTGAACCACGTCTGCCACCTACACCACAGCTCACAGCAACGCCAGATTCTTAACCCACTGAGAAAGGCCAGGGATCGAACATGCATTCTCATGGTTCCTAGTCAGATTCCTTTCCACTGAGCTACGACGGGAACTCCCCAATTTGCTTTTGACGAATTGTTTTCAGATAACTGGTTTCTAGCCAGATGTTAATCTCTTCTTCCTCCCTGGCCAGTCATAAACACACACACACTCGCACCCATGCGAACACACACACACACATACACACTCCACACACTCTGGTCTGCTGGCTCCTGACTCGCTCCCCTCCCCAGCCAGGCTGTGCTCAGTCTCTGAGCATCTCTATCTCTCCGACTTGGTCCTAGGACCCTCTACTTTGGGCCCCAGGGAGCCCTGGGTGTATGTGTAGGGGTGTCCTGGCTCTTCAAGGACCCACCCCCATTCCTGCTGCAGGGAGCAAAGCTAGGATGTCTGATAGTAGAACAGGACGGCCAAGTGGGGCTGGAAAGCCCTGGAGAGCTTGGCTCTGGGGAGCGGCCTGAGCTTGCGTGTGCATCGGGTCGGCGTGTGGGTGCCTGCAGGCCGCCCCTGCGCTTCCAGGCCCGCTGTTGCCATTATCTGCTCATCTGACATCATCTCTTCCTTTCTGGATGCTTTGCTCTGCTCCTCGGCCTCTCAGCGTCCCGTTTCCTTCCTCTTGCTGGCGGATCCCCCATTTCGGGCAGTGGAACGGGGCAGCGTGGGTCAGTCTCAGCAGAGAGACCAAAACCAGTCATGAACAGACGGGGCGGGGCGCTGGGAGGTTTCCCAGCCCAGTGGACCTCGAGGGGGGTCCCGGGGGATCGGGTGGAGCCAACAGGCAGAACGTGGCAGGCTGAGGGCGAGGCGTAGGCTAAGCAAAAGCACAGAGGAATAGTCGTGGGAAAGGGACAAGAGGAGGGGAAAAAAAACAGTGGCTTAAATCCAGAGCAGAACAGAAAACAGCAGTAGAAGGTGCAGCTGGAAGGAAGGGCTCAGAGCCTCTTGCCATTTCCCCGAGGCATTTGCAGTCGGTTCCCAGGGCTCCATCTGAAACGGTGTCGGAACCACAGAGAAAAAGCCAACGAGGAAAGAGACCCGGGAAAGAGAATCCCTAGCTCCTGAAGCCTTTCTCATTAGACGAGCTGTGCTGACAAATACGAGCTCAGCAGATGGAGTAAGGACGGCCACGTGATGGGTGCGCCAGGGGACACAGATTCGGATGGGACGTAACCCGCCGCTGTCCTCCTCTGCTCGGCCCCAGACGTCCTCCTAGGAGCCCGGTGGTTTGGGAAAACGTGGGAAGGACAGGGTGCAGAGGCGGCCCAGACGACGAAACTTTGGACCTCTTTCCTCCTGCTTCTTGGCTCCTGGCTTCCCCGGCATCGAGCACTTACTTAGAAATTTGCACTGGTAAGTTCTTGTGTAATTGCAAGTTCTTCCTCTTCCTGTTTGAGATACAAGTCTTTCCAAAGCCTTTTGCCAACCTGCAACCCGGGACCGGAGCCATCTCTTCGCAGGGCAACCTCGGGGGAAATGCCGCCTCTGCCTCTGGTTTCCGTGGGCGGGTGGAGTCCTAACTTCTGTGGGCTCCTTGCTCCAAGGTGTGGAACCGTCTCCTGCCGTGAAGATGCGAGAAGCTAACTCTCCTTTTGGATGGAGGCCATGGGAAGGAGACGGACTATGCCTCGGGGTTAGGGTTCCTTCACGCCTGAGGGCCCTTCCTCCTCACCGGTTCTTGCGCTCTCTGCGCCCGCATTCCTGGCCCCATGGCTCCCCACCGTGGTCCCCAGCCTGACCCGGTCTATAGAATTTCTTCGTGCGAATCCCGAGAACCACCGATGCCTGGCCTTGCACCTGTACTCCTCATTCTGCCCAGCTTTGCATGGTGCCTACCGGGACATCAGAGGCCTGGAGACCCCCTCCGCTGTTCTGATGTGGCACGGCTGAGGAAGAGAACGCCTCTTTATTTTATTTTTTTTATTTTTGAAATATTTAGATGGAAGAAACATTGCTGTCATGAGGCGGTTGTATTTCACAGCAGTACAGCATTTGGAATTATTTTCTTGTAGGCTTGGGATTTGCTTTCAGTTGAACAGCTTGAAAAATAATGGGACGAGTGGGGAAACTTTTACGTCTGGCTGCAGTCTGGAGGGAATTAATTATCCCTTTGTAATTGAAGATTAGATCCAAAGATTATTTTTAGCTGGAGGCTTTCTTAAGCCATGTAGAATTCTTGGCAATCAAACATTTTAGGTGTTTCTTTCCCCCCTTTCTTGAATTTCTCTTTTGTTATTTCCTCACTGGATTGAGGCACAAACAGATGGAGTGTTTTCTAATGGGCTGGCTGATGCCTGAACATAATAGGCCTTTTTTCTTCTTCCAAGTAATAAAAACAAAATCAAAGTGCCTTTTACGAGTGGGGTCAGATCAGTGGGAGTCAGGAGCCCAAGTCACTGAGCAGGTGTTGAGGCCAGAGCTTAAGAGCAGACTGTGGCCAGAATGTCTGGGCTGGAGCTTTCGCTGCTTACTAGCTGCGTGACCCTGGGCAGACGATTTCCTTCATTTCTCTGTTCTCAGGTTTCCTCATCTGTAAAACGAGAATAATCGCGAGACTTCTTTCCTAGGGTTGTTTCGAAGATTAAAAGCAATATCTATGACTCTCTTAGGATGATGTCCAGCAACATCAGGAACAGAATAATAATTCTTTTTTTTTCTTAATGGATTTTATTTCAATTATAGGTGTACATAAATCATCACATGTCAATTTTTCAGATTTTGTATCCCAAACCAACAGTGCATCCCCCCACCCCCCAGATTGTCTTATTTGAAAAACCAAGGTTTTCCAAAGTCTGTGAGTCATTGTCTGTTCTGCAAAGAGGTTCACTGTGTCTTCTTAGTTTCCACATGTAAGTGGTAGCACTGGGTGTTGCTGTCTAATTGTCTGACTGGTTTCACTTCGCATGATAATTTCTAAGTCCATCCATGTTGCTATAAATGTTGGTAATTCGTTCCTTTTAATGGCTGAGTAATATTCCACTGTGTGTATGTACCATATCTTCCCTATCCACTCCTCTGTCGATGGGCATTTAGGTTCTTTCCATGACCTGGCTATTGCACAGAGTGCTGCAACGAACACTGGAGTACATGTGTCTTTTCGAGTCATGGTGTCTGCTGGATAGATGCCCAGGAGTGGGATTGCTGGATCAAATGGTAATTCTATTTTGAGTTTTCTGAGGAATCTCCATGCTGGTTTCCACAGTGGCTGCACCAATTTGCATTCCCACCAACAGTGTAATAGGGTTCCTTTTTCTCCACACCTTCTCCAGCACTTACTGTTTGTAGACTTTTTGATGATGGCCATTCTGGC
>PVHT021183644.1:458131-492898 GCA_004024745.2 Catagonus wagneri
TGTGTGTGGTGTGCTCCTTCTCTGGTGCTTGGAGAAGCTAGAGCCAGGTTTTGGCCACCACTTACTGTTTCTTGTGGACAAAATTGCAAACAAACAAATGCAAAATTCTCTTTATGCTCCAGTTTCCCCAATATATTAAACACATCGGATCAAATAGGTGTTTTTATTTTTTTAATTAAAAAAATTTTTATAAAGACAATTATTGTTTCATGTCCAAACTATCGAAAAAAACTGGTACATATTAAGGTAATGAAAGTTATAGGACATATACTTTTCACTTATATAAATAATTCTTTTTAGATGAAAATCTTTCCACACCTTTCCCCCCAAATGATAAACAAATAAACAAGCATTATTTTATAAGAATGGATTGCATCCTGCTTATTAATTCAATAAAAATAGCAGTAAAATCAAGTTTTACTTGAATTACCAGAAAAAGTGAAATGGAGGTTAACCTGAAAAGATACTAAATTTAAGCAATCATACTATTTTACTCCATATATATTAAGTACTTAAAGATTTTAAGATTAAACAAAATATTATGAAAGCCATTAACAGGTTTAACATACCATTATTTTGTGACTACATAGTTCTTAAACTATTTTTTATGCTATTAAGTTGTTAGCGCTCTCATTTTCTCCTCCATTCTAAGAATTGACATAATTGACATATAGACTACTACCTTAATCTGCTAAAGCTTATTACTTTGCAACTTATTCTGTAACTATTCAATCCTAAATTATAAAATATTTGTTCCATATTTGAATGGATCTGTTTTTGTGATCACGATTTTCCTCAAAAATATGTTTTTAAAAGAAGTGTTACCTAGCAGAACTGCTTGTACTGTTAATATTTCAGAGTGTTTCCTGTTTTTTAGCTTTTTATTTTTTATTAGTTGATGTACAGGGTCCTGCCAATTTCTGCCGTACAGCTAAGTGACCCAGGTCTCACACTGTCCTCCATCCCATTCCAGCACAAGTGACAGGCTATGGCTCCCTGGGCTGTGTAGCAGGACCTCCTGCTTTATCCACTCCAAGTGCAATAGTTGCATCTACTAAACCCCAGAGTGTTTCCTAGCGGATGTTTCTCTGTGTGGATCATAACGGATACATCCACCCACACACACAGACCGTTCTTTTTCCCCTTAAGTGGGATCACATCACGCTCCCTATGTGACTTTATTGACTCACCTACGAAGCATGGTTTCTCCCTTGTCTGCCAGGCTATGCAACTCCGTCTCCGTTTTTTCTCCGAGGTTTATTTTCCAGTGTCGGGGTGTAACCTAATTCACTAACTTCCCTCCCTTGATAGTCACTGACGCTTTTCCGTTTACTTCTTTTCCTGTTGTAGGTTGTGCTGCGACTGCTCTGCTTGAGCAGGGCTTCTCCCGGCTTCTCGCTCAGGATGCGACAAGTCCTACCCTTACAACAGTGAGAATGCTCGTAGTGGGACAGTCGCAGACTCACCGTATCTATGTACTGTTCCCGCGAATTATTTATTATACCCCAGCATTTGAAATCCTCTCTACGGGTAATGAACAGCTGGATTGTTTCCAGTTTGGGGACTTTACAAATAAAGCTGTGATACATTCTTTTTTTAGGCCACACTCACTGCATGTGGAAGTTCCTGGGCCAGGGATTGAACCTGAGCTGCAGCTGCAGCAGCGCTGGGTCCTTAACCTGCTGTGCCACTGTGGGAACTCCCATGATACATTCTTGAATACATCTTTTTGTAGAAATATGTGCCAATGTTGGGTGCTTATGTATTTACCATTTTATATCCTTTTGACAAATGGATCCTTTGTCACTAAATAGTGACCTTCCTTGTTCTTGTGACAGTTTTTTATTTAACATCTCTTTTGTCTAATGCAAGTAAAACCACCTCTGCTCTCTTGTGGTTACTGCTCTCATGGAATATATATATTTTTTGTCTTTTTGCCTTACCTAGGGCCGCAGCTGCAGCATATGGAGGTTCCCAGGCTAGGGGTCTAACAGGAGCTGTAGCTGCCAGCCTTCACCACAGCCACAGCAACGCAGGATCCGAGCTGCATCTGCAACCTATACCACAGCTCACAGCAATGCCGGATCCCCAACCCACTAAGTAAGGCCAGGGATCAAACCCACAACATCATGGTTCCTAGTCGGATTCGTTAACCACTGAGTCATGATGGGAACTCCTCATGGAATATATTTTTTACATTACTTTCATGTGTGTCCTTAATGTTGAAATGAATCTCTTATAGGCAGCATATAGTTGGATCTTGCTTTTTTTTAATCAATTCAGCCACTCTGTTTTTTGATTGAGAATTAATCCATTTATGCTTAATGTAATTATTTGTGGATAAAGCTTTCCTATGCCGTTTTGTTAATTGTTCTCTCATTCCTTTACAGTTTTAAAATTCTATTCTTTCTTGCTCTCTACATTTGTGATTTGATGATCAATGTTTTCTAGTGGTGTGGTGTTATTCCTTCCACTTTCGGGTCTGCTAATTTTGTGATCACCCCAAGGCTTCCAGAAGTATCATGTTATAACAGCCATATAGGTAAGAAGATGATATTATGGAGTTCCCGTCGTGGCGCAGCAGAAGTGAATCTGACCAGGAACCATGAGGTTGCGGGTTCGATCCCTGGCCTCACTCAGTGGGTTAAGGATCTGGTGCTGCCGTGAGCTGTGGTGTAGATCACAGACTCGGCTTGGATCCTGCATTGCTGTGGCTGTGGCTTAGGCTGGCAGCTATAGCTCTGACTGGACCCCTAGCCTGGGAACCTCCATATGCTGAAAGTGTGGCTCTAAAAAGCAAACACACAAAAAAAGAAGATGATATTGTTCTTACTTTTTAAAAATTTTTTGCTTTTTTTTTTTTTTTTAGGGCCGCACCTGCGGCATATGGAGGTTCCCAGGATAGGGGCCGAAACAGAGCTGCAGCTGCTGGTCTACACCACAGCCACAGCAACATGGGATCCGAGCCATGTCTGTGACCTACACCACAGCTCACCATAACGCCAGATACTTAACCCACTGGATGAGGCCAGGGATCGAACCTGCATCCTCTTGGATACTAGTCAGGTTTGTAACCCGCTGAGCCACAACAGGAACCCCCTGTTTTCACTTCTTGATTTGAGATAACTGTGGGTCAGGCAGATGGAGATGCCATTGGGAACTCAGGAGAGAAAACCCTGGGATGCTGATGGCCTGATATTGTGATCTTGGCCTTTGGTACAACCTGAATATTTAATCCTTACGGTAAGAACCTAACACTGGACACTCACAGTGTTCTTAACCACAGTAGAAGCAGCCGTGAATTGTGGAGGTGGATTTCCATCAGGAGATTCTCACCTCCACGTGGCTTCTCCATGTGGTCTGGGCCTCCTACAAATATTGTGGCTGAGTTCTAAGGGCAAGAAGGAAGAGAGACAGAGAGAGACGAGAAAAAGAGAGAGAGGAGAAAAAGAGAGAGGAAAGAGAGAAGGGGGGACAGAGAGAGGGAGAGTGAGAGAGATTCAGGGAGAGAGAAGTGCCTTCTAGTATGGCTTGCCAGGCACAGAGCATTGCTTCTGGCTTCCGTTTCTCGCGGCAGACGCGGAGTCCCTCCCGGGTTCAAGGTGACAGCCTTCCGCACTTGATGGGCCTCAGCGGGGCAATGTGGTGAACTAGCACGTGGGACTGGAAGTGTTTTGTGGGTGTTTCGTGGGCGTTTTTTTTTTTTTTTTTGCCTTTTGTCATTTTTTTTATGGCCGCACCCGCGGCATGTGGAGGTTCCCGAGCTAGGGGTCTAATCGGAGCTGTGGCCACTGGCCTGCGCCGCAGCCACAGCAACGCAGGATCCGAGCCGCGTCTGCAACCTACACCACAGCTTACGGCAACGCCGGATCGTTAACCCACTGAGCAAGGGCAGGGATCGAACCCGCAACCTCATGGTTCCTAGTCGGATTCGTTAACCACTGTGCCACGACGGGAACTCCCTCGTGGGCGTTTTGGAGGATGCATGCTGCCACGCACGTACCTGGGGTTCCCATTGCCCCCCCCAACCTGCTCCCAGCCTTGCGTCACCCCGTCCTGGCGCTCGCTGCCCACTCTCCTTCACGCTCTGCTGAGCGGCTCAGACTCACAGGATGAGTGGGGCATGTCTGTTCTTACAGCCTCAGGTCCAAACAAAGTGATCAAAGTGACAACATCCATGTGACAGCCACTGGTGGGGAATGCCAGAGCCAAGCAAAAAAGGTCTGCTAAGCCCGGGCCTTCCAGATTTCCTTCTCTTGTCAGCAGAAGAGTTAGATTTAGGGACCTGTAGTTAACTGTGAGATTTAAGATGTTTGGTCACACAAATCAAAAACCACAGCCCGTCCTGGGTTAACCAGGACAAATTTATGATGGAGAATTATGATTTTTTTTTTTAAAGAAGGCTCTGTGAGATGAACTAAGATTCCTCTGCCTGCAGGGCAATTTTTCCTTTTGAAATTTTAAATTTCTCATCAAGGTGAAGGCACAGTGGGTGACCTTGTTTACGACGGAGAAAATAATATCTCTGCAAAGGGAAGTTCTTCCCAGGAAGTGGGTCTGTCCCTGACTCTTGTTGCAAAGTTGCTTTGATTTATATCCACAAGCCAGATTTTCCTGACAGGAGGGATGATTAAACCAGCCAGCAACTGAAATATGATCCCGAGGAATCCTGGTCGGGTGAAGCCACGCGACGGGGACAGATATTCTCCATGGGCACCTGATGACCCTGGGCCAGGTGTTTGGAGAAAATTGATGGGATGAATGGAAAAACAAAGAAGATGGTTGGAAATGGAAAAAAAAATAAATCCCTCCTCTGAAACCCCAGAAAGCCAGAGAGTTGGAAGAAAATTCCGAAATAAAAAGGAATGCCTGGAGTTCCCTTTGTGGCTCAGTGGTTAACGAATCTAAGAACCATGAGGTTGCGGGTTCGATCCCTGGCCTCGCTCAGTGGGTTAAGGATCCGGCGTTGTCGTGAGTTGTGGTGTAGGTTGCAGACGCGGCTCAGATCCCGCGTTGCTGTGGCTGTGGCGAAGGCTGGCAGCTACAGCTCCTGTTAGACCCCTAGCCTGGGAACCTCCATATGCCGCGGGTGCGGCTCCAGATAAAGGCAAAAAGACAAAAATAAATAAATAAATAAATAAAAAGGAATGCCTCGCCAGCATGTTCCCAAGTGATTATGCAACACATGTTCTAAAGCAAGTGATTTCTTTGTGTAGAAAAGTGACCAAGGACTGGCCAGGGAAACTCCAAGGTAACAGCCCTGATTATTACAGAAGTAGGGGCGTGTCAGTGCATTCATCTGTCAAACTTTGCTGAGTGCTATTTATCTTACAAGGCACTGCACCAGGGTCCTGCCTGTACAGAGTTCCCTGGTGGCACAGTGGGTTAAGGATCCAGCATTGTTGCTGCAGTGGCTCAGGTTCAGTCCCGGGACCAGGAACATCTGCATGCTGCGGGCCTGGCCAATACCTAAATAAATTAAAGGCTGTTCTTGCCCCGTTTCATCGTCTTGCAGGGGGAGCGTGTCAGCCAAAGATACTTCTGGTCCTGTGGCTCTTACCTTGTAGAGCAAGAGACTCTGCACGTGTGCAGAGGGTAATGACTGGAGCGGAGGAGGTTATCCTGGCTTATCTGGGGGGGCTCAAGGGCGGTCACAGTCTTCTCATAACGGGAGGCATCAGGCCTGGGCAGGATGCATGCTTGTGGGGATCACTAGAATCTATTGATTCTGCTTAAGGTCGTGCAATTTAAAATCCAAGTACAGCCTCTCGGTGAGATCCCGTTGCAGGCATGATTATTTACCGTGTTATGAAGAACTGACAGCCTCGAAAGCAAAGGACTTTGCTCAAGGTCAGACACATTCCAGGACATTGACCTTTGACCCAGAGTCAGGAGGGCTATTATTCTGATTTTTTTTTCTTTCTTTCTTCTTGTGGAGATGGGATGCATCGCGGCATGCTATTCCTAACAGTCTCGGAGAAACAGAAGCCTGTGTGTGTGCATTTCAAACAGGAAGACAAGCACTCCCGCTCGCCGTGACGGTCCCTGCATGGTTGAAGATGACTGCCCGAGAGGCGTCTGTGGATGTAAGATTTCAGTGGAACGGCAAAGGGTCTTTATGTGCTCAGTTTAGCATTTTCCCATGGTCATTGACTTTGTAGACGGCCGAAGACCCTTCTGTTTCCTTCCTCGACTTCCTCCTACTTGTTAATTTATCCTCAGACGTTACCCCCAGGAGACATGAATCCCAGTTTTTTTTTAAAGGCCTTTGAAACACTTTCATTTAAAAACCTAATTTGCAAGGACTATTGATTTAATTAGCCTGAGGTCATTTGTCGGATTACTAACATCTCTGCGTTCTCTTCTGGAAGCGGAGAAGTGGGAATTTTGGTGGAAGGAGGGTTTGTTAGCTCAGCTCTGGTGAACGGTTCAGCTGGGGTTTCTGTGAGGTCTGCCCTGCTTTTCTTTTCCTTTTTTTTTTTTTTTGTCTTTTGTCATTTTAGGGCTGCATATGGAGGTTCCCAGGCTAGGGGTCTAATCGGAGCTGTTGCTGCCGGCCTTCGCCACAGCCACAGCAGCGCGGGATCCGAGGCACGTCTGCGACCTACACCACAGCTCATGGCAACGCCGGATCCTTGTGAGGCCAGGGATCAAACCCACATTATGGTTCCTAGTCGAATTTGTTCCCGCTGCGCCACGACGGGAACTCCCCTTACTGAAATACTTCATTTGCTTGACTGCTACAGAAGGCCCATCCATTATTCGTAAGCACTGAAATATACGAAGGAAAGATGGCATCACAGGCTGCCGTTCATCCAGCTCCTGAGGAAGTTGACACTGGCAACCTCATCCTGAATTAGCTGTGGCCGAAGAAGCTTAAGAGGATTTGCGTCCTCTAAAGCTTCAAGTTGCTAAGTGTACTAGTTTCCTAGAAGGCCGTAGCAAAGTACCACAAAGTGGGTGGCTTAAGATTACAGACGTTTATTCTCTCACCATTCTGGAGGTCGGAAGTCCGAGTTCAAGGTGTTGGCAAGGCCTTGACCTCTGAAGGCCCTGGGGGAGGATGCTTGCTGGTCTCTTCCAGCTTCTGATGGGACCAGCCATCCTTGGTCCTCCTTGGCTTATGGGTGCATTCCTCCAGTCTCTGCCTCCGTTGTCACACGAACTTCTCCCCTGTGTGTGTATGTCTGTCTCCAAATCTCTCCTTCCTTATGAGGTCACCAGATGTTGAATTTGGGTCCACCCTAATCCAGTGTGACACCATCTTGGTTACATCTGCAAAGACTCCTGGCCATGAAAGGTAACATGGTCTAGTCACAGGTTCTGGGGATCAGCATGTGGCTATCCTCGTGTGTGGGGACATTGTTTTGTTTGCCGTACCATCTAATATCAAAGTAGAGAAATACATAAAAGCAGCACCATGATAGCCATCGTGGTGCCTTCTCCATAGTGGACACTGGATGTGTGTTTTCGAGTTGAACTGGAGTCGACACAGCTCATTTGCTGTCAGGCTCCCCTCAGTAGGAGGAAAGTTTGGTGGGAACACGCTGACCTTCCTCTGGGAAACGGTCCAGTGTGGGGCCACGCGGGTCTGGCCTATGGGTTGTGAGACAGGAGCTGAGATCCCTAACGGAACAATGATGGGCTTTGGGGAGGACAGGCACGAGGCACAGGGACAGCAGCGAAGGCAGCAGAACAGAGCCAGTGAGGGCAGGAGGCCAGAGAAGGGCAGAGTCTGGAGAGATCGATAAGAACGTCAGTGATAATAATGCATCATTCTGTGCAAGTTCTGTGCGAACTGCTGTACATCGTCATCTTGAACCTTGCAGTAACTTTGTGGGGGTAGGTATGCTCATATCCTCGCTGTACAGATGAGGAAACCGAGGCAGAGAGTAATAAAATAACTTGCCAAAGATGCAGGGCTAGCAAGTGGCAGGATTTAAATTGAGGTCAGCTCACCCCTGGGGTCATAAGACCAACCACTTCCACATGTCTCGGTCACACCTCTGATATTCTGAGTCTTTGTATGTGGTACCTGCAGCTTCAGGCCCCCAGAAACGCAAGCGTGAGGGGGCTCAACCCAAGATGCTGCTTCTCTTTGCACCAAATTCTAAACACTGAGCTGACTACACTCAGCTCATTGAGAGTAATTTAGTTTGCATCATAACAATCAGTTCTTTTATTATTATTATTACTACTTTTATTGTTATTTTCCCTTGGCAAAATACTTCTTATAGTGTTATTTGCAGCCCTGATAAACCAATATCTTCTAAATTAAGCCCAGCCCAGCCCGGCTGTTATGAATTCTCCTGGTGCTGCCCGTTGCATTTTGGCAAGAGCACCCAACTGGGGTGAGCCCTGTATTAGCATTTTAATTGCTGGCTGATTGCTTTCCTGTTGCAAGACTCAGCCCACAAAGGTACAGCAAGCAAGTTTCAATTAGTTCTTATCCTTGATTTACTGGGCCTATAAAGAACATCTCCCCGCAATGGGAAGTAATACCCGCAATGCACTAAAAGCAATACCAAACATTAAAGAAAAAGAATTGCCTTTACCAAAGGAGGGGCGTCCAGGGTCCCACGGAAAATTCCTGTTTGAGTGATATTAAATTTTCTCGGGTGGGTTCTCTCTGAAACCAAGTAAAACAAGCAAATAAATAAATAAACAAATAAATCAATCCTGACTCTAAATGCCAGGCTAGGTATTATTTCCCCAAGGCTGACACGGAGACGCCACTTCTGAGATTCCTCACCTGCCTGCTTTCCTATTAGGGGACAGAGTTCATCGAAATGACATTTGTGAAGCTCAGCAAATGAATACGCCGGCATTCCAGTTACTTGGGGTCTCAGACCTAAGACGCGGAAGTTTGGCGCCTTCTGGAAACATTTGGATAGCGTGTTGAAAAAAACAGATTCCTGGGCCCAGTCCACACAGATCTGGTTCAAGAGGTCTGGGGAGGGACCCCAGGGGCCTTCACGTTCCCTCCCGGGTGGCTAAACTTTAGGCAGCTCTCTTCCTGGCTCTGGCCTTCTGACCTCCCTTCCCTTGGCGCATTTGCTTTAGCAAACGTATCGCGGGAATTCTTGCTCTGCCCCTTGCGATGTGTATCTCCTTCCAGGCTCTTGCCGGTTCCCAGACCCAGGACACCCCTTTGAAATGTCATCATCAGGAGAGATGGTGTCCGTTTCCCGTTCTCCCTGGGAGGGCGGGAGTCTCACCGCAGTAAGTGCAAATTAGCAAACTCAGAGGCCTCGTCACAGTGACCAGCTCCCCCCGACTTCCTCCAGCACTTTTCCGCCCGTTCACCCCAAGGCTTAAAAACGCCGCTGCCACGTGTCCGCCGAATCCGTTCGACCTCGCTTCCCGACGACAACAGTCTTGAAAAAAGTCTTCCTTGCTCGTTTAGCTCTGTCAAGTGCAATTTTTCTTTGATATTTGAGCCTGAATGTCTGTGTTTCTGATAAGCTCCCGGGTGGTGGCGGCGAAGATGCTAGTCTACCAGCAACGCGCTAAACAGCAAGGGTCCAGGGATAACACAAAATGGGAAGAAACACTGTGCAGCGTCCCGGGTTGGAGGCCGTGCCGCGTCCCGCCTTCTGCTCCAAGGGCCTGGGCAGCACTCTCCAGCCACTCCGGTCAAAGCGAGGGGGTATCTCTGAGAGGGCTGCGTGAGAGGCCGCCTCGCCTGGGCCGTGATTTCACCGCTGCGCAGCCTGGAGGCAACAGGGTTCACCTTTTGGAGGTGGCGAGGCCCTGCCAGGATGTCTCGTTGGCTGGAGGCCCGAGGACCACCCAACTTCTTGGTTCTGGACTTCTCGGTCTCGCTCAGGAGTAGCTGCAACTACTACCCTAGGAACTGAAGCCCTTTTATTTTTAAGACTGTGCAGAGACCAGTATCCCAGGGCCGCCTTTCTCAGATTTTTCCTTTTTTTTTTTTTTTTGAGAAGTGTAATAAGGATCATGTTTCATTGGAAGAGAGTTGAATTAAGCCCATCCTGGGGATACAGAATGGAGGCAGCGGCCCGGCGGTGAGTGTCCGCGGGTGAGAAGGCCACGAAAGCCATCACCGAAGGTGGTTTCGGACCCAAGGGCCCCCGAAGTCTACACTGGCCCCTCTCACCTCCCTCTGGGAAGCGGCTTTTGTCCGGAGGGTCCCCTTCCCGCTGCACGGCGCCGAGTCCGTCGGCAGAGGGCGCCCGCGAGCGCACGGCGGGAGCAGAGGCCGGTCCCGCGTCCCGCGTGCACGCCGCGCGCTCCCGCCCCCTCGGCGCCTGGACCCGCCGCGGCTCCTGGAGCCGGTCCCGCGGGAGGTTTCCAAGGGGCGAGACCGGGTGAGCGGGTTCCCTGCCGAGCGCTTCAGGGTGCACCTCCGCAAGTTCCAGAGAGCATCGGACCCCCGCCAACTACAGGGCGCGACGGCAGGAATGCCAGCACGTTGCAGTGAGTAGATTTCCGGAAAGTTCTGCGGGTGCGGCGTCAGAGAGCACGTTCTGCGCTTCCGTGAGCTGTGGGCCCTCCGCCGCCGTCGGGGTCCGGGCCTCCCCTGAGGTGCGCGGCCTTCCCGGCGCAGTGCTGGCCTGTGCGGTGCTGGCGCTCCGTCGCCTGGGGCGCCCCGGCCACCTGGACCGGGTCCAGCCTCCTGCTGGGGGACCCGGGTGGCTTCACTTCCGACGGCACCTGCCAGTTCGGGGGTTCCCAGACCACCCCGGTTTTGGTCGTTTGTGAAAGGCTCACAGAACTCCCCCGAAGTGATTGTGTTCATGGCTTATCATTATTATTATTATTATTTTCCTGCTCTTTAGGGCCGCACCTGTGGCACATGGAAGCCCCCAGAACAGGGCTCACATCGGAGCCGTAGCCGCCAGCCCACAGCACAGCTCACGGCAATGCCGGATCCCCAAGCCACCGAGCAAGGCAAGGGATTGAACTTGTGTCCTTGGGAGTTACCGTCGTAGCTCGGTGAATCAAGGAATCCGACTAGGAACCATGAGGTTGTGGGTTCGATCCCTGCTGTCGCTCAGTGGGTTGAGGATCCGACATTGCCGCAAGCCGCAGTGTAGGTCGCAGATGTGGCTCGGATCCCGCGCTTCTGTGGCAGTGGTGTAGGCCGGACAGCTCCCACCAGACCCCTAGCCTGGGAACCCCCACACGCGGCCACCGTGGCCCCAGAAAAGACAAAAGGACAAAAAAAAGTAAATAAAATAAAAATGAACTTGTGTCCTCATGGATGCTAGTTAGACTCGGTAACCGCTGAGCCACGATGGGAACTCCAGAACTGAGTTTTTTTTTTTAAATTAACAAGGATGTGCTTGGTTTGTTCTTCAGCTCCCGTTACAAAAGGCTTTACTCTTTCTGTTGTCTGTTCTTCAGATTTCCCTTGGACTGACTTCATGTAGTCTTTGAGGTCCGTCTTCTGGGCTCCTTTTGTGAAGTTGGTTTCCTGCAAGTGGTGGTTCTTGATGAGGCCGATACCAGTGGTTACTGTGCTTCGCCCTCAGGGCCTTTGGCGGAGGCATTTCTGCCCGTGAGTGAGTGATCTGTCTTCTCCTCCACCTGCTGTCACGGCTCCTCCATGAGCTTCCAGGTCTTGTAGACGTCGGAGAACATCTCCTGGCCGATGAGGTCCCTGTCGATGGCCGCTGCAGGGAGAGGACAGCTGTGCTAGTTTAGCGGGAGCCTGGAGCTCTGAGCAGCACTGGGGGCCAGGACTGGGTGTAAAGCCGTGGGCTTGTTACTGTTAAGAAGTTTTGGTTTGGAGTTCCTGTCATGGCTCAATGGTTAACGAATCCGACTAGGAACCATGAGGTTGCGGGTTCGATCCCTGGCCTTGCTCAGTGGGTTAAGGATCCGGCGTTGCCGTGAGCTGTGGTGTAGGTCGCAGACGCGGCTTGGATCCCGCGTGGCTGTGGCTGTGGTGTAGGCCGGTGGCTACAGCTCCTGTTAGACCCCTAGCCTGGGAACCTCCATGTGCCACGAGTGTGGCCCTAGAAAAGGCAAAAAGAAAAAAAAAAGTTTTGATTTGTATTTCTCTATAATTAGTGATGTTGAGCATCTTTTCACGTGCTTGTTGGCCATCTGCTTGTCTTTTCTGGAGAAATGTCTAGGTCTTTTGCTCATTTTTTTTTTTTGGTTGAGTTTTTTTTTTTTTTTTTTTTTTTTTTTAATATTAATCTGTTTGAGGAGTCCCTGTTGTGGCTCAGAGGAAATGAATCCGAGTAGCAGCCATGAGGATTTGGTTTCCATCTCTGGCCTCCCTCAGTGGGTCAGGGATCTGGCATTGCTGTGAACTGTGGTGTAGGTCGAAGATGCGGCTCAGATCCTGTGTTGCTGTTCTGTGGCATAGGCTGGCAGCTGTAGCTCTGATTTGACCCTTCGCTTGGGAACTTCCGTATGCCACCACTGTGGCCCTCCTGATGTGGTCTCCTCTTTGTCTTCTGGAGCAGAATATCTTTTTGAAAGTTTACAGTCCATTTGGTTGAAGGTTGCTCGGCATTTGGTTGTAGTTTTGTAGTTTTTGGGAGAGAAGCTGAGCTCCAGTCCTTCTATTCCGCCATCTTAATCCAGTCAATCTCCCAGACTTCTTAAATCTAAACACTTGTCAGCACAACTAAACTGTCTTCTGGTCTGGAGTCCCCTTCGTGGCTCAGTGGTTAACGAATCCGACCAAGAACCATGAGGTTGCGGGTTCGATCCCTGGCCTTGCTCAGTGGGTTAAGGATCCGGCGTTGCCCTGAGCTGTGGTGTAGGTTGCAGACGCGGCTCGGATCCCGCATTGCTGTGGCTGTGGCGTAGGCTGGCAGCTACAGCTCCTGTTAGACCCCTAGCCTGGGAACCTCCATATGCCGCGGGTGCGGCTCTACATAAAGGCAAAAAGACAAAAAAAAACAAAACTATCTTCTGGTCTGAATGGGAAATAGGTGCTTGTTAATGGCTTAGTCTTAATATAAACTTTGGTTGCCGCCTTCGGAATATCTACCGATCCCTTTAAAGACCCTCTCTGCCGTGCCGGTCCTTGACTTGGTGCTCCTGCTACACTGAAATGGGAAGGGAAGAGAAGATTCTGCCTATGTTGTGTTCAGCAATGTTTAGATAAACTAATAAAGAGGAATTGTGCTTAAAATGATAGCGGGTTTTTTTTTGTTGTTGTTGTTGTTTTTCCAGTTCTTGACTTATCTTTGAGTAGAGATCACAAGTATCTACTTCACCACTGAGAGTTTAAGGGACATGAACAAAAATGGTGATAGTGATTTTGTATAAATTAATCTTCCAAATTTGAATTTTCTTCAAATTACAACTATAATTTATTTTTGATTAAAAATGGTTGATTTACAATGTTGTGCCAATTTCTGCTGTAAAGTGACCAAATCATACATATATATAATATAATATAGTATATATTAAATTATAATATATTATATATTAAATGCATTCCTCGTATTGTCTTCCATCATGTTCTATCCCAAGAGACTGGATGTAGTTCCCTGTGCTACACAGTAGGGTCTCATTGCTTATCCATTCTAAATGTTAAAAAACTATAATTTAATAATATACTATTGGTGCTTATCAATGAACACTAGAGCACCTTATTCAGATGTGTGTATTGATGGCTGTGGCCAGTGGGCCTCTGTGATTAGGTCAGTTGTAACGTGTGAATAAGTTATTTTTGATAATTTTCCCTGTAATAGTCAGACCTCTGGATGTGTTCATATATGAGTGGCTGAAGATAATCCTAAGTGGTTGAGTGAGAACTAGTTTTAAGAGTAAAAACTATAAAACTTGTAGGAGAAAAATTTTGTTCCATTGGGGCTAGCAAAGATTTCTTAAACAGGATACAAGAAACATGAACCCAAGGAAGAAAAATTAATAAAACCCATTGCACATAAAGGTACAGTTAAGAAAATGAAGGACAAATCAAAGACTGGAATAAATACATATTTGACAGGGACTTTTATGTAAAATATATTTAAAAAACTCCTACAACTAAATCATTAAAATTCAACCCCAAAGTTTCCTGGTGGCTCAGTGGGTTAAGGGTCTGGTATTGCCACTGCTGTGGCTCTGGTTGCTGCTGTGGTGCAGGTTTGATTCCTGGCCTGGGAATTTCCACATGCTGTGGGCAGAGCCAAAAAAAAAAAAGAGTCAGTCCCATAGAGTGGGCAAGAGATTTTCATAGACTCTACACCAAAGAGGTATGGAAAAGGTCAACCAGCATAGGAAAAGCTGCTTAGTTATTACTGGTAGTCAGGGTATGAAGATTTCAAACACAGTGAGCAGTACCTAGGATGGCAAAAATAAGAAGACTGACAATAGTATGTGTTGTCGAGGGTGTGGAGCAACCGGAACTCTCATCACTGCTTGAGGGAGTGGGAAATGCTGCAGCCATTTGGGAAAACAGGCTGACATTTCTCTTACTGTTAAAAGCACATTCCCATGTGGGCCGATCATCCCATATGAAAACATATGTCCACACGAAGACTCGTAGGTGAATGTCCACAGTAGCTTTGTTCACAGTGGCCCGAAGTGGGACTAACCCAAGTGTTTACCCACCATAGAACACGCAGACTCATTCAGTAGAACTGCACGACAGAAAACCCCCCAGAAACAAGAGATGTGCTGCTGACCCACACAGCAACACAGATGGAGCTCAGAGTGTGTTAAGATAGGGGAAAGGAGCTGGACACAGAAAGCACCGTGTGGTTCCGTTTATGAGAAATTCCAGGACAGGCCCCCTGAAAAATCGGGGGCTGACTTGGTCCAGGGTCCTGAGATGGCAGATTAATGGGAAGGGAGCATGAGGGAAGTTTTGGGGAGACGGAAATGTTCTCTTACTTGTCATGGTGGTTTTGTGACTATATATTTGCCCAAACTAATAAATGGAATACTTAAAATGGCTGATTTTCTACTGTATAAATAAATCTCTGTAGACCTGGGAAAAAACGGTGAGGAAGTGCAGCGTGAACATCAAAGAAAGGCTGCCACGGGAGTTCCCTGGTGGTGCAGTGGGTTAAGGATCCAGCGTTGTCACTGCTGTGGCTTGGGTCACTCCTGTGGCATGGGTTTGATCTCTGGCCCAGGAACTTCTGCCTGCCGCAGGGCATGGCCAAAAGGAAAAAAAGAAAGGCTGTCAAGAGAAGCCGTTGTCACTATATGTAAAATAGAAGTCACTAGTGTGCAGTAACCTTTAATGGAAAAGAATCTGCCAAATTCATCTATATACAGGATCCATATACGATATATATGATACTTTGCTGTACACCTGTAATTATCATAGCATTATAAATCAACATTGTAAACCCAATTATACTTCAAAGAAAAAAACCTCTTAAATTCAAAAAAAAGGAAAGAAAGAAAAAGGAAGCATTTGTCCAAATCAGCTCAGTGTCAGGGAGCAGGCCTGGAGGCCAGGCCGCTGATTCTCTTTGCAGGTGTGGCTTTGGGCACGTCCCTGACCTTTCCAGGCCTTAGACCCTCAATCTGCACAATGAGGATAATAGTATATGCCTTCTAGGGTTTCCTGGGGATTAAATGGATTAACATATGCAAAGCGCGGAGGAGCTTGGGCCCTCTGGGCTGATAAGGTGTGACCCCTGTGGGCCAGCTTCTTGCGGGTCTAGGGGTGAAGGCACGTCTCCCTGGGACTGGGAGGAGACAGTTGAATGGATGGCTTTATTTTTCTCCAGTTTATATCCCAAGTTTGCCCACTGGCGATTCATTTTTTCTTGCCTTCTTTTCTTTCTCTTTCCTGGATTATTACATATTTGCCTGATGCTTTTCCGTAATAGAGGCAGTTCTTAGGGTTTAATAAAATACGTGTGAAGTAAGTATTAGGTCACTATTTTTGACTCTTCCATGGTAACATTTTTCTAGGTAGTGTTATTTTGTATTAATACATTTGGTTGCTTGTTTCCTCATAACATCTTTAAATGTTAAATCTTTTAAATTCTCTTGTATTACTAATCCTACATTAGCTGGGCTTTCCTAGAGACAGGAGTGGTCTTCCAGACTCTTCTCTGCTATGACAGAGGCAAAGTGCTTCCTGAAAATATGACTTGTCCACCTGGCGAGCTTTTGGCCTTAATAGCAGGCAGTCAGTATGTAATTGTGGATTGAATAAATCAGAGATTCTAGCAAAGGACCTGATAAATGCATCATACTCAGTGGAAAGCAACTTGGCACTGATGCTTAGGATCTGGGTTGGGGTCTTCTTTTTTATTAAGATGATTAAACCTCCAAGAATAAATAATACAGTAAGAACATATCTATAATATATATGGCTTATGTGTAAAAATAAGTTGAAATCATATTAAAAAGACAAATTTAAAATATTTTCTTCTCTGTTTATAACATTAAAATGGGAGATATAGGAGTTCCTGTTGTGGCTCAGTGGGTTCAGAATCCCACTAGTGTCCGTGAGGATGCAGGTTCCATCCTTGGCCTCATTCAGTGGGTTAATGATGTGGCTGGGATCTGGTGTTGCTGTGGCCGTGGCATAGGCCCACAGCTGCAGCTCTAGTTTGACCCCTAGCCTGAGAACTTCCATATGCTGCACCTGTGGCACTAAAAAGGAAAAAAAAAAATGGAGATATGAAATTTTGCAAACAGGAGTTCCCGTCATAGCTCAGTGGAAATGAATCTGACTAGTATCCATGAGGATGCGGGTTAGATCCCTGGCCTCGCTCAGTGGGTTAAGGATCCAGTGTTGCCGTGAGCTGTGGTGTAGGTCATAGATGCGGCTCAGATCCTGAGTTGCCGTGGCTGTGACGTAGGTCGGCAGCTACCGCTCCCATTGAACCCCTAGCCTGGGGACCTCCATATGCCGCGGGTGTGGCCCTAAAAAGACAATTAAAAAAAGCAAAAAAATAAAATAAAATTTAGCAAACAAATAATTAAAATCAACCTTCAGGAGTTCCCACTGTGGCTCAGTGGTAACAAACCCAACTAATATCCATGAGGACGAAGGTTCAATCCCTGGCTTTGCTCAGCGGGCTAAGGATCTGGCGTTGCCATGAGCTATGGTGTAAACCAAAGATGCAGCTTGGATCTGGTGTGGCTGTGGTTGTGGTGTAGGCTGGCAGCTGGGTAGTAAGGCCACAATATGTTACCCAGATGGGGCAGAACCGAGCGTACGTGGTGCGTCCTGTGAAACTGATGTGAATCTGGAGATCAGGGCCAAAGCAAGAGTGAGGACGTGTCTGCCATCAGGGCTGGAGCGTGGCCGGGACCGGAGCTGGGGAGCTGGCATGTAGACAGTTCTGGTGGCAACAGCCAGGTGGCCTTGGGACCCTCCTTCTCCCACAGGGTGCTCCCTCCCTCGGGTGCGTGACCAGGACGTGGGCCCCCGGGCCTCTCCTTTCCCTCTGGGCTCACACAGTCTCATTATTCAAGTCAGCTTTGGCGGGAGGGCTGGCCCGCACGCCCCCTGGCATCCAGCCCATCACCGTAGTTACCGCTGGACGTGTCCTTTCACGGAGGCCATTCCCTGCGGACGCTGGCTTTGCCGCTGTCGTGTGGTGACCCCACGAAGGGGCCAGGGAGGGAAGGGGTCCACTCTGCCGCTTCTCTGAGGACAAGACGACGAAGCCTCGCTCTTTGCTCCCGCTGCGTCCCGGGCAGGCGCCCTCGGCTTGATCACAGGGATGAAACGCTCGAGAACCACACACAGAGGAAGCCGCCGTAGCAGCACGTTGTCACCCAAACGCTCTTTCTAAAACCAAGCGTACCTGCCCCTCAGTGACTCCAGACAGCGGTGTCCTGGCGTGACGTCTGTACTTTGGGTCCTCGAGGGTGAACACCACGTGTCTTATGAACCAGCGAGTCCCTGGACTGAGAGCGGGGCTCCCACGGCCGGAACCAGAACCCCGAGGCTGGAGACATGTCCTGCTCACGACCCTGTGGGCCTTGAACCCATGGCTGAGGGCAGGGACCCGGAGAGAGGCTGGGGCTTGGCAGGGTGAAGGCACCTGCGGTCTGCGGACTTAGTTTCCTTCTGGGCCATCGGTGGCCGAAGTTAAAGCAGATGGACTGGACTCCGATGATGGCGGTCGGAGTGGAACGGGCCCAGGGGGTCAAGTTTAACCAGTTCAGCCATCGAGCCCGCATAACGAAGCCCCAGTTAACCCGCTGGACTCCAAGCTCGGAAGGATGAGCCGCCCGGCCGCCCGTGCTCCGGGCACATCAAACGGTGGTGACGGAGGGACTGTGTCCCTGCAGATGTGGGCACTTCCTGTCTGGGAGCTCTCAGACTTGACAGTTGAGTGGAGGGAACTGGGACTGTCTTCGCACAGAGAGGATGATGGGATGTCACTTCAGTGACGACGTCCCCGAAGACTGTAACTTCTGTCTCTGTCCACCGTTCCCGCCTGGCTCCGGGGGACAAGCTGCCGCACGGGGCGGCCTCCAGCCAGCAGCCAGCTAGGCGCTGAGGCCTGGGTCCTGATCCTGCTGCCAGCCGCCTGTGCTTGGGAGCTGAGCTGAGCCTCGACGGTGGCTCAGCCCTGGCTGACACCTTGACTGAACCTGGAGAGCCCTGCCTGGAGGAGGGAACCGCCAAGCCCGGCCTGGGCCCGACCAACAGAAGCTGTGAGAGAGTGAGCGTAACTGAAGCCAGTAAGTCTGTGGTCCCCTGTTTTGCAGCAGAGGATGAAGCAGAAAAGAAGGCACCAGGTGAGGTGCACTGGAGGTGAAGGACGCAGCCCTTAAGGCTGCCACACCTGCCAAGACGCACCCTGGCCTTGAGCTTGGGGGCCCCTGGAGCAGCCTAACTTCAGGCCAGCTGGCAACAAATTTGAGGGTTCCTGCAACCGCTAGAATGACTGCCATTACTCAAGAAAACACTATGCTTACAGCTCTAGCCAGGTTGTATTACAAGGATACCAGTTAGAACCAGACAGAGGGAGAGACGCGGACACCAGGACTGGGAGGGTCTGAGACCGGGGGTGTCCACGTCCACAGGGACACTGCCCTCTGGGACTGCCATGTGGCAGGGCACAGAGCACCCGCGGCCGGCAGCTCACCCTTCTGAGCTTGGGGTCCAGAGGTTTTACTGAGGCTTCGTTATGTGGGTCTGATAGACTGAACTGGTTAAACTTGACCCCCAGCCCCTCTCCCCTCCCAGAGCTTGGGCTAATATCATGTATCATGGCAAAGCCGTTCTTTGGTCTTTCTGGCAAGGCCAGCCCCCACCCGAAGGCAATCAGCGGGCCCCACCCCGTGTGCCCTCGTTAGCACAAACCATCAGACACGCTCCGGGAGGCCCACCGTGACTGACAAAGTCCAGATCTCTCTTTGGGTAAACTGAACTCTTCCTTACACAGAAGGGGTACTTTCTGGGGGCGGTAAAGGAGTCTTGAAGCAGAAGATGGGTTCCCGTCCTGACAACAAGGACCTGGGGACCCGGTTGACGATAGATTTGGTCGCAGTTGCTATGGTGTCAGAGTCAGCGAAGGCACTAGAGTTTAATTAGAAGGATTTTCAGGAAAAAGAGTCTAAAGCTTCCAAACAGGCAGAAATGTGGTTTCCTGACCTTTGATAATCACACGCAAGCATTTAATAAGCCCACCTGAGAGTCGTCCTCCTGTTCTGGACTCACGGTTGATTAAGATACAGATGTTTTACAGCCTGGAAACTGAGAGGTTGATTTGTAGAAAACGGATGAAATGTGCTCATTTTTTTCCTGACTGGTAGTAAAGATAACCTCAGAAGTCAGAGTTTTATTGATTTAAAGATATTAATCTGTTTTTAAAAAATACATAACTTAGCGATCTTATTTCAGCCTTTCCTTTTCCCACTGATGGTGTAAGTTCCATTTGTTTCATATCCTCGTTCAACCAGCTCTTGGATTCTGCAGGGTTTTTTTTTTTTTTCTCATTAATGAGTTAGAGGGGGACTGCCCTTCTGGCTCAGCAGCTGAGGGACGGGCTCCTGCTGTGGTTCAGGTTCAGTCCCTGGCTCAGGAACTTCCGTGTGTCTTAGGCATGGCCAAAAAATAAATTTTTTTTTTTTAATATGAGTTAAATAAAACTGTGACCCAAGCTGCTGGTCTGTTGTGAGTTGGGTTTTTACCAGGAGACGAGGGCAGGCATTGGGATAGAAGGGCATTGGCTTGGCTGGGTCTGCACTTGATCAGAAGGGTGCTCACTTGGGAGCGGGGGTGCTATAGGCCCCCACCTCCCGGACCGGCTCCCCCCACCGCCCTCTTCCCCGTGTCCCTTCCTGCTCCCTCCTTCCCTCCTCCGTCTTTTGTTCTCTCTCTCCCTCTCCATTTTCTCCTCCATTCTTCGCCCTCTGACGCTGCTTCCCAGAGCTCGCGCCCTCTCCTTTCGGAGCCACGGTGGAGGCGGATGTTTCCAGTCCCAGAAGGTCAGCACGTGCGCAATAGTAATCCTTCATTTCCATAAGTATAGCAGAGAACGGGCCCAGCTTAACCCCGGCGCACTGAGTGCACACGCGTGGTTCCCTGGCAGAGAGCGTGATGTGTCTGCGTCCCTAACCGTTCTGCAGATCAGGGCCAAATAAAAGCAGGGCAGAGAGGAATAAGCTATGGGATGGATGGAAACAGACTTAGGACCGCTGCGGTTTTGTCTGAATCAAATGCTAGCTTCTAATCAATATAATGTATTTTTTATTATTAAATAGCCCGTTATAATAGAGCGATAAATACTGATCAAAGTGTTCCCGGCGAGTAAGTCCTTTTGGAATAATGACTATTTGATTATAGAATGATTTGGCTGTTAATTTACACCAGCGCTTAATGGGTTCCTCGTAATATTCTTCCAGTGCTGAGTGCAGCGCAGTCAGAGACAGTGATGAATGGGGACCACTGGGCAACTTCATTGAGAGCAGCTCCTGGTGGGGGGGCCCTCTGAGGTCCGCGGTCCGCAGGCTCTCCTGTCCATCCGGAGTCTCCTGTCCATCCGGAGTGAGCCGTGCTGCTGGGGCCTGGCGGGGGCCCAGGGGCGGGGCACCACATGCTTCCGTGCTCCCGATCTTTCTTTGTCCCTGGACCCTGCACACCTAACAGGTGGACATTCCATCACGCAAAGAGCTTCTTTAAGAGCTACTGTTGCCAGGCATGGACTAAGCACTATTTAAGGGCAGGTAAGGGTGGCGGGGGCGGGGGGGTCATTTGGGAACTCGGGGCTCTGGGTATTTATCATCTGCTGTCTCAGTCTGTTCAGGCTGCTCAAACAAGCACCACAGACTGCGGGCTCGAACCAGACAGTCTGGAGGCTGCTGCTGTGTGATGAGGCTCTCGTCCTTGTGGGCAGACAGCTGCCTTCTCGGAGAGACTGAGCTCTGGTCTCTCCGGCCCCTTGTACGCGCACTGATCTCATTTCCGAGGCCCCACCCCCATGACCGAATCACCCAAAGCCCCCACCTTCAAACACCATCCCACCGCGCATTTGGCTTCAGCGGATGGGTTTGGGGAGGATGCAGACATTCAGTCCATAGCGTCTGGTAGAGGAACATCTCACCGTTTGATCAATAGGTACGGCCGTGCAGGTGCCTGTGGGCTGAATATAACCCTGAACCTCGCCCCTAAAGCCAAATCCAGGACTGAGCTCTCGCCCCTAAAGCCAAATCCGGAGTTGAGCCAAGGCTATGGTCACGGGAATCCAGCTGCTCGCTCCTCACGGGTCTTGCCCGCTAGGCATTCCGGATGCCCGGGGGTCCCTGGCTCATCCACGCCATTGGCTGTGGCTCGGTTCCTGTGGCGCTGCTGTGCTTTTTGGGGACTTAGCTTGCCATCAGGTGCTGATTTATGGTTTTATTAAAATGTGATTAAGAGGTGCCCAGCAGTGATGGATCACCCCTGCCGCTTACCATCCAGACCCACACAGCAGCTGCCAACTGCACGGAAAAGACATATGGCGTCGCGCTAGGCAGGCCTGGGCAGGCTGGGCCTCGGCCATGGGGAGGCTCTGTTGTCCCTCGAGGACGCCCTGAGGGCAGCGAGCTCCGTTCCCACGGCTCAGCCCTCCAGCCCGCCCTGACCTACAGCTTCGACCTTCGAGCTTCCGTGTATGTCAGATGACATCGTCTGGATAAAGCTACTAGGATGTCCTGATAATCATTCACGACATGCTTCTTCTATGTAATGATTTTATTTATATAAAAATATGTCTAAAAACCAAAACAGCTCAACAGCAAAAGGTAGACATTTTAAAAAGGAGTATTTCCTTAAATAAATATCCAAAGACATCTATTTCCTGGGTTTAGTTTGGTGCCTTTCTTTTTTCAAAAAAATATTTTCTTGAAGTATAGGTGCTTTACAATGTCGTGTTAATTTCTGCTGCCCTTCAGAGTGACTCAGTTATAGAAATATATATTCTTTTCCGTATTCTTTTCCATTACGGTTTGTCATAATGTATTGAATAAAGTTCCCTGTGCTGTACAGTAGGACCTTGTTGCTTACCCATCCTATATATATGTTTTTTCTTTTTAGCACCGCAGCTGCAGCATGTGGAAGTCCCTGGGCTAGGGGTTGAATTGGAGCTACAGCTGCCGGCCTACACCACAGCTCACGGCAGTGCCGGATCCTTAACCCACTGAGTGGGGCCAGGGATCGAACTTTTGTCCTCTTGGATACTGGTTGGTTCCTAACTCACTGAGCCACAATAGGAAGTCCTGTTTCCTCTAGTTTTGAGCCTTGAAAGGTGCACCTGCCACATGCAAACCTTTACAAAGGCGCTGAGTTTGTCCCTTGGATCCAGCAGCAGCTTCAGTTGCTTAAATACACACCCGTGAACCAGGTGCCACGGCTGTATCAGCCCGCCTTCAGGCCCCCCCTTAAGCCGTCTTTGCTCCTACCCTTAGCTCCGCACAGAGCAGCCTCCACGCTGCTTCCGTCCTTCCTCCCACCCCTCTCTGTTCTGTGTCCCCTGCTTCCTGAACCCCAGGCTGTGTGCCCCGTCTCCAGAACTGCACTTGACCCCCTGGTCTGTCAGTAAATTGCGTTTGGCTGCATTTTTCCCAGCAGCTGCCCCTTGGCCGTGACTCTGCCCACGTGTCAGACCTTCCTTAGCTTCCCAGTAACCACAGCCCAGAAAGGCTGAGCTCGCAGAACAGAGTTCAGTATCATATCAAATAAAACTTACAACATGCTAATCAAACATGTAATTAATTCCATGCACTGTGGTTATTATGCCACTTGGTAATTAGGCCTACATGATAAGGGGCTCACGAGTGACTATGATAAGTTTTATTCTGATGTGAATGCTGTGTGTGTGTGTGTGCGTGTGCGTGTGTGTGTTCATGGAGAAGAGAGGCTGGGGAAAGACCATTTGTAGAGGTGGTGAGTTAAGGAGTAAAGGGAGAGGGAGGTCGTGACGCCGGCTCTGACCCCTAACAGCGGAGGGAGAGGAGGTGTTCCCTGGGACGGTGCAGGTATGACTTGCTGCTCTTCCTCCCGCCTCTGGCAGCCCCCCCCCCCCGACTGGACACCCCCAAAGCAATTTCCCATCCTCTTGCCTTTATTTTTCTTGGTCCCTCCCCTGACCCGGACAGAAGGGGGCGGGGGCTGTAAATGCTGGCAGTTCATGCTGCCTGTTATAGTAGAAGACACTCTCTGCTTAAAAATTTCTCTGTGCAGTCGGCTGAAATTCTAGCCACGGATTTCACTGGTCAACTCCAGGGACAAGCGTCAGCAGGGCTATTGGCACCTCAGGGTAGATGATGGGACACCCTGAAACAGCAATCCCAACCTGCAGGTGGAGGAGTTGCTGCCTGGGGGTCAAGCAGTATCTAATTTGAATAACCGTCTTGCCCATATTTACCCAAATTAAAGTAAATATGCCCAAGGATGCATGGTGATTAGTAAGCTATCAATCTAAAGTGTTCATTGAATTTATTTACGTGTTTTTCTTTTTACAGCTGTACCTGCGGCATATAGAAG
Organism: Catagonus wagneri; assembly: GCA_004024745.2. Classification (NCBI taxonomy): domain Eukaryota; kingdom Metazoa; phylum Chordata; class Mammalia; order Artiodactyla; family Tayassuidae; genus Catagonus; species Catagonus wagneri. Next base: position 482,025 of record PVHT021183644.1, read on the forward strand.
TTCCCAGGCTAGGGGTCAAATTCGAGCTGCAGCCGCCACAGCCACAGCTACACAGATCTGAGAAACATCTGTGACCTACACTGCAGCTTGTGATAGCCCCAGATCCTTAACCCACCGAGTGAGGCCTGGGATCGAACCTGCGTCCTCATGGACACAGTGACGGGTTCTTAACCCGCTGAGTCAGAGCGGAACTCCTATTTGTCGAATTTATGGTGACACTTGGGACAACTAGTCCAGAGCAAGTAATCCCACTCCACAGCCAGGGGTCACGTAGGTAGCAGTCACGTCATTTCCAGCTGCTGCGTGGACACCTGTGCAGTGTCCCCCTAAGCGTCTGCAGGGAGGTGGTGGGGTGAACTTCCTCTAGGAGGACATTACGCAGCTTCTTGGAAGTTTCTCTGGCCAGTCCTGGGGAACAGGGTTAGACGGATGGGAGAACGATGGGGAGGCCGTAACTCACCCTCATCGCCTCTCTCAGCACCAGAGCGGCTCAGACGACGCCATCTGTTCCCTAAGAGACCCCAGGGCCACAGCTCCCTCGGGTCACAGCGGCTCTGTGCCCGTTCTCGGGATGCTGGCCTGGAGCCAGAAGGACAGGCGGCATGGCAGGTGCCCAGGAGCGAGCGGTTTCTCCTGTTCAGGTTTAGTTGAAAGCCTCTTGCTGTGCCGTCCTGTCGCCAGAAGTGATGGCAAACAGCTGGTCATCCTGTCCTAGTCCTCGTAAATTTAATCACAGCCACAGCGACATTTTTCTTCATTGTCCACCTGTCAGTTAGTGGGAGGGGCCGAGCAGCAGGTGGGAAGGGACTAGGGGCAGCCTGGGGTGGGCAGATGTGCGTTCTAAGCCGGCAGCCTCCTTGCCAGGTGGCCACTGTGTAATAGCGAAGAAGTCTGAGCCCGCATTGGGACTCTTTCTTGACTTTCACCTTTGTAGCCCATTCGCTTTTGCTACGAGGATGCTGCCTAGAGCCTGAGATAGACAGGATCGCCCATTCTCAAGGCCCTGGCCTTTAAAGCGATAACACTTTTCTGTTCACATAGAGATAAAAAATTTGCAGAACAGAGAACCGCATGTATCTTCTTGGAGATTTACAGGAATGTCACCTGGACGGCTGCGAGAACAGAGGATTCTAACGCGAAAGAAGCCTGAGTTCTAACTTGGGTTAGATGGTTCTTTGGGACGCTAGTCCACCAGCTTCTCCATCGGCTGGCTTTCCAAACAAAGTCGCAGTTCCTTGCCCTGGCACCTTGTCTCTGGATTGGTTGGCCTGTTGTGTGGTGGGTGGTACGAGCATGGCCTCAGTCACAACGGGCTGTGTGTGACCTTGGACAAGCCCCTCACCTTGCCAGTCCTCAGCCTCAAACAACCTAAAATTCGATGGCAGTACCCTAGCTTTAGACCTGTATCCACCGTGCTGCCATCCTGGTGGGTTTCTATCAGCCTCATTCAAAAACAAGTGGAGAGGGAGAGAAAGGATGGTGCAAACGGTAGCTGTGTTCCGAGAACCCACGGGTGCCCCTTGCTGTGCTTTCTCTCCTTGCCCCCAAGTCAGCCACCTCATCACCCACCAGCAGCAAGCATGTGCCATTAGGCTGCCCCCCTTCTAACACCTGCTTTATTTATTTTAGATTTTTTTTTTTTGCTTTTTAGGGCCACACCTGTGGCATATGGAAGTTCCCAGGCTAGGCGTTGAATTGGAGCTGCAGCTGCCAGCTACACCACAGCCACGGCAACACAGGATCCGAGCTGCATCTGCAACCTACAGCACAGCTCATGACAGTGCCGGATCCTTAACCCACTGAGTGAGGCCAGGGATCGAACCTACGTCCTCAGGGATATCAGTCAGATTCCTTATCACTGAGCCGCAACGGGAAGTCCTCACGTCCTTTATTCTAACACATGATTCATTAAACGCTCGCAACAACCTGAGAGGCTGTACTATTATTGTTTCCAGTTTATGTTTCGGGACGCAAAATGTTAAGGAGGCTTATGTGCTCAGGGTCCCAAAATCAGAAGACGCAGAGCAGGGATTTGGGCTAAGGAAATGCAGTTTTAGATCCTAGCGTTCATCACTGTGAGCAGGTAGAGATGGGAATCCCTTAGGCCTTTGGGAACATCCCTTTGCTGTTGGAAGGAAACGGGGAACTTCAAGAAAGCCCCACGGAGGAAAAAGGCGCATGAGGCTTGGGGAGATGGGGTCCACCCTCTTTGGGGCTTGGCTGGTACCTGACCTTGGATATTTCCAGGGAGGAAAATGTCCCTTTCATTTTGTCCTGTCTTTGTGCACATGATGAAAGTCTCCTGGGAGAAGGGAGCCCTTGTCAGCCTTTGTTCCTCCTCTTCTTTGGGAAAATTCTTTTCTTTTGATGAAAGTGACTAGATTGATGCCAGGTGAATAGCCATGATTATTCTCTATGGTCTGGAGAGTTGCTCAGATTCTCTATGCATATTACAGCTCTGTCCTTTCAGGAGCAACAGTGGGTGGAGGAGTTCCTGCTGTGGTGCTTTGGGTTAAGAATCCGACTGCAGCGACTCAGGTCATGCGCGTGTCCGATCCCCGGCCCCGCACAGAGGGTTGAAGGACCCGGCGATGCCACGGCTGTGGCTCAGATTCTGTCCCTCGCCCAGTACCTTCCATACGCCGTGGATGTGGCTGTTAAAAAAAAAAATAGCAAAACCAGTGGGTGGGAAGGGAGAGGGGCGAGGGAGCAGAGGCTTGTATGAGACAGGTCTGCGGTGGAAGGGGGCCTGCCTTTTGAGGTGCGTGGCCCTGAGGCTTCTTTCCTTTGCTTCTGAGGGAGGAAATTCTATCTGCCTTGCAGTGTCGTAGCGAGCACTGAGCAAGCAAACCCGTGCCCAGCACGGCGCCCAGTCCTCGCAGGCATTCGGGTCACCTGATTTCCACTGTCCACTTTGTCACATCTCCCTACTTATCTGCTTTCTTCTGAGCTGCCCTGTGCAGTCTGCTCTGCCTCGCATCCTTCGCGCAGCAAATGCTCTCCTTCCAACCCTGTATGTGTGTCTCCTGGTGACATCCTTCTGTCCGGCCAGCCAGGCGGCTGGCTCCCCCTTCTCTGCACACGCCCAGGGGCGTCCTCTCCTGCTGTGGCTGATGGCTGCTTCTCCCCGTGTCCGCACGTGGCAGGGAGGGGTGGACCCTGCGGTTGGTCTTTGAAGGACACTGATCCCATCTCGAGGACCTCATCCAACCCCAAAGACCCCGTCTCCCAATACCCTTCCGTCGGGGCTTAGGACTTCCACATGGGACTTCTCGGGGGCTGCAGACATCTGCTTCCTGACAGGGCAGACCCGAGCTTTCTCTGGGAGGGGGGCATTCTGCCTCAAGACTTGTGGCCTCGACTGCCGCCTGGGCTCCAAGCCCTACGGGTCTTAGATGGAGCAGCCCCCCACTCACACGTGCCTGCTCCTCGGACCCCTCTCCAGCCGGCCGACTGGCAGGGACAGCTCGTCTTGTTTGTTTCTCTAGTCAGTAACTTTCTGCCTTTCCCATTCGGATTAGGAGTGACTTACCGTCAGCCCAAATCTAGAAATGGAATATATGACTTATCTTTGGGAAAATAATGACCCTAGTTGCCAAAGCTCATTTTCCTGCTCTGGGATCAAACTCCAGATTCTCCACCAACCACCCCCTCTGCCTGGTGCTTCTGGAGGTTTATCGACTGAGTTTTCGTTGGCAAGTCTCGTCGAGAGCCGCCCTTGTCAGCCGGGGCTTCCACCCAATAACCTAGGGAACAGTTTAACACCTGGTCGTCATTGCTTTATTAAGTCTAATTCTTTATTCTCAATATATGTATTATTTAGAAATGTAGACAAAATAAGTCAGAAAAATGAGGTAAACTGTAACTGCGGTACCGCGCCCCCAACTCAGTATTCTTTTGTTTCATCCGGTTTTTGTATATTTCTTTAGACATTGATTCTCTACCAGTCTTTTAAAAAACTTTTGTTTTACTAAAGAATATTTGACTTACAGTGCTGTAAATCAGCTATACTACTGTACAGAGAAGTGACCCAGTCACACATACACATTCTTTTTCTCATGTTATCTTCTATCATATTCCATCCCAAGAGACTGGATATAGTTCCCTGGGCTTATCCATTCCGAATGTCATAGTTTGCATCTACCAGCCCCAAACTCCCAGCCCATCCCCCTCCCTTCCCCTCCCTCTCGGCAACCACAAGTCTGTTCTCTATGTCTGTGAGTCCGTTTCTCTTTTGTAGATATGTTCCTTTGTGCCATGTTTTAGATTCTGCCTATCAGTGGTACCGTAGGGTTATCTGTCTTTCTCGTTCTGATTCACTTAGTATGAAAATCTCTAGTTGCACCCATGCTGCTGCAAATGCCATTCTTTCTTTTTTATGGCTGAATAGTATTCCCTTGTATATATGTATGGCATCTTCTTTATTCATTTATCTGCCAATGGACATTTAGGTTGTTTTCATGTCGGCTATTGTGCATAGTGCTGCAATGAACATGGGGGTGCACATATGTTTTTGAATGAAAGTTTTGTCCGGATATATGCCCAGGAGTGGGATTGCTGGATTATATTCTACCAGTCTCCTGCATGTTAGAGTGGATGGCTTGATTGAAGTTTCATTGTCCACAGTGTGTTTGGAGATCATTTTTGAAGACACAAAGGAGGAATGATTATTAACAATATTAATGCTTCGCTATGGTTGTACAGCTCAGAACCCGAGACAGCACTTTTATAAATCTTATTTCGGTTCATCCTTTAAATATTTCTGTATTAGAGTGAAGGCTTTCTACAATACACCCATAACATTTATGACTGCGGGAGCCTTCTCAAGTCTTCAAAATCAATTTGTCATTTCCCCCATAAGGTGGAGTCACGTGTAATGGAAATGTTTGAAGACTAGCTTCTGACACAATAGGCAGAGAGCAGTAACGGGATAGAATGGGAAGAAGCCAGGCCCCAGGCCTCGTGGCCTGTTTCAGCCACTGGCTTTTCATTGACGTATCCTGGGTCATCAGTCCCATGTGACAGTCAAAACTGGAGAAGTTGCATCTTTAAGGATTCGTGGCAGGGATGGCAGCTAGAGACCTTGTTGTCAACATTTTTACACCCCAGACCTTGGGGCAGGTGCAGGTGTTTATTCACGGCAGTGTCTCCACTTCTCTCTGGACCCGGCTGGAGCAGTTAGAACTGGGTCAGTTAGAGCTGCCACTAGACTTGTTCCCTTTTTGCTGCTCTGGCCTCACGTTATTGTTCTGCTCCTCTAACGCGATGGGCGGGATCCCGCGCGACTCACCCAGGCTCAGAGAATTACAGAATATCGGAATTGGAAGACCGTTAGGTAGGGGGACAATCGCTCTTCTTAACAGATGGAAAACTCTGGGGAAATGACATACGTCACCTACGGAGTCAGGACCAGAACTGAGATGTCCCTGTCAAGAAACCTACCAACATTCTTTTGTCTCTTGAATTTTATTTTCATTAGAGTATAGTTGTTTTACAGTGTTGTGCCAATTTCTGTTGTACAGCTAGTGACCCAGTCATATATACGTATGTGTACATATGTTCTTTTTCTCATATTATCTTCCATCATGTTCTATCACAAGAGACTGGACACAGTTCCCTGTGCTGCACAGCAGGACCTCATGGCCCAGCCATTCCGAATGGAATAGTTTGCATCAGCCCACACCGAACTCCCCGTCCATCCCACTGCTAACAGTCTTAGTACCTTTCCAACCGAGAGGAGACACCCTCTTGTTCTCCCTATTCTGGGTTTATGACAAAATCACAAGATGTCTGTGTCAGCAGGAGACTGGAGCCCACCCGCTCCAGCCTCCTCTCCACTGTGGCGGGAGGGCCGGCCAGCCGTTGCCCAAACACGTGCCGTGGCGGAGGCTTCTTTGTTGGGAGCCCTTTCCGTTGGGGGTGCTAGCTGAATTGAAATCTTCTTTCCTAGAGCTCTTGACCACCGCCCCTAGCTTTTCCTTCTGAGTGAGCCTCTAAGCTGGTGAACGTGTTTCCTTCCCCGAGAAGACAGAAACTCAGCGTAGGTATTTGCCTCTGTCTCCGCTTGGCTCTTCCAAGGTAGGCTTAGGGCTGGACCTCTGAGCACAGGGCCGGGTGGGTGGAGAGGCATTTTCAGGCAGATGTTCTTCAGGGAACTTTGAAACAGCGCTTTCTCCTCCACACCCGAGAGGGCCAGGTGCCCTCAGGCTCCCCGAGGGCCGCGTGGGCCCTCTGCAGCTGGGGACCCGCGGGGCAGATGTTGTCACGCAGGATCCGTTTGATCTCGGATTTAAATCACTTACGTGGGGCAGGTCCTCCAGGTCTTTGTCTTCCGTTGGCCACTTACCCTGTTTTATCTTTCACCTGTGACCGGGCCAGGCCCCTCTCTGATCTGCGTGTGCGTTTTTGGCCAAGTGGATTCCAGAGCAAAGCATGATGGGAAGGCTATCTAGACTTATTACGGGCTGGTGCCCCCTCCCTTTCTGACCCAGAGGGGTCTCTCTGCACATGCGTAGTTGGGGGTCCCCCGACCCTGGGGATGGGACGTATGTGACCTCTTGGTCTTTTGCCCCCTGTGCCCTCGCCGTGACCTTCGTTACCGTGACAACAGAAGACGAGGACCAGTTGTTTGCCTTGTGCCTGTTGCCATTTCTGTCTTGAGGTGCAGATGGGTGGCTGGTACCCTCTGGCCCCATGTCCATCCTGGAGCCCGCCTGTCTCCGGCCTCACACGAAGGTCCATAGTCTGAGTGGGTTACCTTGCAGGTGTTTTCTGAGCGTTCAGATGGCCTCCTTCGGTTATGAGAGCTTCTCCCAATGTGCCATTTTGACCGAGGGTGACTTTCTCCCACCGAATAAGCTGTTTAGACATGAAGAGCGTGCTTTTCTAAGGCACTTTTGAACCGAGTGTTTGCCATCAGCCTTTGACAAAGCTGCGTATTATGGGAAATAGCCAAGCAGCAGGCCCACGCTCCACTGTAACTCAGCGAGCATATCAGGCCCTGAAGTCCTGATGCCTCATTTTCATGACAAACGATGTGACAAGGGCCCAGAACGACCGCCTTGAATCCTGATCCTGCCTGCAGCCACCCTGGGAGAAGGAAAGTGCAGGTGCTTCGCCCTCTGCTCGGGCTTGAGCACAAGGTGCATGCGGAAAGCTGACCACAGGCTAGGGCTGTTGCCAGAACCTTGGCTGCCTCTGTCCACCGATGCCAGATAGAAATGCGGAGACAGAGTTGACGGAATTGGGAAAGGAGCATTAATTGCCAGGCAAAGAGGGGACACAGCGGGCTAGTGCCTCATGGACTGTGCCCCCTTCCCCCCGGGGGGCGGGGGTCGTGAGGAGCCTGACGGTGTCAAGGAGCAGGGCGTGGCCAGCTCACGGACATCTTCCTGATTGGTGGGTGGTGAGGTCACTGGGAGTCGGCGTCATCAGCCTTCTGGTTCCAACCAGTCTGGGGTCTGTGTGCCTGTGGGCAGCACACAGCCGGACTTCTTCCACCTGGTGGGGGCTTCAGCCGCTGCAAAACAGCCCCAAGGACACGGCTCAGGATATTATCCGTAGTCCTTAAGGAAGAACTAGAAGTCCTCGTCTTTATCGAATGGCTAAATTATTATTATTCTGTCTTGCTTGCCTGTTATCCTTTTTCTCTGTATTTTCTCCCTTCTCCAATGGAATTGATTCTTCGACTAAGTTTTTCTGTAGACAAAAGTCAGGAGGAGGACACGAGCCGGGTCCCTCTGGGAAGGCCTCACGGGGGGGTCGGTTCCGGGGCTGCCGTTTCTGTGATGCTGGCGCCCTGATAACTTGGAGTGGACTCAGTTTTCAAGCATGGGAACGTGTCAAGCAGCCGGGATTGTGACAGTAACACTTGGCGTTGCCCCGAATACAGAGGCCTCGGTGAAGGGGCGATTGGCAGCCACAGGCGTGACGGCATCCCATCCAAGTGAGCACATTAATCACGGTTAAAGTTAGTCCTCCAGGCTCTGTAGGAGTATTAGGAAGTTTCCAAGCAGCTTGCAAGCCTTCGTCTCGCTTACTTCATGTGCAGGTGGGAAAGGGACCCAGTGTTTGTGTCAACCCCGGATGTCCCCAAGGGCGTTCGAGCTCAGTTGTGACGATTTTCACTGCAGAGCAGGATTCGGAAGTAGAGAGCGGGAGGACCTGACCCTCATCCGGAAGACGCTGGCAATTGAAATACAAGGGGCTTATCTTAGGGTTCTGCTGAGGAGCAGAACTGAAAGGATGTGAGGGGTTGTATGTGCGTGCGTGTGCACGCACACGTACAGTGAGGAGCTGGTTCCTGTGATTGTGGAAGCCGCCAGGCCCTCAGGTCTGCAGCCGGCAAGCTGGAGACTCAGCAAGCTTGGCTGTTTCGGTCCCGCTCTAAAGGCAGGAAAAACCTGGATACTTTCGCTTGATGGCAGCCAGCCAAGAGAACTCCCTCTTACCCAGGCTTCTTGTTATATTCCGAGCTTCCTCCGATGGGGTGAGGCCCACCACGTTAGGGAGGACAAGCTGCTTTACTCGGTGTACGGATTCAAACGTTAACCTAATCCAGAAACATCCTTGCAGAAACACCCCGAAGAGCCTCTGGCCAAAAATCTGGGCATTCCATGGTTCAGTCAAATTGACACGTGGAATTAACTGTTACACGTCTGCCCCTTGTCACCTTGGCGCCCATACACCTCTCCTTAGACCATCCTTAGCCTCCAGGTAAAGACAGTAATTCTGGGAGTTCCTGTCATGGCTCCGTGATTAACAAATCCGACTAGGAACCATGAGGTTGCGGGTTCGATCCCTGGCCTTGCTCAGTGGGTTAAGGATCCGGCGTTGCTGTGGCTGTGGTGTAGGTTGCAGACGCAGCTCTGATCCCGCATTGCTGTGGCTGTGGCATAGGCCAGCGGCTACAGCTCCTGTTAGACCCCTAGCCTGGGAACCTCCATACGCCGCGGGTGTGGCCCTAGATAAAGGCAAAAAAAAAAAAGACAGTAATTCTGGTCATAATTCTGCCTAACGTGATACAACTGTCCTGATTACAACCTCCAAAGGCGCTAACTCTTACCCCAGAGGAAGGGGTAAAGCCCTCGAGTGAGGTTTATTCTCCTTGATGTCCCAGGTCTTCAACACCGTGAGATGAAATTAATGCTTAAGCACCGTGATATAGAGTCAGTACCCCTTATGTTACATGATAAGAGAAAAAGAGAGGGAAGAAAAGAAACACAATGAACTTAACACACACATAGCCCTGACAACACGAGGAAGATATACTCAGGGCAATTACATCCTATTTCTGTAGCCAGTGACCTGGTCGTACCAGGGGTTTATAACTCCCTTCTTCTCCTTCCCCCGCTGTAGCCCCTTTAGCTGTCGCTTCAGCTAATCGTGACTCTTCACCTCGTCGGTGACTCAAGCCTTCCTTCCTCCAGGGTCTGTGCCATTCAAAGTTCTGCCCGGGTTGAACCTTTATAGTTTCGCCCTGACCTTGATCACAGGGCATGGAAATGCCACGAGACGTCCTAAGGGAACGCCTGCATTCCAGGCACACTCTTCCTCACCTCCCTCCTGGAGCTGGAGTCCAGTTTCCCCCTAGGCAGCCAGAACTCAGCCGCCTCTGACAGCGCAGCAGCTCCCTTCTTAACCTGTAAGTTCAGAGGCACGAGGAACCCAAAGTGGCCGCGGGGCGGGGGGGCCGCTCTTACCCTCTAGTCCAGTAGGATCGTGGTTGTGTCTCCTGCTAGAAGCTTTGCCCGCTCTCTGCCGGCGCCTCTAGACCAGCGGAGCAGAAGTCACGGGGACAGGAGGCGGATATTTTGCGAGCGGGCCATCGGGCTGATGGTGGTGCCACTTCATTTCCGCCCCCTGATTCCTGCACCCCTGAATCCAGGCCACGGGAGGACAGGGGGGATTCAGAGCACGCACAGCCTTCTGGAGAACCTTGCCCCAGCCCTGCTGGTGCTGCCGTCCAGCTGGTGCCGTGATCGAGTCTTCAAATGGCTGTGCCACCGTGCTGTCGAGCCAGCTGGTTCGGGATGGTGGGAAACATGTCTGATCAGAGAATTCTGTGAACGTGGGTTCCGTTGCTGCTCTTCTGTTGCTGGGAAGTGAGTTCCGTGATCAGAAGCAGTGCTGTGTGGAGTGCCACGTTGGCGGAAAGGCATTCGGAAGTCTGCAGATGGTACTTTTGGCGGACGCTCTGCGTGCAGGAAAAGCAAATCTGTATCTGAGTAAGAATCTGTTCTAGTGGGGGCAAACTGCGGCCTCTTCCACGATCGGAGGGGTTCAGTACCTGCAACCTGCCACCAGGGGGCAGGCTGATGACCGTGGGGCATGGGGCCACATTGGGAGCTCCGTGCTGATCTCTGTGCTGGCCGACTGGGCACTCAGGGGTGGCCAGAACCCGGTCAGCTTTGGTGAATCGAAGTCCACGCTGCTGAGCCCATGCGTCATCTCCATCCCTGTCACCATGGCCACTTTACTTGCATGTCCACTGAGCAAAGACGGGGTGGCTAGGAAAGAGGCTGACTGGAATTGACAAAGCAGATCATCTAATCTTCTCTGCCGAGGTCACTTTCTGGTGAGCATTGACATGGGACACAAATATCTCTAGGTTTTTGCCATTTCAGAGTTTGATCGCCATGTCTCTTCCCCAAATGTCCTTGTTAGCAGTTTTCCATTCGTGTTCCTTCCAAGCCCCTGGCCATCCAGCCGAAGCACTGGCCACAGCCCGTGGATATATAATTGCACGTCTGGCTGGTTTTCCTTCCAGGGGAAGTGAACAGTCAGGTGCAGTGGCCAAGCCCTGTCCACTGAGAGGTTCTGCTCCACCACTGTCCTTTGGAGATGTCCCCGGGAGAGGCTGTGGTGCTCAGCTG